>CM060964.1:72315906-72738406 GCA_030765045.1 Tenodera sinensis | reverse complement strand
TAATAATAATAATAATAATAATAATAATAATAATAATAATAATAATAATAATAATAATAATAATAATAATAATAATAATAATAATAATAATAATAATAATAATAATAATAATAATAATAATAATAATAATAATAATAATAATAATAATAATAATAATAATAATAATAATAATAATAATAATAATAATAATAATAATAATAATAATAATAATAATAATAATAATAATAATAATAATAATAATAATAATAATAATAATAATAATAATAATAATAATAATAATAATAATAATAATAATAATAATAATAATAATAATAATAATAATAATAATAATAATAATAATAAAATTTTTACAATATTTTATTGCTTCTGAATGCAACCCATGTGACTTTTCAAAGTTGTGAGACCAGTGCTAAAATTTTAAAGCAGCACAGCAAATCACTTTGTTCACAAAGAGGAGTTTACAGTACATGCAAGAAGTTGTGAAAAACCACGAGATTTGAATTGCTTTGGTAGTAATTTGATCCTAAGAGCAAAGGGGCTGCTTTCTATGCCTAAATATCATGCTGGACAAAACGGAGGGGTTTCCTCAAAGTACTGCGGTTTCCGGTGGCGACGGAAGAGATGAAAAACTCTACATATTGTCACTTGAGACCACTACAGTAATGGCTACCTTATACACGGTAGGTTTTATGTTGTGTGTCCAATTCCACAAAGGCATTTTAAAACACTATTTGCTAAATGAAAATGAAACCGCAACAATGTGTGTTAAAATATTTAATAGCTTTTAAAACTAGGCAAGCTTATTAACTTCTCTTCTACGTATAGTAGGTATGGGAAGTATTGTATTCGAACCAACATTTGATGTCGAGACATCACCGGAAATATATGTTTTGAGGCACCCTGAAGAAAAAAGAAATGCATAGTCAAACACACCGCTGTAAAGCCGGTGATATAAATATCATTTGCTTCCACAAATTTTATTTACACAAAAGGAAAAAGGGATAGGAATGCCCAGGTATCGCTCGACATTAAATGTGTCTGCATAGCTAGGCAATATAGAGTTTTATCAGAGAATGGAACTCATTAGCGAGATTCTCGGTCAGATAAAAACAATTAGACTAATGTAGTGAAGAAAACCATTAGCTCAAGGTATACCTACTTGGAAATCAAATGTAGGAATGTGCAGTTGCATGTAGATATAATTTTGAAAATTAGAAAGGAAATGAAGGTTCCTGGAAATGAACAAATTCACACACTGATATTGTGTTCCAGATAAGAATTAGCAGCTCTCAACTTAATGCAAGGAAAAAATGAGCACCTACTATTGTTAAATTTTGATTATTAGAATTTACTTGCAGTTTAGTACAATTACAGAAGAATGTCATACAGGTTCTGTGGAAGAAAACTGAGAAACAAAGGCTATTTAGGTATAGTTTTATAAATCTACAGATAACCTTTGTGCTATACCTTAGTATTTTTGTTTTAATTAACCAGTAAAGTATGTATAGGTATAGTGATTGAATTTATGTGTGCATAAGTCAAAAGCTTCCAAACCATTTCCTTAATAGTTTAAATTGTATTAACAGTAACCAACTTTTTGCAGTAAATATTAGCCAGTCTTCGTAAGCACTTCACAGTGTGCACTTTAAGACTCTTTCCTGAGGTGTGCGGGGGAGGGGGGGCTTAAAGTTTAGTGTCATTTATCCGGGTAGATCATACTCGACAGCGAATAAACTAAAATGGGATTGAACTGGGTGGCTCAGTTGGTTAGACGCTAGTCTACTGATCCCAAGGTTGCGGGTTCAAATTCAGCCCAGATCGATGGTTTTTTAAGTATGCTTAAAAACGACAGCTCCAGTAGATTTACTAAAAGAACTTCGGAACGAAATTTCGGCACACGACTACGCTGATGTTACCCTGACAATTGACAGCATTGTTAAACAACAAAATAATTTTAATTTAACTAGAGCATAAGATTTACCCGATATTGGTCTTGTCAGGAAAAGATACAGCTCCGGAAAGAAACTACATATCCAAGTAACTCCCCTAACCAACATTTGGAGTCCGGACCTCTTGAATGTGAGATAGACACACTAACCCCACACCATAGAAGTGAGAATTGTGGAGTTTATTCTAAATTTCTGTGCAAAGATTTTAAGATATATTTATTTAGAGCATTTGTAACTACTTTGGTAGGATTTACTTTAAAAATACAAATATATAAATGTCCAACAATTATATTTACATAAGTGCTTTGCTAAATACAAAACTTATATACACAATTAGTGTTGATATCATCTGTAAATATTTGTTTAAAAGTACTAAATTATTTGTGGTATTTAACAGTCATAAAAGTAATTCAAAATTTACATTTACATTAAAAAAAATACTACTTATTCTACACTTTTCCAAATTTGTGGAATTCCATAATAAACCGTATGAAACATCAGTATCTTCATATCTTGTTCGCAAAAATTGGGCCAATAGAAAAAGTAAACGTGACAGGCATTGGATTTCTCAAAGTTCTCGATTTCTAGAAGAATTTTAGCCATACTAGCTTTACGCTGTATCCTGGTTTGGGCAGGAAAAGAAGCGCGGACCGGAAGTGGACAAAAAGCGATTGCGAAGTTTCAAGGTCCCTTGCATAATGGAACGACTTTGTGAGAACACCCGGAGGGGAGCTATCTTAATAATAAATGAATATGAGCATTGCTTTGAATGAGAAGGAAAGATGGAGGGAATCCGAGAGTGACTCACGAAGCGAGTAGTTTGTGATTATTGACTTAGAATTTGAAAGGGAGTGATTGATGAGAGGAAACTGGTAGAGAAAGAGTTGCCCGACCAGCGAGAAGAGTGACTTAGGAGTGGAATGAGAGTGAGTGACTTAACGAGTGTCTCACGTACCCCTGAAGCGAGTCACGAGTAGCCGTGATGCGCTCCGTTATCTGGTTCGTATCCCACGGCAGATGTTATGGACCATAACCTACAGCTTCCCTACGGTTTTACTATAATATTTACATATAAGTGATCTCTCACTCGGCGTAACACGACACTACCTTAACTGAATTCTTACTCGTAACTGTTAAAACATCTGCACTCTTACACTCTTCTCCGTGTCTGGGCTTCGTTCCATAAGGTAGAAACAGGATTAGAGTTACATATTTAACTTACAACAGCACACCCAATGAAAAAGTTTACAAGAATTAGGGCTAAGGCAGTACTTTATTTGTTATTAAGTTGCATTTACTTCTTGTTTAACTCAGATAAATTTCTATTATGTCATGTAGCTTTGGTATTGTTCGAAACACAGGCAGAGAAACCTTCATATATATGCATATATGTTTATTCTTCTTTGGGATGTAAGATACAACTGTGGTATCTTTTGTGAAATAGAATTTTGAACTGTGGACATCTTTTTTGCTTGATAAATTGGGAAGTTCTGTGTTGTTTCTTTTCATTGTCCCCAAAAGTGTAATGTTCCTTTTGAGAAGTGCTTGACCCAAAATATAGGGTCACATGTAACATTCTGTCCTCTTATCTCATAAATCAGATCCATAACAACACATTGGTTTTTCACACATTCTATGCTTGGTGGTTTCCATTTGTAAATCTGTGCTTTTGGAACATATGAAGAAGCACTGTGTCCATATCTTTATTCCACATTTGGTAGGTTTACTTGGGATATAGGTACTGTTTGAAGGGGCAGCGTGCTCTGGAACACACCAGTTGCTCATAAACAGTTACTTTTGATCCAGAATTGTATAATTTACAAGTATTTCCACCCACTGTTCCTGTAAGTTCCTTATAGGCACTAGTTTGTCATTTGTTCTTCGTGCCCGTCGACCAGACTTGTCACCAAACGTAACACTTGAAATATGCTAAAGAACATTTTTAGTGAGATTGTAGCAGAAAAAATGGCTCTACCTGCCGGAGGAAACCCCCCTCAGCGCCGCTTCGTCCACCACAAATCCATGTTATGGAGAACTCCAATGCATGTTTTTATATTTCGATTGAACTACTTCCACATTTCACAAATTAGCTCTTCACTAGTATGATTTTCTTTTTCTGAAATATTCTTTGAACTATCAGATACAAAAGCACTTTCAGTGGAGCAACGCTTTCTCATGATAATATACCACCATTCAATACGCTAACTAAAATTGCGTCCTCTTTCAACAGTCAGTGTGACGCAAGTGATTTGTATTCTCCTGCATTTATTTCCTCAACAATATATTTCCATTGTTGAAAAAGCAAACAGCCGCTATATTATTGTGCATACTGACATGCAGATGGATTTGGACATAGTACAACGTGAAATTTAATGAAAAAAAGTAGTAATTAGTTTTAAAAGCAATCGGGTCATTATGACCCAAAGAACACCAGTGTAACTATTTCAATTATAAAATCACGAAATACGTTTTTTTTTTTTTTTTTTTTTTTTTTTTTTTTTTTTTTTTTTTTTTTTTTTTTTTAAATTCTGGGTTTTATGAGTAGTACGTATTTAGAGGAACAAATACATAACATTTGAAGTATCAGCTATTAAATTTAAATTAGTACCCCAGAAATAAACGTCTTGCCGGGGCATATTGACCCAAAATTAACAGATAAGCCAGCTAAAGAACTTTGGGTACGCGTTTTCTGTCAGATATTCGGTCACTAATGCGACGTCTTAGCCATATATTATTATAATCGGACAAAGCAAAAGTAAGGAATTTTGGCAAAACCAGGTGCTTAGGGAAGAACGTCAAGGTAACAAAAATGTAAATTAGCTGCTATTCTATCATGTTCTTCCATTACACCTATCCTAATCGTTCCGTATGTGAATTTGTGGCGAGAAATACCGATACTTTATTCCTTTCTGCTGGAGTAAGTGGTTAGTAAACCGAGAGAAAAGGCGCTACACTAACGCATGAGGCTCGCATTTGGGACATCCATGTTCGATACCCCTTTTTCGTGGTTTACTCAGGTCAGTAGGTCGATGTTGGAAGTGTTTCCCCTTCCACCAAGACTTTCTGGCTGTCATTTCCTGTCCTCACGTTTCTCTTCATCTATTTCAGGTTTAGGACCAGGTGACAGCGACTGGCGTGTTGCGTAAGAACGGTGGAATTTGCGCTTTGAAAAGATTTCCCTGCGGCAATTGGTGAGACTGGTGGAGCTTCCTTCATGGAAGCTGCCTCGTTCACACCTGGAGCCCCCAGGTAGAGGGTGGCTCGGGCAGGGCTAGCCGGAATTGGAACTGATGCCATACTGGAATCGTTAGGGACCCCGACCTTAATGGCGCACATCATCATCCGAATCTGGTCCTCTCCTTCATCCCTTCCTCACAGAAGACTCACTGTGTATGCACAAAAGTCCACTAGTGCTGTGCTCCAGTTACTTGAGGCCCCTCCACCTGACTACCCCTGCCTCCTAAGACGTTACTAAAACAGTTATTCATCTTTTTATATAGTCACTTTTGTACATAGAAGTAATACTGATGAAAGAGAGCATGCAGAAGTGGGATTAATTATCTTTCGTTTCTCGTTTGTTTTCGCCGCATTTAATAACGTTCTTAAACTTTTAGGTACATATATTGTCTTGTATCGTTATTACCTAACATCCTCTCATTGTAATGTTCTTACGATTATAATAAATGCGTTCTCTGTTATTAGATCTAGACAAAAGGAAAAACAGAATGGAGGGCGTGCAAAATGTAATTCCATTCCTTAATATAGTATTACCTCAGCGTTTGTATAGGAAGACGCTAAAATAGTGTTCAAATGAGAAGCTGTAAAAGTGAATTTCATTATGGAAGATAAACTGCTTTTGCTAAAACAGCTGCTTGTTTGATAGTACTTTAGCGTCCTAGGTAATTTGATCATAAATTAAGACATATAAGCTAACATTATTTTCTGTTAATCATACACTTTATCAGCATTTTTTAACAAAATAGTTGATTTGAAGACAATTATAAATTAACATTGTTTTATAATTTACCATAATTTACGCTTCTTTTCATACTGAGATTTCGCTGCTAGTCACTCCGATTTAATATTTAAACTTTGTTTAAAATTTATTTAATTTCTGTTGAATGAAATTTCCTTGGGATTTTCACCCATATTTTCAGTCATAAGCTTGATTAGAAACGAGTGCCTAGAATAAACACTGTCATCTACATCTGCATCTGTTACGGTCTGCGAGAGTGAGTTAACACAGGACTGATTATGCCCTTTATATACAGTAATTTTAACAAGTTTATTTTACTTCGCACAGTTCAGAGAGTTTATGCTAAATATAGCTATTATTACATTATTGATCAAACTAGTTATGTATTATTGAAACTAATAAAACGATAAGTGAAGGAGGAAACATAATAATAAACATAATACGTTATTTAGAGTATTTACACGCATGCTGGTACTGTTATTCATATTCAAACCAAAAGAAAAAAGGAAAACCAAAAAGAAACCTTCACAATGTTGGTGCTTTACACTAGCGTAACAGAAATAGAAGGCTTGCCTCTGATTTTTCCGTGCAATCATATCCTAGCCCGTCATAGGTATGCATTAATCTCAAAGATGCTGTCATTTAGAATTTGCGATGATAAAAATATTGTGCGATTGCTAGAGGTTGGATTGCCTCATGTTCATTCGAGTACTCATTATTTAGGCCAATTTCTTCATCATTGTCAGCATCAAATTAAGCAACCTGTGGCCATATTACTAATATGTGCGCAGCAATCATCCATTTCGAAAATGGATGTATGAATGAATGGGATGGATGTATAAATTGTATACCTTAAATTATTTCATGGCTCATCTAATTATTCGGAAAGTTTTTTTCTTTTGTTATTTTAAAGGATTGATGTGTAGTGTTTCAAATTGTAATCCTATAAACAAGGCCCAGGATTTTAACTATTAATTGGAAATAATACTTGTTTCTGGTGTTGCTGTACATGTAGATGTTTAGCTATAAAAACCTAACTAATCTAACCCAACCTAATCTAATCTAACCCAAACCAAACCAATTTAATATAACCCAAACCAACAGAATCCAACACAAACTAACCCAACCAAATTCAATCCAATCCAATCCAAGCCAAGCCAACCCAACCTAACCCGACCTAAACTAACGTAACCTAACCTAACCAAACTAAGCCAACCTAACCTAACCCAACCCAAACCAACCTAACCAAACGTAACCTAACCCAACCCAACCCAACCTAACCAAACCTAACCTAATTGAACCTAACCTACCCAACCTTACACCGATCACACATCCACCTCTGTCACTGTCGGTCTGGGTGGCTCAGTTGATTAGACGCTGGCCTGCTGATCCCAAGGGCGCAGATTCAAATCCGGCCCAGACCGATGGTTTTTAACTGTGCTTAAAAGCGACAGCTCCAGGCCAGTACATTTACTGGCATGTAAAAGAACTCCTGCGGGACAAGATTCCGGCGAACCGGTGATGCTGATGTGATCCTGGAAATTGACAGCGTCGTTAAACAACATGTATAGTATTTTAAACCTCTGTCATGCTCCATCCAGAAACCATACTAATAACTTTTAACATAACATAAACGTAAGGTATAAAAAGTAAATAAATTATTATATTTCGTGCATCTGGACCACAAAAATGTTATATGCTAAGGGAAAAACCCATAACCCAGAAATATGCAATTGAGTTAACTATTAATGGAGGAAGTACTTTGCCTAAAACCTGCGGAAAACGTAAAGCTGAATAACGTATAAGTGAACCTCAACTACATTAACCTCACGTTTTTTCACCATCTTCTCTTTTTACCTTTTCTGTAGGTATATGAATATAAAGCAAATTGTTATAAAATTAAGATAATATCACCATACATGTTAAAAGTTTGAGTTTTAAAATAAAACAGTGAAATGTTTGTAAAGATCCGTTTAAAGTAAGTTTTGTAAACAGGCTTGTCTTTTGTTTTACTTTCTGCCCCTTAGATATCTAAGGTAGAGAAGGTATGGGAAGTATTGTTCCCAAATCAGCATTTTAGAAAAAAAAATTCCCTTTTTGTATCCATCGCTTCATGCAGTCATCCAAAGTATTAAGTTTTGCTAAACTCTTTTATACACTTCATATTTTTTTTTCTGATGGTTCATGTTAAAAAAGATCTTGGTTCACTAGCAGTACGTATAAACTATGCAGCAGAGCATATCTTAAATATATTCACAGCATTATATGCATCTTTATTGTTCCGAACGTTACGGTGAATTTTTCTAGGAATATTATGCAGTATACTACAATAATTTATGTAAGCCGAGTTAACAATTAACAAATTGTATTTGCAGTTCCTGGTTTGATTCGCCGCTGAAGTAGATTTCTTCTTTATTTAGAAGTAATTTCTACCCTTCGAGTGTGGAAATGAAAATGAGCATGTGATGTTGCGTGTAGCTTCACCTTTAAAAAAAAAAGTAACACCATCATTAGAACCAACTGTAGAATAAACGAGTGAACATCGCTTCTGATGAGCAATTGTTTCCCAAGTCAAAGCCGCCGATATAATATCTGGCGTTACAGGTGAGGTGGCATGAAATGCAACAGGAATAGAAAACATTCAGCAGCTCAAAAACAATGCAAAAGTTATAAATACTAACCATGTTGTTGTGTGCTCTTTGTACGAGCTCTTACAAAACAACAAACTGCCACCTAACACTTTCAAATATCCCACATAAAATACTACAAATTTCAAAATAAAGAAAAAATTACTTTTAAAATGTTTAACGTCCAATAAACTTTATTTAACATTATTTGTATAAATTGTGACGCCGGCTCACGGCAGTGGCAACACAACAAAGGACGGTCGGTCCGGCCTGCCCCACTTCACTGGCGCGGCACGTAACAAAGGCGCTCAAGGTCAATTTTCCCCACACCACTCACGCGAGAAAGCACAGAAATCGAACGACAACACAAGGGGGTTTGCAGAACATTGAAGAAGTGCCCGGCAGCCGGCGTGTTTGTAGAAGTTCACAAAAAGATCATGTGGCATCATACTCGATATATAAGGAGACGAGGCAACGAGTCAGAGGAGTTACGGTTACATAACATAAGTCGGTCAGTGTGTCAGTGAGTGCCAGACAGCTGTGTCATCGTGAAAGATACGTCGCATCGAAGTGAAGAAGTTTTAATGAGTATTAAGTGATGATATCATCAGAGCTAGTGTATGAGAGACAGGGAAGGTAAAAATAGCAGTAAAAGGACTCAGTCAAGGTTACGACAAGGAAACAGTTGTGAGTTGTAATATCACGAAAAAAACTGTGGACTATGTTAACGTCAATGAAAGAGAACTATGTATTTGTGCAAAAGTTTTAGAAGATATTAAAATGACGTAAAGGTATTTGGACTGGACTTTTGTCGATTTTATCATACTGGTGTCAGAAGTGGGATTCATCGAACTGCCAAATTGTTACAATATTCACAGACTACATTTTCTTTTCTGTGGTAACTTCATCACTAATCTTCCAGGGATATAAAACTACATTTAATCAAAGGATTTCAGACTTAACTCAGGCGTTATACGCCTTGTAAAACTATATGATATTTATTTTATTTAAATTAGAATCATCAATCAGTTTCTGGAAAATAAAAGGTAATGACAAACATCTTATGTGAAGGGTTGTTGGAGCTGAGGCTTGCAGAAATATCGAAATTAATATTGTATCCTTCTTTCCAAACCCATGAATGTGCATTCGAGGTTAGGCCTATGGATTCTACAGGTTAGCATTACACGCTGAAGATTCGAAAGCAATCCGTTGCCTGTGAGGTCATGTCACATTTCCCTATCTCTGTTTAATAACAAAAGCCATTTACAGTATTAGTACGTATATTCATTAATGTTTGCTGCTCACTGTGTAATATGATGAGTGTATATAGTACGCAATTATGAGATACGCTGTTAATGGTTGGAGACTTTATGTGTACCATGCATAAAGTAGCTAGATAATACATCTAGGGTTATATTACCCCTGCAAATAAAAAGGATACTTGCATTTTAATGGATGGATATGCAAAAATTGGTAAAATATTTTTAAAATACCTTTATTAGTCCTTCCACCACAAAATCTGTGTCGCTTTTTAATGTCAGAAGAGGCTTTTAAAACTCATGGAAACTTCTAAGAATCTATTTTTATATATAAAAAATGTAATATTTGAAGTATCATTTGAAACACAGGTTTTAAGCAAACTAAAAGGTGAAAAGTTTTATACTATCAATTTTTATCGCTCTAGAATAACGTATTATAACTTTTATTTGATAAAAACTACATTTCTCCATCATACGCCTAAGTGAATTAGGCTGCAATATAACTAAAATATTTGTTAGTTTATAAAATATATAAAAATCAAACTTTAGTACTATATACAGGCAGAGCTGAAAATATATGGACATTACCTTCAACAATTTCATAAATAAAACTAAGAAGATAAACTTTCTATTTGATAGAAAAGGAAACAATTATACAGAATGATAAGGTGCAGTGGAGTGTGGAGTCTTCGTCCGATATGACAGAATGTTGGAGGACGTTAATTTATAATTTAAAAAAAAAAAAAAAAAAAAAAAAAAAAAAAAAAAAAAAAAAAAAAAGAGGAGTCTAAGGGCTCGTCGACAGCTGGGTCATTTGGGCCCCAGAATGATAAGGTAAAGATTATAGAAGTCAGAAAAAGAAAAATATTGCAAACCAATGAGAACACGTATTCTGCATTATAGTTTGTTCCTTGTGTTATACATTAAGAACCTAATGTGCTACATTCACAATAATTTCTCTACCCACTATGGTATATTTCTATATTTCGTTTACAAATTATTCCTAAAAAGAATAGTTATTTCTGGTCTGCCTCATGTTAATCGTGATACGTTTGCAGAAATGGCCTCATTTCAAATGTTTCATCATAGATAGGTACAAAGGTAATACGAGAGGCTCAAGTGACAGTCAAATATTTAAAAGCATATAAATAAAATCTTGGTACGCAGAAAATGGATATCCCGTTATACTACACATTTTATGACAAGTTTGCTTTCTCAAGTATTAAGAGTTCTTTGATATTGGTTTGTACTTACTCTTATATACGTTTTTCTTTAGCTTTCCGTGATTTCATGCTGAAGCATGGAATTTGAAAAATAGCAACAGCGCGTTTTAAACATCTGGCTATCGCATCAGCCTCGTGTGCATATTTTGTAATTACAATGAAATATTAAATGGAACCACAAGAAGACAGAAAGTTGGCTTTCATAAGAATGACTAACCGTAGGAGCCAGACAAAAGCACTTATAATTTGTAACATACCAATTTTTTAAAGGTGGTTTCCGAATACTTTCTTTTCTCAATAGTAGGGCAGTGAAGGATAAAAATTTTCTATTTTTAATTTTATTGCAGGATTTACTATTCTATCTGTAGATGAAGATTAGGTTATAACGTCGAGAAGAAAACCACGCGCACTGTGAACTTCACCAATCTATTGCAGCTACCTTCCTCCAGGAGGAATGGATGAAGTGAAAGGACTACAGGACTACTGCTACAGACCGCAGGCACACAGGCCACAGAGAGGTGCAGACGTCCTAACATGTTTTGCTCGAAGACCCGACCCCATACTACAGCTGCGCAGAGAGGGCTATAAACGGCCTTTGAAACCAGGCACCCCTCTGCCGTCAACAGGGAATAGTTTTTCCTTGGAGCAATCATCCGCGCCATCAGTCCGGTACCGCCCTACGACATAAAACATGGAAGCACACCTGAAACATGAGAAGGAAATGGAATGCAAGAGAAATGGAGAAAGGAAAATCATGGAAGAAGAGAGAAACTACCTCAGCATTCACCTCTCGACCAGGCAAAACTACAAAAAGTCCGCTGTCAAATGGGCGGTCGACGGGAATCGAAACCGGGATCTTCCGACCACGAGACCAACATTTTATCTTAGCATTCCCTAAAAAAGTAGCTATGCAAGGTTTTTTTTTCTAAAAAAATCGCAAGGAAACTTATTATATCCAGCTTAAAAGCTTGCGACATTCTATACGGGGTTTTAATAGAAACATAAAAAAGGCACCTCCTATGAGAAAAAACTGCTATTCCTGCAAAGACTTCAGTCGAGGTGTGCCATTTTATGATGCATTTAGAACTTCCAGTCTATCCTTCAGCGCTCCACTCTGGCTTTAATCTTAAAGGTGGAACTAACACATTTAATGTTTCGGAACAAGGCAGGCAGTTAAGTTATGTAAATTAATTTTGCTTCTTCCGGGGGCACCTACTTCAATTTGTTTTACCTAATACGAGTAATTCACGCGTCGAGGAATCCTTTGTGCTTGGGTGCGAATATATCCAATACGGAAATAAGGATAATGAAATGAGAAGGGTTCAGTGAAACCTCAAGAATATGGGTTTAGAAGTGCCGTGCTTTTAATCCTATTAATATTATTAGTCAAGCTAAGTGCATGTGAAGAGGAATTTAGCAGCTCAACCCAATTAGTGTAGCAAGTCTGCTGCTTGCTGCACGGATAATATTAACTGTCTACAGCCTAAATTAATTTACTGCAGTTTTATTAGAGAGATAATCTGGCGCTAGAATGCATCCCTGTACACTTTATGTAGTATTATATTAATATTCCCACTCACTCTAAATGAAATTAATAAGCGAGGATGATAGCATTTGCTTTCCCGTTGGCTGCTGTTAATGTAATTATCAACAAACCAAAGTGATGAAAACTGGCAGAGTTCAGAGCGTTATGTCGACATGGCAGTGAGTTTGAAGAGTTCAACCAGTGGCGGCTCGCCTAATAAAAAAGCGTTTGAAATGCGTCCCTGCTCCTGCGAAGTTACTGGCCGTTTAAAATTTCACGGACTTAGCCACACTCTGGAATTATTATTTAATCCATTAATTATTGGAATATTTATTGTCTTGATTTGAATTTTGGTACCTTCATAACTCAACAAGGAATGGGAAATGAATGGCAATAAGAATTTTTATCACTGACTTGGTAAAATGATATGCGGCAGTACTGGTATTAGCTTCATAATTAAAGAACAGTTGCAGTTGTTTTTTTCATTTAGAATGCCATTCATTATAAAACAACCTATTTATACAGTTTCTGAACTTACAGATACCTAATTGGGTTTGATACTCTGATTATTTTTTAAAATTTACTATTGTCGCTTAAACAATAAAGTGACATCGTCACTACAATACATTTTAAATTACAATTATTTAAAACAATGAAAACATTTATTATATAAGTTAACTGCTTTTATAAACTTTGCTATATTGTGCCAGTTGGATCACTCAAGGCCACCGAGGTATCAGCAGGAGCACCGCACTGAAGTCGGTGCACATTGAAAAAAGGGCACCCTCAAACTATGTGCTGAACTGTTAGAATGGAATGACAGTGCTTGTATCTGGAAATCCTTTGCAAGGAGGTAGGAATGCGTAATTGTACGAGTAGTACATCCAATACATAGTCTGGTGAGAAGTACCCAGTCTCGAAGAATAATGTGACTTATTGGGCAAATAAAACATTATTGGAGATTAAGGCATTTAATTTGCTTTTGGGTGTGGAATTCCAATGTAACTTCCACTGCTTCATACTTCAGAAAATTTTGGAAGTCATGATGGGGGACCTTGAATTCAGCCAAGCATAAAGAGCGGCAAGCTACTTCTTTAGGTGCTTTATCAGCTTTCTCATTTCCAGCTATGCCTATATGACAAGGTATCCATACCAGTATGACACGTTTATTATATGCTTTAATTTATTATACAGCAGTAAAATTGTGTGCAATAAAGCGTTTCTGGGTGCCATTTGTTGAAGAGCAAGAATTGTGCTCATTGAGTCTGAATATTATTTCGTAACAATGTTGAGTTCTCATTATGTATATGTTCCAGGGCAAATCTTATGGCAAAAAGCTCAAAGGAGAATATAGTGAAGTAATTCGGAAGACTGTAAGAAATTGTATGCTCAGGACGTAGCATAGCACAACCACTACTTCAATTTATTTTCGTTCCATTAGTATATACAGGAATGAAGTTTTGATGCATGCCACAGATTTCGTGAAACATTCGCTGGTAAAGGGGAATGTTTGTATCCAGTTTGTTGTATGTGGATAGTGTTTCTGCATATTTAATGAAGTTAACAAGTGAACATTCTATAAGCATTGATATTCAGCAACATATAGAAAAGGAGTTAATTTGTGGAAGTCTCTGTATCCAAACTTAAAGGTGGTAATCTACACTTGCTTATTTTTCATGCTTTTTCGGAGTGTCTTTGCTTATGTACATTTCTATCTATTGCTAGTTTTTGTCACACTAGTAACCATAGTGTCACATAGAGCATGTTATATAACCTAGGGAAGTCGACATGGTTTGCAAGGCAAAATCTGACAGTCTTCATTAAGCTGGTATTGGTATTCAAGAATCTCACAAGGCTTAGTGCATCCATACTGGACCTCCCAGTGGGAAAATCCCCTTGCCGATATCAGAAATGAAACCTGTGTCCCCTCACATCTAAGGTCGTAACGACATGGAGTGGTCCAGTTCTTTTATGTACCATTAAATCCACTAGCATAAGGCGGTCGCACTAAATAACGCTTTAGTGCAGGAACCCACAACCTTGGGCACAGAAAGCCACCCGGTCTAATATTTTTCCTCTCAATTTCAGATAGCTTGAATAAACGTTAGACAGGGAAACGTTTTAACGTCTTCAAAAGCAGACTCAAAACAATTTAGTAATACAACTAATGGGAAAATCATATAATTATATTATAATATTTACATAAAGGCCTAATGCTTCTATCGCAAGATTGTTTTGAGTCTGCTTTTGAAGACCCATAAACAACAGCACAGGAGACTACCGGTAGAGTTTGGTAAGAAGCATGTTTTCACCTTCTTTGAGGCTGTCGTAAACTGCGTGTCGAGCAATATAGCAGAAAACAAGAGAAAAAAAGGAAAGAAAAGAAAGAAAAGAAAAAAACCGCAGATTTTAGACAAATACTTTGTCCAAAGTTTTTCAAGACATTTTGTGGACGCGACCGATATGCGAAGTGCATTAAAGTGGTGATACTGAATACAATGATACACAATTGTATTCAGGCGATCCACTTTCGATCCTCTGATTATTCAAAGCTGTTCTGTTTGTTTTGTTATTACTTATACTTCCATTTTCATTAGACACAAAATGTTTAGATCATATTCTCAACGTTGGTAGTGTTAAAACCACATATTCATGATTAATTGCAGATTTCATGGACGGAGTGAAAATTACAATTATATTTACATACGATAAAATTTTGTTCTATAAAACGGATAAATGTATTAATGCAGATTAATTAATTAATAAACGGTCCCAGAACCCAGAGAGTTGAGCTTAACTCAATATTTATCTTTTCGGGCAACGGGGTATCTCAGTGGTGTAGTACGCGGCTCTCGTACTCGTGGTTCGATTTTCGGTTCTGGAACGGTGATTTTAAGTCAGCCCTATCCAATCCTTCACTTCCCATTAGCTCATGTGGAGTATCCCCAATGCCCAAAGTGATTCAGAGATTATGTACAGTTAAAGCTGTAGGTTCTCTCATTCCACCGCCATCTTCATCATCGCCCTACCATCGGATTTAATGGACTCGTCTCTCTGGGTGCCTCTACCTCAGACATGTGTTCAGCTATCACTTTGGTGGAATGAACTTACCCCTTACCCGTTTACCCAATAGAACATACATGGAGAGCGTTAGAGCCGACATTCATCCTTGCAGGCTTAGTTAACACTTGATAAAAATTTTATCTACAGAGTTGGTCTCAAATGAGATTCAAACTCATTCCCTTTGCAGGGCTGCCCAAGGTTTGTCACCTACTACATCACGGGGCGGGTAATCGTGAAACTTTGCAGGAACCCATTAATAAAAAAAGCAACCAAGAACTCAAAATATCAGATGTGTTGCCAAGGAGTTTGTATCTTGAAAGCTATTATTTTAGGACACTTATTTAGAGTATCTCTTTTATTTGGAAAGTTGAATCAAATTTGATAACTCCCGCTCTACTGCCTTACTAGCTCGACGTTCTTCATAAGAGCCGCCATGTGCGAGTGTGCAAACGTGCGTTGAAGTCTCCCATCTATTTTCCGGTAGCTCAATGGCAGATTAGATTTTTCAAACTTAATGTAAACTTCCAACATAATACCTGTGACCAATGTGGAACCAGGGATTAAACGACGCTCTTTCCTCATTTCTTAAGGTAGTCCGCCTTTTCTTTTAAACCTCCTGCATCCCTGATGATGGTGTCTGTTGCCACTCACCTGGGAACCGGACATAACTCCAGTTGTTCACGAAAAAGATAGAGGGCCTTCTATTAGTCCAGTTGGTATTCATCCATCTCAATTCAGAGTGTTACGCTGAGTGATTGGGTGATTGGCGGGACAAGAATGAAGCTAATAATGGAGCAATGATTGACAAGAGAAACCGGGGAACGCTAAGCTGTTTCGTCCGTCACAAACCCACTTGCGGTGCTGGGATCGAATTTAGGACACATTGGTAAAAGACCTGCAGTCTAATCATTCGACCGTAACAGTACCTCTTGTATGGAGTTTCTTTTCAATAACGCGATTGTCAGCTCCCATGACAATGTTATCCGAAACCGTTCATGCAGTAGAAGCTTCGGACTTACCCGCCGTTTCTCCCTTGACGAATTTGACGAATTTGTGCAGCCGAAATATTGGAAATCGTCCACCAGATATTGTCTTCTAATTCGTCAGATAAATTCTCTCTTTAAGCATTCCCCACAGATAGTAGTCACATAGATATAGAACAGGAGAGCGAAAGGGCCAATAAATTGTTCTGTCATTAAAAACATGCGAAGCGGCCATTCTCTTGGATTTCTCATCACACCAGTTCCTATTTCATCTAAAACATCCTTGATTGTAACTGTTAGGTGTATGTGTATATTTTTGTCTAATATAGACTGTCGCTACAGACCGCCAGCACTCTGGTAATTCTGTCGTTATTAGAAGTACGCAGGGTCCAATATTGGAGCCCCTCCCATCTGGGAGTTGTTCAGATTGGGTTGGACTCGGTGGGGCAATGGTTCCCGATACCCATAGGAAATTGGGTATGTGTGAGCGGTGATACTCGGGGGGGGGGGGGGTTAGAGACGCCTCAATTCTCTCTCTAGTACTAGTAATAATATATATGATAATAGTAATACTAATAGTAATAATAATGATGACAATGATGATGATAATGATAACGATAACGATAACAATAATAATGATGATAATAATAATAATGATAATGATAATGATGATGATGATGATGATGGTGATGGTGATGGTGATGGTGATGGTGATGGTGATGGTGATGGTGATGGTGATGGTGATGGTGATGGTGATGGTGATGGTGATGGTGATGGTGATGGTGATGGTGATGGTGATGGTGATGGTGATGGTGATGGTGATGGTGATGGTGATGGTGATGGTGATGGTGATGGTGATGGTGATGGTGATGGTGATGGTGATGGTGATGGTGATGGTGATGGTGATGGTGATGGTGATGGTGATGGTGATGGTGATGGTGATGGTGATGGTGATGGTGATGGTGATGGTGATGGTGATGGTGATGGTGATGGTGATGGTGATGGTGATGGTGATGGTGATGGTGATGGTGATGGTGATGGTGATGGTGATGGTGATGGTGATGGTGATGGTGATGGTGATGGTGATGGTGATGGTGATGGTGATGGTGATGGTGATGGTGGTGATGGTGATGGTGATGGTGATAATGGTAATGGTAATGGTAATGGTAATGGTAATGGTAATGGTAATGGTAATGGTAATGGTAATGGTAATGGTAATGGTAATGATAATGATAATGATAATGATAATGATAATGATAATGATAATGATAATGATAATGATAATGATAATGATGATAATGATGATAATGATGATAATGATGATAATGATGATAATGATGATGATGATAATAATAATAATAATAATAATAATAATAATAATAATAATAATAATAATAATAATAATAATAATAATAATAATAATAATAATAATAATAATAATAATAATAATAATAATAATAATAATAATAATAATAATAATAATAATAATAATAATAATAATAATAATAATAATAATAATAATAATAATAATAATAATAATAATAATAATAATAATAATAATAATAATAATAATAATAATAATAATAATAATAATAATAATAATAATAATAATAATAATAATAATAATAATAATAATAATAATAAATACATTCTCGTTACAGGAAAGTTTATATTTTCACGGTTTTTATGCCTATACCACCGAGGGAAGTGGCGCCGCGGTAACGTGCACGACTCGAATTTGGGTACAGGTTCGATTCCCAGCAATGACCCATTTTATCCATTTTTTTCGTGGTTTTTCCGGGTTACCCTTCTACAACGACTTTCCTGTCGTTTCAGGTTTGTAGGACCAGACGACAGTCTTCGCTGAGTAGCGTCTGGGCGGTGATTGTGTGCCTTGTAAAGGTGTTTTCAGGGACTGCCAGGTCTGGACCCATCTCCGAGTGGACCTCAACCCTTGGAGAACCGTTGGGTGTAAGTGCCTTGTGAAGTGCGTTCGATTGGATAGGATTGGTTCTTGCCCATTCTTACGTCCCATATCATTCGAATCTGGTCGCTCTTTGGGCCTCTCCCGCATCCCTCCCTCCTAGGGGTCACGGTAGAAGCACAAAGGGCCGTTGTGGCCTTATTACAGTGCCCTACCCCGACTGTGGGGGGTCCCTTCCGCTCGTCAGTACCCTTACCTTTTCACGGCTGTATGAAGCATGAATGTCCACGGTAGAGAGCTGCATAAAATTTGTTGCCGTTATGTCACTTCTCTGTGATACAGGAGGAACTGACAGGCAGAGCAGCTGAGAATGAAAGGCATGCGCGATGGGAGTGAGTTTTAGTTTTTATTCACTGTCAAAGCTCAGAATTAATAGCTCATTTCTCAATGCTAACATCCTCTTTCCCTGGCACACGATGATGCTCTGCCACAGACTCATTTGCCACAAGAGGGAAGTCAGCGGTATAAATCACATCACCGCTATTGGCAGCGAGCATAATAATAAAAGCCAAGCACGAATTATAATGCGCATGCGTCTATTATTGTTTGAAATAATACCTAAGTTGGTTTATCTAACAAGTCAATGCTGAGACATTATATGTGGCTTCTTTCTTTCTTATTTCGTTCTCATGAAAACGTAGCTATTTCGATAATGCCACATTAAACGTAGTCTATGCAGTTTTTGTCCATAGACTCACTAACTTCTGCGGAGTTCTTGGAGAAACGTGTAGTCTGTACTACTCGAATCTAAGAAAAAAGGCCGTTATGAATCTTAGAGGATTCCAAGTCGTTATTTATCTGCAGCAAATAATTGATTGCCCTGTTCTTTACTGGCCGGTGATATGGTTAATGGGGCCCCAGGATCGTGACCTGGCGCCACTCTGTTCGCCATAAATCACGCCACTTGCGAGACTCGAACCTTGTGCGGCAGGCTTTGAATAATACTGAAGCGATTGTGCGAAATGCCCTACAGTGGACATGATGCCACATTTTGGAATGTGAAGTTCATCTCACATGACCCATATAGAGAGCTGCAGGTGCTTAAATTAATAGTCGCTCAACCTGCACTCAGTGCCAATGTCATACATAATTTCTAGTCCCATTAATATGAGGAATATTCCTCACAAAAAGCGTTGAACTATTTTAAACTGACGAGTGTCCGTATGAAATAATTTCAATACATAAACGAAGCTTTAGCAATCATTTTGACGTAGTTTCTCTGCATTAAACTTGATACTGTGTTCTTCCAGCATATTAGATATATTATTGAAAAAAAATTGAATATATTTCCAAAAGTAAACAATTTATAAAACGACAGTTTTACGATATTTTAATTTTCCTGTGCGTTGCTGGTAAGAGTGCATATAAGCCTGTCATGTCATTTCGGGCTTCACACATCCACTATCGGGTAAATTATGTTATACTAAATGTTTCTTAGAAAGATAGGGTCAGAGTGAAAATTTCATTGCCATATCCGGGATCTGAACCATAAATCTTCGGCTTTTCATGCCACTGCTGTGACCCATTGTTCTACCATGGCAACAATAATTTACCCTACTAATCCATATTTTTCCATTAAACTACAAAGGGTTTTCAAAATTATTTTATAACTTACCCCAATTTCGTAAGTAACTGATGTCCTGTGTATTTTAGTCAACCGCTTTTAGATCAATCGCTGTAAATTAATTGTTTTTCCACACGTGCCGTATGTGGGCTAAGTTGGGGAATTTAATGTCATTTCACCGAGTGGGAGGGCTCAGGTGGTCGCGTCTGTGGCTGGAGATGACGTGTGTTTGACTCCCGTGACCGATTTTCCTGACCCATTGTTTTTTCGGGGGTTTACCCTGGCCGCTAGGGGAAATCTGAGGAATGTTGTCAATATGTTTTAACCTAATAAGAGAACCCCGTTATGAAGCTAACGGTAACCAAGAAAACAATACATTTCATATATTCTTGAGTTCACTCATTGGCTAATTAGGCAAATAGAGAAAACTCAGTATTTGTGTTTCCTGGGAAGTAAAAAAGTAAAGAGTCCTGCAAGAAAGACGGTTTTTCGTTCTGCTTTGCTACGTCTCTCCTAATGGTAAAAGCACAGTAGGTATTTTAATAAATATAGTAATAACCAAGTACGTAAACGGCTTATCAAACGAATGTTATTCTTAGTTTAGAGTCTAACACCAACCCACCGCCGATCAAGTCCAGTCTCGGCTATTTCTATACGCCTAAAGTTAAGCACTTAAATGTGCAAATAACACTAATATCCTCTTTAGGTTAATATAGGCCTACAGCACTGCCGGCGTCTTCTCTGCCTCCTCTTCTTTGTGGGTAACGATGAACAGAGGGCAGAGGTCCTATTCAATTTGCCAAAATCCACCCGTGCAGTTTCCTAAATAGCAACCGTTCATTCTCCGTCAAGGATCTCCTCAATTGGCACAGACCTCAAGATGCTGAGTGCATCATCCCTTCTGTTTTTAGTGCTTATTTATGGACGCTCTTCAACTACTGTAGCTCTCAGCGTCCCATTCTGCATTGGGGGTGAAAAACTGCTTAATTTTGCTCAGAGGATTCCTTATCAGGTTTGAGGTTCTTTTATGTATTGTAAATCTATGTCACAGGATCAGTGGTTTTACTTCCCTTCCGAAGGAAGTTATACTAAGGATTTCTACGCCCGGAAACATCCATTGCCCTCTGTCAGGTTCGAACCCGTGACCTCGGGAAACCAGAGGTTAGCATGTTACCCCTAGACCACGGAGGATGACTGAGTGCATCCCTTTTAGATCTTAAATCACTAAATCCATACCGGTTTGTAGAGGATAAACAACGAATTTGTCAATTACCTTCTTCAGTTCGACAAATGGAGAGGATTCGGCTATGACTAAAGTGTGAAATATTTCTTTATATACCTGGATGAACGGAGAAAACGGCGAGATCTGCACAAGAAGCTTTCACTGCTAAGCTATGCAGGTACATATATCCAGGTGTTTTCAAAGACAACTGTGTGGAATACCTTTGGGTATATTTGTAGGGGTAAGTATAATAAATAATAGTGTACAACTGTTTCACAACAAAAGGCGATTTCCTAATGTAAACTTGCTAGGAAGAACATTCGCCTTTATTTTCAAGTTTTGTCTTTAGAATTACGTTCCACGATTGGCTTATCCAATATTTCATCAAAATAACTAAGAAATTGTTATTTTGAGAAAAAAAGAACGTTTAAAACTGAGCTTTTACATAAACATTATCTCAGTTTTCCACATTTCAGGCGCTTATTAATATCGAAGCTCGTGTATGTTCTATTAGTAAAAATACTCGGCTTTAAGACCGGAAATAGTTTTATATAAAATCTTGTAGTCTTTTTATATAGATAGGGCTGTTTTATACTGAGGTTGTGATGCTATTCATCACTACACCGTAATACTTAAAATTTAAGGACATAATAACATCTCATGTACGTCTGCATGAATATTTCTCTCTAATCAAACAATTAAGTTTTTCAATAATCAAGAGCAAATAGATGTTTTATAAAATCCTCCTAGAAGATGAAAACATTCTTTTCTCTAACAAACAAATTTCCTTGAAAGCATAGCCGTTTTCAATCGTAGGTACCAAGCACAAACATGAAGAAAAATACTGTGAGATGGAAGGCTATTACACCACTCTGAAAGGGCCCCATATCCTGCAAGATTATTAGCAAATCTGGGTCGGAGCGCACAATAGATTGGCCTTCCAAAGTCAGAAAGTTTGCAGGTCAAGTCAAATCGTGGTTTTCCTATCCTGGATGCTTTAAGATAATCGCTCCATGGCAATATTGCCAATCTGGTTCCCTGTTCGTGATTAAGAGCTTTGTGACTAACGTTTATTAGGAAAGATATGCCAATACTCCAGTTTGTAACTGAAACATGCAGCAGAGGCTAAATTACAATTCTTTCTCTTGCTTAATACCGGCATTTTTCAACTAGAGAATGTTGTGTTGTTTGTTAAAGAATTTCTAGTTTAAAACAATTGAATAGAGTGTTTTTACGCTCCGCAGAAAATATGACTGATTTCGAATGAAAACAATACTCAAGAGTATCTTTCGTCAGCAAGGACATTGGTATGAGATTACTCTGTTACAAATCCTGTGTAACAGGTTATATGTTAAATTTTTTCAGCAGCATCTTCAATTGAATATGCCTCAGCCCTAATTGCTCAGACATGGAAACATTTAGATATTACAACATTAAAGGATTTCAATTAAATACATTGCAAATATTACGTATTTATTCTCTGGAAGTTGAGTTTTTGAAAGACATTATAACTATAATTTTTCCCTAGAAATCAAGGTATTTGGAAATTTATGGGAGTTCTGACAATTGAGGTGAACCACTATGCATGTAACAAATAAAGATCCGGGACGATCACAATAAACATCTGACAGATACGTTAAAAAGGCAGACAGAACATAAAGGGTATTTATCACACTATAAGGTACTTCTTCAAGCAAAGAGAGACGTAAACACACTGTTTAGCGCTTGTGATGTGTCTGCGCTTTTATTATGTCTATCGGCTGTTTATTGTGGTCGTTGTGGATCCATATTTTCTACTTCCGAGTCCTTAGGTTTTAGGGCTATACACATCTACATATATCCAAAGGTGTGAACAGAGTAGTCCCTTCCCTCTTTAGCTGCAGTAGCTACTAGCACGCGCGCGCGCGCACGCACACACACACACACACACACACACACACACACACACACACACACACACACACTTGCACCAGCTGAAACCGGTTTTCCGTTTTTATAGTCACGAAGGGAAGAGATGTAGGGGTATGGTTTGACACATTTGGAGTACTGTTCCTAGGCCTGCTCTAGACTTCCACAGGAACGTATATACCCTAAGGATAACAAAACATGTTATGTATAATTGGGGTTTCCATATCGTCGTTTTCTTCCTTAATTGAACAGTTTAACAAACCTTATAATATTTCTTCTCCAATATAGAACGGAATGCTAAGAGCCATAGCAGTTAAAGAGCGTTCATAAGGAAAACTCATTTTTTTTCTCCGGGACTTATTTGTGAGCATGGAAAAAATAGCAACCTAAGCTTTGAGCCAAACGTATATGCTATCTACTAAATCAACTCTTTTCTTTTAATTCCTTGGTAGCTTGTAGATCACAGATATACAGATATACCAGGTGAGTCAGCCGCGCCTTATTTTTTTGGAAGGTAGGCCACCCATCTAACGGCATGTGCGCCTTAGTCCAGTTTTGCGCTTACTAAAATGTAATGCTTGACGTTCTTAAAGAGAGGAATGCGCAAAATTGAGAGCAACAGTGCTTTAAGGGACAGAACGTACTCCTCGCTAAAGTACACCTCAAAAACATACGACTCGTTTACTGAGAGCGAATTCCGGTTTCCAGCCAATTTTACAAACTTTTTATTAGAGTATACATAGCAACGTAACTCAGTAAACGCCTCGGAAAAAATGAACCTATCATATGAGTACACTAACAACGTCAGCTAAAAAGAAAATGGTGGATTCTTGTACTTAGAGCAGGGATTGGCTGCCAAAAATTAGGAAAAATTTAGACACGTCTCCTCCATCATGGACCCGTACAGTCAAAACCGACATATTATTAAATAACAGTTTACTTGCATTTTTGCGTGAACTACGCCTCGTGCATCTCAATTAATATGCATAACAGCTTTTGCCATTTAAGTAATAATATTAAAGCGCCCAGTAAATGATTAAAACTGTCTTAAAAGGCTAAATCAAGCACGCAAACTTGCGAGGTGGCAATGGCATAACGCCAGGCATACAAGTCCTACTATTGGACGTGGTACGTACTTTCAGGAAGTCTCGAAATAGCTGAATAGCATTGTGACAGGACCTGTGCGCTTAACCCCCAATGGCACAGGTTCGAGTCTCAGCATTGTAAATATTTTTTTTTTTTTTTTTATTTATTTAAATGTTCATCAAAACTTGGAAACCAAATTCACAGTAATCTAATTATGAAGTCCATGAGGGTTTAGGACATTATAATTTAAATCGTTTTTGGTTGTCTGCATTTTTAGTAGCACAATAATTCATTGTGTGTAAAATTGAGTTTAACTTCCATGTTAAACTCTGACAATGTAATTCCCTTGCTTTCTGTGTTCAAATGTGTATGAATGATCCTTATTTCAATTGCACCTACCTATAGGTGTGTTTAAACAACTACATAATTGTAGTTCACCAATAAATAAACATCAATGTCATAAAACATAAATAAAACAATAAAAATGAATATAACAGTTTTCAGAATAATAGTTTGTAAATTGTGAGGATTGCACGGTTAAAAAGAAATTAGTACATGCAGGTGATTCGAACCACCTTCACAGCAGACAGATTACTTCGGAGTCTTGCGCCCGTTCCAACTGAGCTACGTAGTAACGTGTGAGCTAAACATTCCGTTTAAGATGTAATATTCGCTGGTTCCAGTGAACATTTGCAGAAGTGCAAACATCAGCTGTCTAATTACGAATATATTAAAACGCGATGTGATAACATCTATATTAGTACTAATTTCATGGAATGTTTAACATCCATGTTAAATACGCGATGTTTTCATGTTGAACTATAAAATCAGTTAACAGCGTTTAATTTGGCGATTAAATTTTGTTAATGAAAATAAAGATAAAGTTGTTAATATTGTTTCCTCAACGTTTATTCTATCAATTCTTCGCCTTTTCTGAACTTTAGACATGCACATTTGCATTTTCTTACTTCGCAGTACTTTTGAGTCGTTCCCATGGCCCTCTTTGCTCACTTATATTTTTAGTTCCTTCATTCCTTTCTTTGAAACCACTTTAAGCTGAAAACCACAAGGGCTCTTATATGGAGCACAATTTTTGTTTTTTGTCAGTGCCTCTCAAGAAAAGGGATAAGCTGGTGCCTGAAGGTAAGGTTGAAGGAGCGGGGTGATTAGATAATGGAAGGTTTAGGGCAAGACAGATTTTTTCTGAAACCGCGGCTAATGCGGGTGAAGTATATCAAATCTCTGCTACAATATGGATTTAAAAATAAGTTAAAGTGTGAGCTTGTATGATATATCAATATACTCATAACCTTATACATGCCGTTTTTTCTAGCACATCACTTTTCCAATAAGTCCAAAGATATTCCGTCCACAAACGTTACGTTTTTGGGGGGATATGGACTGCTTAACGCCAACAAAGAGCGCAGGATTGTCTGTATTCTCTGCTATTCCAACTATTCCTGCCATCAAATTCGCTTCTGGTTCCAATAACATTAAAGTTGCATCTGACTGCGCGAAACGGTCGAAAGGCGACAAGACCTTCGGTACCGGAACATCTCTCTCTGTTCACTTTGGTAAAAATCATTTAACAGTTACAGAGACCAAAGGTCAAGTTAGTCTACGTTTAGACACTAACAGGTCAGAGAGCGATCTGGGGATTTCTGTTATTAGAGAAATGTGGAATGTAGCGTTGCTTTTTTGCTGCTAAAGGAATGAAACCAATTTCCAATTGGAAAAACTAAAGAATTCCTCACCTTACTGTTTTGAGTACACTTTATAGCATGTTTCTATCCTGCACAACATATCGAAATCATGTTGCAGTGTACAGCATCCTTTATTTTTATATAAATAAATTTTGGGATATTCCCGTTCCCGTCCCGTGTGGCACCTCAACTATTACTTGAGAATATTGGCGAATATTGGGCAGTCCAAGGAAACTTAAGGTTGGAAATTCAACTGTCAGATCATCATCAGCATCATCATCATCATCATCATCATTCTTATTCTTATTTTTATTCTTGTTATTATTATTATTATTATTATTATTATTATTATTATTATTATTATTATTATTATTATTATTATTATTATTATTATTATTATTATTATTATTATTATTATTATTATTATTATTATTATTATTATTATTATTATTATTATTATTATTATTATTATTATTATTATTATTATTATTATTATTATTATTATCATCATTATCATTATCATTATCATTATCATTATCATTATCATTATCATTATCATTATCATTATCATTATCATTATCATTATCATTATCATTATTATTATTATTATTATTATTATTATTATTATTATTATTATTCGTTATTGTTGTTATTCTTGTTATTCTTATTATTGTTATTGTTGTTATTGTTATTATTGTTATCATCATCATTGTTGTTGTTGTTGTACCATATGTGACAAACTCACTGCATACAAATAAACACATATGTACCCAGGAAGGGATGTAAATATTACCACAAGTTTTTAAAAGTGGAGCATCGTATTCTCTATATTTTACACACTCTTCTCGGGTGCTTTGTTTCTGAATGCAATATTTATGTTACAACAAGATTAAGTAACTTACAGGTATATTTACTTCTAAAAATAAAATTTGCTTGCAATATGATGCTGGAACGCATTGAAGATTATACCCACAAGTAAATACATAGTACTTCCTTTTTTTAAAATTCCAAATAAAGACTTCAATAATTAAAGTGAAACTCCAAGAATGGCACCGCATAGCCTAACCTTTGAGGTTAATTAGAAAACGAACCGTTTGAATTTAATATAACACAACTATGCAATAACTGCCAGTACGGATAGACACGTGTAAACAGGGTTTTACGGCAGCTTGAAAACACACGCTCTTGCTCCTTAAATTATCATTTTAGCGGGCAGGCCACTAATTAAGCTGCAGCTTTTTTTCTTCACTCAGCACCATGAGGTTTCATTACGACTTTCTGCTTTAAATTGCTTTGGTCATGCTCATGTGCATATTTGTTAACTGCAGATTTATTACATACAGCATATTCATTTTACTGCAATTGCAATCACCATAAGTCTGTTACAGCTACAGACCATATTGCGTGCATATGCTGTTGCATGTTTGTACGTATAATAAAAGAATAGCCCAAGTTCTTCTGACAAATTTAGAAATTGAATCAATAATTGGTACTTACGTGTATAATGGTCTACAAAAGAAAAAAATAACATTTCTAAAATATAAATTCGTGTGTGTGTGTTGTGTGTGTTTGTGAATGGCCCAACAGACACTACTAAACAGTGGAGGAGTTAACTGAGGAAACTTGGGACTAAAAGGGAGATAAACGGTAGCAACCGACCTTTGACCAGGTAGCCGAACCATCCTGCTTGTGTGCTGCTAAATACAGTCGAATGCATGGAATCCTGCCGATAAAATGCACAGTGGTTTATGTGGTTAAGGAAGTATTAAACCACATAAGCCACACCCAACCCCCACGCCATATCAAGTTATAGAACTCTCTTAATATTTGTCACGGTCCTCCCTAGTCCTTAGCAAGTACCAGACTTTCAGACTCTTAACGTCAAACCTATATGAGACGGACTCATCCGTGTGCTGGTGTGGACAGTCCTTGCTAAGCGTGCTTCCCAGGCACTCAGATGGAATGTTTCCATACTCCCCCCCTGTGTTCACTCACCTAGTGCTCACTTTGTTCATAAGCTAATGCGCGTGTGTCGAGCTTGAATTCAAACCAATAAGAGATTGGCTCATCCAAAGCTGGTATGGAGCACAGATGATAAGGAGCTTCTGCCAACATCTAATATAGAACAAGAAAGAACACTACAGGAAACCAAATGCATGGTGCACTCGCATGCACTTAATGCTAAACTGTGATGCAATATCACACCTTTTGATTTGTCAATCTTTTCTCGGCTACAACCTGAGAACTATTACACTTAGAAGGTACGTGTCATAAACGTTTTGTCCCAAATGTGTTCGTAGAATGTGATACTGGATGGTTAGTGTGTAAATTCGTGGACATCCTCTAGATACGTAGATGTTATTACTACACTTGCTCTGTGGATTAAGCATTATGCATTGTTGCTAGTATTGCTTGGTAGAGTTAAAGAAAGGACTATGGCCTAAGTTATTAAGACATGTGTTCAGGTATAATAACCTCTTGGAATAATATTACCTTCTATTTATTTTATCAAAAGTGTCTTTGGAAGATTTTTGCTTTCTCTACCACGTAGAGTAGGTAGAGAAGGTATTGCATTCCACCCAAAAATTCGATATCATTGGAAATAAACGCTTTGAAGTTAGCTGAATAAAGGAAAAAAAACAGATTTTTAGAAAAAGGTGCATACGCCTGTAAGTCTATGAGCAACATAGCTCAAAAACGAAACACCCATTAAATACCAAACTTCATATTTAAGTTGAGCATCTTTCAAGTGTGTGAAACAAGATATGCAATAAAATTCCCCACCCAAAACTACCCTTTACATAGAAAAGGTTTCGAAAAATTTGACTTTCTCAAAAACGGCTCTAACGATATTGAATAAAATACCATTTAAGAGTCTTTTTCAGGACAAATGAAATGTGTATTTCGTCTTCTCTGGAAACGGCTTTTGAATTCCTCTACATCCTGAATGTCTTCTGCATAACTGTTATACCGTAAAAGATAGACATCTTACTGCACAAATAATGAAGTTCTTGTTAAAGCACGAAATTTACGCCAAACATATTTTTTGTGTAGCTAACCATTTTCGAGATATTCCATGTTATTGGTTCGAACTTTCAAATACTTTCACTTTTATGAAATAGGAAGTCGCTATTCGTTCTTTTATGTCCTGGTCGTGCAAATAGTACAAAATCTCAAAGCCACTCGTAGGACCAGCCCATAGGATATTTGGCAATCACCTAAATCCTATAGTATTTCCTTATTTCCCTTGTGCCTACACGAAGTATGGATTAAGATGAAAAGTTATACTACAAACGGGGGGTGGTTACTTTGTGATCACCGCTGGTAACAAAATATCTGTGCAATTTGTAAAACAAATTTATTTTAAAGTTGATTATTATATATTGTCATGTTTATAAAGGTAATACTTAACATTTTTAACTTTTTTTTTTTTTTTTTTTTTTTTAAATTTTTGCACATTATACTGAGGGGGCAGTACCCTATGCCCACCTTGACATTTCATTGTTTCTCAAAAAGACCAACAATGAAAACTTTGAAACAATTTTGCAATTCAGTAGTAGAAGCCGTGATTGACAGTAACTATTAACCGCATGGCTTTAATCAGAAATTAATAGACAGAATTTAAAAAATTACAGAAAGTGGGCATTAAGTACAATCCAGTTAGTAGTACTAAGGTTAGGATAGAAGCTCTCAAATTCCAAAGCACAAGACTCAAGTAGATGTACGTTAGAAAGAGGTATTCCAGAAATAGTTTTACTCATCTTCAAATGTCTTACAATATTTTGGTTAGGTTAATCGGTAATGGACATTATTTTATCCTTGTTTTAAGCGTTCTGCCTTACCTCTAGCCATTGCTTAACTGAGAAACGTGCCTGTTTCAATAAAACTTATTCAAGTGAAACTTTTCCACCCATCACGTGAAGCAAAATGCGTGCCTATCTCAGGTCAAGTTCAGTGCGCCGAGTTCTCACATATTTGATTAATCATGAACATTTGCCCGTCAGAGTTGGGCTACGGGAGTGGGGAAGCTAGGTTTGAAAGGCGGTGGAACAGAAGAAAGACGTGCGCTCCATTTGAAATATCCAGTGAATCCATCTATCATGCAATAAAAGAAACTCGATTTTAGTTTCGAAGCATTAGTGTTCAAAACCTGAGTTTGTGTAGTTTCGTACCCTCATCACTAACGATAGATACTATTGATCTTCTTGTCGATCTATTAGATGTACGAAAAGATATTCTCATCCAAGTTGTACAAATGAAAGAATTCAATGTGGATTATTTCATTTTTCTAACCCTCTATCGCTTTATGCGGGTATACAAACTACAGTGGCGAAAGCTTATTTTTCTATCTACTTCACTTTAATAGAGATAACCTTTGCAGAAAAGGTACACTTCACATTTTTATATAGATACAAAATGAGTAACGATAGTCAAATATTTAATAACTGGCCTTCAAATTCCATACTCTTTCCATGCAATCATTAGAAACAACTGAATATCTTTAGAAATTTCGCTTTCGTCTACCCTTTAAAGTTTAACAGTTATACAACATTATGCAAAACTACTTCTGAATGAAGTGAGTTTCACTGATCTCAGAAAAATTCAAGATATACATATTACTGGTCATGCAAATATCTTTAACAATAGCACTTTAATCAAAATCGCAACAACAACTGTTGGGAACATAAAAGGTTTAGGAAACTATTCCTATAAAGGGTAGTCTGGGGTGGGGGAATTTTTTTGAAAATATTTGTGTCGCAAATTTGGAAGTTATCGAACTTGAATTCCAAATTTGGTTTCTATCCGACTTTCGTTTTTGAGTTATGCTGGGCACAATTACTGTTTTACGATCTGAACCGGAACACGAAATGGGTTTTATCAAGCTTGATTCACGTTTACTGTACAATAAATAATTATTACTCGTGGCGTTTGATACCAGCATTATTCATGGGTAAGATTACTGACTACAAAGTGAGACGGCCAGATAGATATAACTACACTAAATATTTTCTTACGATAAAGTCAAAGCATAATGCAGAAGCTTGAGGTAGGATTTTGCCATGAGAAAGAGTCATTATCTATTGTAGTTTAAGGGTCAGGTAAAGACAATTAATATGTACTGATGTAGCTTAAGTAATTAGGGTTCCAGTGAATTCAGTTGACCAGAAAACCATTAGCATAAAGGTCAGATCCCTGGAAATCAGATGATCAAGTTTCAGGTATTTGCAGAAGTGGACAAAAATTCTGAAAATTATATTGGGAACAAGATTCTTAGAATTTAGTAAATCGTAGAGAAATATCAATGTTTCGCAGGCAAATGGGAAGCTTTGCTTTAAGCAAAGTAAGGTAGGAACGTTGGTTGGGGTAACCATGTAGGTGGTTGGGACTTGTGATATTAAAAGTGCGTGTATTTCTAAATTTTACGTCATTTCCTTCGTGTTTTGCAGTCTTGTATAAGTGTTTACTGTGATCGATTATCTGTAGTCATAGCGGTTATAGACGGCGCATGTATATGTAGGTTTATCGGTGATCCTCAGAACAGATTCCGCTTAGCACTTCTGCCTCTTACAGTGCGTACGTTGCGCATTATTATTACGAAAACAGTTCTTTTTTTAATATTGATACCGCAGAAGTTAACATATATAATCCAGTGGTAAATATTTTCAGTTATAAGTTTTACAGTTTAATTCCCCAGTTTCAAACAGTTGCCAATGATATAAAACTTAGGCTTTCGCGGCCGGCGTCCTGACCAGTAGTTAAGTTTATCTCTTCCGGGCTTGTAGACCGTGGCCTAGAAGGCATCGAAAATACCGAGTTTCGCCAAGTACTGCGCTTGGCATCTTAAGGGTAAAGATGATCCGTTGTCTACGTTGGTCAGCCTGTAGGCTGCTACATGGAGCAGGTTTTTCCAACACTGAATACTAAACTAAACTCCAGCGCAACAGCTCATGAAGGGCTTACCGTCCGGACGCTGCCTCCCCACCTCTGCCCATTACAGGCATCATGAGTGGGGTGCAGTACTGGAGGGTGGGACGTGGTCAGCGCTCCGAGTCCTCCTGGCTAGTTATGTGGCCTTCACTGGGTCACCACTTCTTCAACAAGTAGCTCCCCAATTGGCCGCTCCGGGACCTAACGAGACTGAGTGCACCCCGTGGAAGACCTCTTAGCGGGGGAAAAATCCCCACGCCGGTACCGGGGATCGTACCCAGGTCCTCCACGCCAGAGGCATGTGCGCCACCACTGCGCTACGGAGGCGGTCGTTTCCGAACACTACTATTGGGATACTGAAGGTCCTCAACCTCCAGGAATCAAGGACGATTGGTGGGAACCGTACAGAATCTTTGTAGCCAGGTTATGTTTCGCCTTGAAGTAGGGATAGGTCCCTGGTATTTTCACCAGGACATCTCGGAAACGTACCCTGACAAGGGACAGTGTGTCTCAAACTGTCACAGGCGGCGCCGTGGCCGAGCGGTTAGCGCGCTCGCCTATCACCTAGGCGGCCCGGGTTCGATCCCAGGGACCCGCATGTGGTATTCGTGGTGGACGAAGCGGCGTCAGGGCGGGTTTTCTCCGGGTGCTCCGGTTTCCCCCGCCATCTCATTCCACCGGTGCTCCATCTTCATTCCATGCATCATCAGTGTCACCGCCTGCGGTGCCGTAGTAGTAAAAGCGGGCGTTAAACACTACAACAACAACACTCAAACTGTCACAGAATTTCATATGGTGGTCTCATCAGGTTCTTAGCAAGTGACCAGTACCATTAAAGGATGACACCATAGGAAGGGTAGCAAAATTACCATTTTGGAAATTGCAATACGATATTCACCATGGTAATTCGGAAAAGAAAGAAAGAAAGAAAACCCTACTTAAATCCATCGAACAGGTTGGCCAGTACCAGTCTACAGACGTTATCACCTGAGTCTTCCCCTTGGTGAATTTACATATGACATTATATCGAGCACTCTGTTCTGTTAAAGTCAACGTAGTTTTTGTGTTCTGCCCTCTGCTGCAATTGGATGCCGTTTTCACTAACAGAACTTGCTGTAAATTCCATATACATAGCTTCTGTTATAATGGAGTTAGTTTAGATGGCTGTTTTTTTGGCTTGAATAAACAGCCTCTCAACAATATGACATAAAAACTACGAACGCCTTAACAAATAGTGTTGAAGAATGTTAGACAAATGAAAGCCAAAAATTCCGTAATTATGAAAGATATCATACGACAGTATAAGTCTATGCATTTCCCCCTCTGACAGGTCCATGGAAAATCAAAGTTTAGTTTTCAGCAAATGCCGATATGAACCGTGCCGTTGAAGAAGAACAGGTTGGAAGATCGACATTATTATTAAAGCATTAACTGTAAATCGTGATCTAGCATGCAGAGTTATGCTACACCAGTTGAGTTCTAAAAACAGCATGTGTCTGATCACTGAGTGAAATAGCCCATGTGACGTTCAGACCATGATCTGACCGGTCGTCATCAATAAACCTTATGTGGTGATTTTATCTGATGACCAGGAATGGATTATCATACAAGATGAATTTTCTAATCCCTCATTCCCCTTAACTTTCAGGATTGGAGGTCTAGGCACGGTGAACTTGCTCTGAGAAAAAGTCTGACATGAAATCCTCTACCCGAAACCTGTCTGTATGAACTGGGGCATTGAGAGTGGTCGGCATTACGATGTTACATCTGGAAATGTTAGGGGCCACATCTACATTGCTGTCGTTGCCCGGTCGTCCTTTCCAATTCTCCAACTGATCCTGCGCTTCCAGAGGTAACTACTATCTGCAATGTTGAACTCTTCTTTCGTTCTGAAACTATAATCTGATTGGATATCACAGTTTGGAGAAAATAATTCACATATAAAGAAAAACAACACGAGTTATTACTTTAGGATTTATCAAGACTTATGCACAATTTTAAGTTTATGTGTAACTCTTTAACTTTAGAGGAGAAAATACAGAGAGGAAGAGAGAGAGAGAGAGAGAGAGAGAGGGGGGGGGGGGAGAGAGAAAGGAGGGAGAGGGGAATGGGCATAGTGGATCTCCACTCATTATTCCAAAGCGGCACTTAGTTTATTTTAGAGTTCAAATAAAACTTTAGGATTCTTAAAATTAACTAAATAAAATTGTTTCTTATGCAACAAGATTCGTATGAAATTTAATTATCCTACAGAGAGTAAATTACTTAACTACACTTAAGCTTCTTGTATAGTCAATAAATACTGTGTACACATTTTACGTCTACATAAAAATGTCATTTCATTCCTTGCTTTAAAATGGAAAAAGTGACAACAAAATATGGCTATGCCAATAAACACACCTACACATAAAACACAGCACTATAAAATATGTCCAAAACACATAGTTGTACAATAAACATGTTTGCAAAGACAGAAAAATTAAACAATCATTGAATATTAAAATATAAACACATGCACATATTGCTTGTGATAATTAATGTATGCAGAATGTCGTAAAGAAATGTCTGGTTCAAAATGCGGTAATGTGACGCATCTGCAAATGATAAAATTTCATAGTCGGTTGTATGCAAACTTATACAGGTTTCCCACTTATAATATACTGAAATCAGTTTAAATAACAGGTTCGTCCTTACGCCGTGAACAACACAAGTTAAAGAGGCATGTTTTAAAAGGAAGTTGACTGCATCTATTTTCGGCTATTTCAATCGAAAATGGAGCATTAGTTACTAAACTAATGGATAAAATAAACATTTTGCTCCTTGAAGAATTCTGAAACCATAAATATAGGAATCAAGTGTGAATAATTAAATTACTTAGCAAGCAGTACAATTTAGAAGATGTTTGCATATAACATTCTAGAATTGACTGAATATTTTCCAGAGTCAGGACAGAATTATTTGGACATCAGTTTCAAAATTTCTATCAGCCATATTTTATTAATCGAGAGAACATTGCCATTTTTAATGTACACAAAGAACAGAAATATTACAGTTTAAGTGTTCTGATGTTTTCAAAACTCTTCAGGTTGTAAGTTCTGCAATTTGTGAAAGCTTCGCGGATTTTAGGCGCGGTATTTTCAGAACTAACTTATTGGCGTTCACATTTGTACTTATTGCATAATTTTTCTTCTCTCCACCAGATCAAATCTATTTTCATCGAACCCTCGGACATTATATGCAGTAAAATTTGGTCTCTAAATTTCTGTAAGTTTTTTGGAAATTATAATTTCGAGCAATTTAAAAAGTGTATATTGTATTGTTGTATGCTCTTTGTATATATTAAGAATGAGATTCTCTTAGAATTTTTATCTTCCTCACCGCTGAACTATGCTGATAGATAACTCATTGATCCAAAATAGTCCTTACATGAAGAAAAAAAAAATTGTTTTTAACTTTCTTCAATTTGGTTTGTATTATAACTTTTCTCTTTTGCACCACTTTTCTCACCTACTATATTTTGTATTTTCATTTTCCCTAAAATTCTTTATTACTCATTTAAATATACACATGATATCAAACAGCTTCTCATAGGCTAACCGTTTGGAAATATACGTTGTTTTACATTAAACATTTCTCAGGTTGAACTCTCATACGGCATCTATAAAACGTCTCTGAAAATATGCACTTCTATTTTTAACCAAAATTTACAGCTGCATTCATCGTGATTTTGCATTCAAGCGTTGTTTTAAGCGTTCAAGGACCGCGAGTGTTTGCATTATAAAAATAAAGGACATGCAAGTTAGCAAAATATGCAGGTACGTGCTTCTTTCGAGAATAAATGGACTATTTAAGGGATTTGAGAGGAAGTTCGTGCCTGTCTGGCAATAGAATGCATCAGCAAGGAAGGAATTATAGAGCGAAAATCGGATGGGTCCATGTAAAATGTGAACTAAATCTTTCTATGGAGTACAAACTAAATACGCTAGAGTTATTGGTAAAATGCAAGCTGAACACCCGTAGCGCAGTAAAATGCGAGTCGAAATAAAGTATGCAGGAGTATCGCTATCGTCTGACCACTTTAAAAATTGCGAGATCGTGACTTAGGTATTGCATTAAATTTTGAATACTTTTTTTTTTGCAAAAATAATGCGGCAACAGTTGCATATTAAGAAATAGCCTAATAAATTGCAATTTTTTGAAGAATCTTTTTATCAAGAGCCTTTAAGTCTGTATCGTTATATATTTTTTAATATGTTAATAAATATTCTTCAAATCCTGATGCATAACATTTCAATTGTGTTAATAGATTAGTGCGTAAGATTTTTTCAGCCAGACCAAGCTATGCTAATAGGATATTTGTTGTAGCAAACGGCGCTAAAATTGGAGCTCAACATACATAAGCAAACTTTCAACAAAACAACATTTACACCAGCACCCATTTTCCAGTGAGATTTTAGGGTAGACACCGAAATTTAATTCCCTTTTAATCCAGTCATTTATGTAAACACGAGAGTAATCCAGAAAATAGCGACCGCTCACACATTACCGCTGCGCTGATCGTTGTCAGGCTTCTATACAAGGTCGACTGGTTTCCACTACGTATTTTCTCAGTGTTTGAGGTGTTCGAATGCCAAATGAAGGTTTTTTTAATGTTCGATTTACGAGCCACTTTTAACGTCGAAGAACATATCAGTGGCTTTTAACCGTCTGGAACAATTGCTCGTTTAAACGTGGTTTTGAACTTTGGGTTAACTTACTGCATTAAATTCACACCCACACTCCCATTCAGACCTTCAAACTCCAAAGAGAATTGGGAATAATTTAGGTAAAGAAAAATGCCAACCACTCTATTCGGGAGTTGAACCCGGGACCCCTTGAACAGCAGGCTGTTGCTTTGCCGGCTGAGCTACCGGGCCAGACCAAATGAAGTTATTATGCTTTCCTCGACTGTTCAAAATGTACTGTGTATCTCCACAACTTTTATGTGAGAGGTATTGGATATTTGAATGTTTGGATATTGAAAACTGCAAACGTTTATGGTCAACTAAAGGAAGTGTAGGTGATTCAGTGGTGAAGGAAAGAATGTGAGAAGGTGGGGTGAAATGTTCAACAATGAACGAACAAATATATATGACGAAACTCGACCCGAACGCACGTCACTCATCACAGATGATTTGAAAAATCTGGTGAACGAAAAATCGTACAAGATTCTTATATGAGTTAGGCATTTCTTTCTCAAACATTTCTCCTTGTTTGCTTGGTGCAACTCTGTCTGAACTGTAACTTAATGGATGGCAGCTGTCAACTACAGTTTTGTGAAGTAAAAACTAAAATATACTATGAAACTTAAGTTTAGAAGCTGAATTGAGAATGAACGATTGAATAGTATATATAGTGTTCCTTAAACTCGTGTTTAAGATGCTGAATTTAAAAAAAAAATTGTACTTCTCGTATTAGTTATGTTATGTTTCTTTAATTTTTAATTGTTGCATTTATACCCCACCTTCAATTGCATTAGTCATATCGGCGTCCTATAACCTTTGGAATATATTGTCCATCGGCAATGGTGTTGTGGCTGACACAAAATGTAATGGCGGATGGTTCAACACGACGTCCAATTATAGACGTGCCACACCTTGCGGTGTTGTATAGTTAAACACGCTGTGAAATCAGGCTGTAAAGCAGCTGATATAAATGTTTTTTGCGCCCACAAAATGTATTTGCACAACAGACAAGATATTAATAATGTTCAGGTATTAGTAGCTATTAAATTTTGTGCTTGCCATGGCGGCGCCGTGGCCGAGCGGTTAGCGTGCTCGCCTACCACCTAGGCGGCCCGGGTTCGATCCCAGGGACCCGCATGTGGTATTCGTGGTGGACGAAGCAGCGTCAGGGCGGTTTTCTCCGGGTACTCCGGTTTCCCCCGCCATCTCATTCCACCGGTGCTCCATCTTCATTCCATGTATCATCAGTGTCACCGCCTGCGGTGCCGTAGTAGTAAAAGCGGGCGTTAAACACTACAACAACAACAACATTGTGCTTGCCATAATTAGTCTCCAGTGGGTCACACACGCATTCACACCCTTTGGCTAAAGAAATCTTCCGACCCCTAGTCGGGAATGGAACCCGGGACCACTGGCACAGCAGGCAGGTGCTCCTCCAACTGAGCGACATTGTGTTGTTTCTTGTTTTGGTTGTAAATAAAATAAATACTACTAAATGGTAAAAGACAGCTACTTCAGGTTACTGAAAGGGGAATATGAACATTCCCTAGGAATGATCCCCTTCCTCCCCTTATCCTATGGATAAGACCATTCTCAATGAAAAAATACACTCATAAGAATTCCCCTACAGCAGTAAATAATAGTCTTCTAAAGTGAAGAATTTGTTTCTTTTGGGGAGACGATATCTAGGAACCTTGGAATCTCAATGCCATGGGCTACCACCTTAGACGCCTTATCTTGCTATCAGAAGGGAAATGTGTGTCGGCGTGAGAAAAGTTGGAATCCTCGAGAATACATCCAATCACATTCCAAACAGAGAAGTGGGAGGGAGGGAGGGAGGGAGGGGGGGATACTGCGCCTGGACCGAAACTCACCAGGAGGCCCGGAACTAATCACAGCTAATAAAGGAATCGAAGGAGGTCATTGACCGGTAGAAGCCGGCACACGGTATGTATGCATGTTTCACGATGTACTGCTTGCTATTGTTATTACTGAAGATGATGAAAATGCTTTAACACAGCAGTGCATTTATCTGTGTATTGTTCCAGCATTTCTTTCCGCAATTCTGTCTTTGTTGAGATGCTGGCCTGCTGATCTTGCAACGAACTCCAGAGAACTCAAGGGGGGGTTAAATGGCTAACTACATCATGCCAGGACTGAAAACGTTACACTCACATGATTTTCTGTACTCCTCATCGTTTATACTTTAATGCCGGAATTACTGACTGGTAAACTTTTTAATTCTATAAATAAATGATGGGCAGATAGATAAATAATTACAATAAATAATTTACGTATGCTATAATTACGGCTAGGACAAATATCCTTTTGCTTGTAATGTGCCAAAGTATAAACATTTCTGTGCTATATTATCTTCTCATTCGTCTGTTTATTTGTCATAAGCATGAGCATTCATTAGCTGGGCAACGTAAATTTTTGTCATGAGGTCATTAGCGAGTTCCTTAGTGCACCTTCAATAAAATTACATTTCCAGTGAATTCGGTTGACCAGAAAACCATTAGCTTAAACGTCAGCTCGCAGGGAAGTTAGAGTCAGGCTGTTGTTCAGGCACGTGAGATAGAATTCTGAAAATTAGAATGGGGAATTAAATTCTTGGAATGTTAGGAAGTAACAGTCACGTTTCAGATACGAATTAGCAGTTTAAGGTTTTGCAATGTTGTGCAGGAACGTTGGTAGGAGTAATACTAAGAGCGCGTATTTCTAAAATTCGCGTCTTTCGTTCATGTATTTTACATTCTTAAAGAAGTGCCTACTGCGATCGATTATCGGCCTCTCCCAGCGCCTTAAGACCGCGCTCGATTATGTAGCTTAACTTCTCCTTAACGTTCGTAACAGCAACATATACTATCGTAGAAAAAACAGAATGCAGTGCATATACGTTGAGTGCTTTGCTGACACTCAAACTTGTTACTCATTGTGCAAAGATGCACTTAACACAGCTGTATAGCAATACACTGCATCATTCACAACTTAGATAAGTCTGTAGAGTTATATGATTAACTTCTCTCCTTTCCTCAGTGTTTCAAATTTATCTATTTAGAGATAAGAACTGATGGAATGTATCATTGATTCATTTACAAGAAATGCAGATCACGAATGAGGAATCGAGCAATACTTCAGTGGCACCTGCTAGACAACAATGTGAAGCAGAGCACAAAGTGAAACGTAACAACTGTCAATAATGGTGAGTGATGCACGGACGCAAAAACTAAAAATAAAATAGAACTATGTAAAAGTTAGTAAAGATTTATTTTAAAGTGCAGAATTCAATATGACAAATATTGAGGTAACAATGCTATCAAGGTTTCATTCCTATTTTAAATTACTTGAAATTTTTAATCTCTCTTTCTTTCTGATTATCCTCCCCATATGTAGGGCTTACACCCCCTAGGACTTACAAGCCAGTGCCTAGGGTCAGATGCCTGTCGGGGAGCAGAGGAACCTCTGGACCGGACAGAGTGAAGACCTGGAAGCGGGTGGTCAGCCAAGCACCAGGTATGAGAGTGAGGAAGAGGATGATATGAAATGTACGCGAAATCGATGATTGGAAAGGTGATAATGGAGCAATTGGTGGAATGAGTTGCAGGTGAAAAAGGAGAACCCGGAGAAAACCCGCCCTGACGCCGCTTCGTCCACCACGAATACCACATGCGAGTCCCTGGGATCGAACCCGGGCCGCCTAGATGGTAGGCGAGTGTGCTAACCTCTCTGCCACGGCGCCGCCCGGAAATTTTTAATAATTACAGAAAAATAAAGTGATAAATAACACTAATATTTGCTGCAAAATAGGTTCAGAGCTGTTAGTGTATGAAGTAGGTATATAGCGGTGGAAACATTTCACTAAGCTTCCTAAGGTACCATTGCTTCTTCTGTGGCTGCTTTAATCTAACTAAAATCAAAATAAAAACTCAAGAGCGGCAGTTGAATTCATCCGCTGAGCACGAAAATGATCTTCAATTGATAACTTATTATGCGATGTGATGATTGGATGCTTTTAGCTGGGTGTGGAGTTTTCCTCGCCGACTGGACAGGCAGGCGGTATCTCATCACTTCTCTATGTGCATAATAATTGTTAAGCGTGATTCCTCTGCCGCCATCTTTCTTTTTTCCGTCACGTCATTTCTTTTTATGCCCACGGTAAGGCTAAAGGGCGAATAATGCCCAGTGGCGTAGCCTGAAACATCAACTCTAGTAAGCTACTCTCAGGAATTCAATTAGGTACACCATACAGAAACTTAAGAATGAAATGGTTTAAAAGTTGTACACTTGCAAATTTGCTTTCGTGCAGCTTTTGTTTGAGGAAACCAGACGGTGAAGTTTAAAGTTAAACAATGCAAAATTTTGCCACAAAGCCACATCTCTCTTGTATAGGTTATATCAGCGTTGATTTATTTGTTCATAATTAGGCTTAGTAGTCCAGATGCATTAAAAAAAAAAAGTCGGTCTGGGTGGCTCAGTTGGTTAGACGCTGGCCTACTGATCCCAAGGTTGCGGGTTCAAATCCGGCCCAGACCGATGGTTTTTAAGTGTGCTTAAAAACGACAGCTCCATGTCAGTAGATTTACTGGCATGTTAAAGAACTCCTGCGGGATAAAATTCCGGCACACCGGCGACGCTGATGTGATCCTGGCAATTGACAGCGTCGTTAAACAACAAAATATTTTTTTTTGCATTAAAAACGACTGAAATTAACGGCCTATGCAGTGCACGTGACGGCACCATGTGGGGAACTGGTTCTGTCCGTCTGCTGTACAGACAAAACGTACACAACTTCATGCTTTTAGTAGCTCACCTACTAAGCTAATTCATAATTATTCAGTACTTGATTAGCATTCGTCTTAGTTTTCCTGTATTTTGTCTTTTAACAATGCACATAATAATTTGGTACCTCGACAGCATGTGCGATTTTCAGGTTGTAAAGCTGGTCGTATTCCTAAATATGATAAAAATGTTTCTTCTTTAATTTTTAACTTTTCTTAGGCAGTTTGAGTAGAAGAAGCGCCCAAATTTGTAAAATTTATATGTTAACAGCATATTACTTGGACTGGTGTGAAAACCGCACAAAGATTACCTTGCTGCTACTTCACATTTTGTAACATATTTACTAATATAAATAAAATAATATTTCTCTACAGATCCTTTCTGTTATAGAATTCTACGTAATTTAATGCGCAGCAAAGATGAGCAGTAAATATAAACATTAAAGAAACAAAACTAATATAGTAAAAGATCAGTTTACATATATCAGATCTATGAATGAAAGTATGTGACGCCGGCAGAAGGCAGCGACAACACAGCAAAAGCTCGAGACCGGGCTGCCTCACAACACAGGTCAGGCTGCCTCACGAAACTCTTTGTATCAATAAGGCGCGCGGAACTTCAAAGGGGTTTTCTAGATTATTCGAGAAGTGTCAGGCGGCCGGCGTATTCGTCGCAGTTCGAGAAAGGTCCGTGTTATGTCACACTCGCTATATAAGGGGGCGGGGCAACGAGGGTTGGGAGTCACTCAGTTTTTATTTTCAGTGTGTGTGTCAGCTGCGTGAATACGGTCGCATCGAAAGGAAGATAGCGAAGCAATTAATGAGTGTTGAGTGATTGTATCGTCAAAGTGAGCTGTTTGAGAGGCAGAGAAAGTGAAGAAAGACAGAAAGGAGTGAGTCAAGGTTACGAGAAGGAAACAGTTGCGAGTTGTAATATCAGGATAGACTGTAGACTGTGTCTACAATAAAAATGAGAACTGTGTTGGGAATTCAGTTAGAAGAAAAGAAACTAGGACAAAGTAATTGGAGTGAGTTTTGCCATTGTGTCACATAATTTCCCCCTTTGGCATGACATCTCACTGCATTGAAATGTACATAGGTATATTCTGAAGTTGGTTTAAAGAATTCAGTAACTGCCAAACTGATGAGATGGTGAAACTGAAAGGGAGTATGAATTTGATAATAAGCCAAGCGTTTAAAAGTATGCTTCTCTCTAATATAAGAGTAAACCTGGAAAAATCTCACCTAAGAAGCTGGCACAACGGGATTCCAACGCATAATTTTAAATTTTGCTGAAAACATCCTGAATATGAATATTGAAAACAAATCATTTTATGTGATTCCCTTAAAATATAGTTTTCAAAATTCCATTTCTTGAATATATGTAAAGTAGCTATGACTACTACAGAAGGAATTGAACACTTTGAAATGTGTTGGAATGGAGAAGCGCTCGTGTTCAGAGATCGGTGTAAAATTACAATAAACCGCTTAGGCTTGCATGTTTGTCACTTACCCTCAGTGAAAATAACTTGAGAAGCCTGCACGGTGTAACCTGCATGAGTTTTTGCATGCTGTACTTGAGATTGAAGAGACCAAACACAGGAATGTAGTTTTCGTGTGGCCGAAAACACGAGTATGTTATGATGTATGTCTCACATTGCTTGCTGCATATGTAAGTTATCTTGTGAATCCGAAGTTTCAGAAGTGCAACGAATTCTCCTTTGGAGTATGACGTAAACGGCGCTGTTTTTGTAACTGGCAGACTTTATTGTCTATTACAGTATTTAATACGATGTATACAGTGCTATCTGAGAACGGCAAAGATTAAAAAAAAAAAATAAATAAATAAAAAATCTGATGTGTTGCACTCACCTGACGTTCTCTACTCTTATAGTAACTATTCTGACAAGCTTTTATTCTTCCATCTTCTTCATGTTAGTCGAGATAAACATTTGAAGAGTTTATCTTATTGCTCATTTTATTGTAGGTTCAAGGGGAATATGGGATTACAGTGTTTCAACGAGATCTACATTTTTGTACAGTAAGATTTGGTGTATCTCTTACGGTTTACCAGTTATGCAAAAGTCATCAAGAGTAAACAGGACTACATAGGCTATAGAGGGAATTCAAAATATACACTTCATTTGCCATAAAATTATCTTAAATATATGACATTTTAATCAAAATCGTTACAGCCATTTTTGAGAAAAACAAAATTGTCGAAAAATTTTCCATGTAAAGCTTAGATTAGGGTGGAGGAATTTTCTTCAAAATCTTCGTGTCGCATCCTTGAAAGAAGTTAAACTTAAATTCCAACTTTGTTTTTTAGCGACTTTTGGTTTTTGGATTACACTGTTCACACACAAACACACACACACACACACACCACACACAAACACACGCGCGCGCATGAAACTGCTTCTAAAACAGCCTTTTTGGATTCAGGGGGCCTCAAAACATGTATTTTCGGTGAAATCTTGGCATCAAAGTTTTGAATCGAATACAATACTTACCCTGCTTACTATACGTCGTAGAGGAAGTAATTATGTTATATCCGTTACTTTAATGTCACAGGTTTTAAAAATTAGTATCAATATTTTACTTATGAATAGCTAACTTCAATTAATATGACGATTATAGAAAATGTGGTGCCGGCCGACGGCAGTGGCAACACAACAAAAGTTCGGGGCCGGACTGCCTCACACCACAGGAGGCACGTCCGTCAAAGACGCTGACGGTCCGACTGACTCGCGCAACTGTTTGTGTACACGTGGCAGCAATAAGCGCGGCACGTCAAAGGGGGTTTCGAGATTGTTCGAGAAATATCTGACGCCCGGCGTATTTGTAGAGATTCCAGAAATGTGACGTTCGGAAAAGGTCCGTGCTATATCACACTCGCTATAGAAGGAAGCGAGGCAACGAGAGGCAGTTACTTAGGGAGCCAGTCAGTTTTTATTGTGTGTGTGTCTCTGTGTGTGTGTGTGTGTGTGTGTGTGTGTGTGTGTGTGTGTGTGTGTGTGTGTGTGTGTCCTGCGTGTGTACGTCACGTTGAAGGGACGATGGAAAAGCAGTTAATGAGTGTCGAGTGATTGTATCGTAGAAGTTAGCTGTTTGAGAGACAGAGAAAGTCAAGAAACACAGAAACACGAGTTAAAGTCACGGAAGGAAACAGTTGTGAGTTGTAATATCATGAAGGACTGGAGACCGTTAACGACCAGAAAAGAACCGTGTATTTGTGCAAAAGTTTTGAAAGAACACAAAGTGAGAAAAATTAATTGGACTGGACTTTTGTCACATGATGTCAGAAGTGGAATTCGTCGAATTGTCAAATTATTACAATAAATATACAGTTTATCTCAATTTTCGATCATAGTTACTATCAACATTTTTTCCTTCCTAACTTAGCAAATCGATACCCCCATGTTAGACCAAGATCATTGTAATGATGTGTTTGAACGGAGATGAACTCGACGAATTGCGAAAAACAATTGAGTAATGACCATTCCAGAAGTTACAAAACTAATGACAAGTTGAAATCGATAACAATCAACATCTCAGAAATGGCTGATGTTAGGAAGAAGTTAATTGAGGTATATTGTGTGTTTTAAAGAGATCTATATTTCCTGTGCAGCTTTTTCTGCCTTTTATGGTTTACCAGTTGTATCTACAATATTATTTCCGAATGTAGGGGACTTCCGGTTGTTGCCAGAAATCTGAAGACCAACGTATCATATGCCATGTAAATATAACATTTTAATAAAAACGTATTTCAGAAAAAAAAAAAAAAAAAAAAACGGAGGATGCCTTGCAAATCTTAGAATTTTTGGAAGATAATATATTAAATACCAAGCTTAAAATTTATCCCACATTTCATGTTTACTTTCTCTATTATATACTTACAGAGGTGCGGGAATCATTGTACGAGTATTACATAAAAAAATTCGGGATTTCACCGGAAATATGTTTTGAGATTTCCTGCAGCCAAAAAGAAAAGCATTTTTACAAAAAAAGTGTGTGTGTGTTTGTGAAGGACATAACTCAAACATGAAAAGTCGATTAAATGCATAAGGATGGGCAAAACATTTTCAATAAACAAGCCCCACACCAGATTACCGTTTACATACGACATTTTTCGAAGTATTTTTTTAAAAATGACTAAAGACTTTGATTAAAATGCCATGTGTTTACCATATTTTCATACCAAATGAAAAGCATTCCTTGAATTTTCTGGGAATGCCGTCAATGAATTTTGTATAACTGGTCAACCCCCTAATAAATTCCTATTACATATATTTAGATATCGTTCAGATACATCTTGTTAAAACATATAGTTTGTCACATACATTTTTTCGGAGTGAGTCACTTCTGAGATATTGCTTATTTTTAATTTGAATTTTCCAATTTTTTCTCAAATGAGAAGTCGATATTCGTTTTTTATGTTGTGGACATGAAAACAGGATGGAATCTCAAAGCCGCCACATAGAGACTAGATCTGAAGAGATTTGACTATCTCTTAAGCCTGTATTCACCCATTGCCATTGTACCTGTAAGAAAATGTGTAATATCACCATTTCCACAAATGTTTATCGCTGTTATCATTAAGTACATAGAAGAATACGTCTTTTGAAGAATAGCTTGCACACACAGACCTCTTTAAAGAATATTTGGGGATCTAAAAACACGTATTTCAGGTTAAATCTCGATATCTAATGTTTAGTTGGAACGTAATACTTCGTCTACTCAACAAATACGTGCTGGTGAAATTAAGAAAGCTTTTAATGTGTACGGTTATTAACTCGGCTACAGAAAGTAGGCAGTTGTTTTTATTGCTTCCTAAGTAGCATTACGTACATTTGTTGATGTTCTATCCTTTTAACCTGCACTAAGCACGATTGAGAGAACTGTAGCGAAGACAAAAATTAAGTTAAGACAACTGAGGGATCACTGAAAATCCAGTTTAACAATTTGTAATGGGAGCAACGAAAAATAATAGAGCTCAGCGTTTGTCAACATCGCATCCCAACTGTTGTGTGTTTAATTTGGGAAATTTCTCTATCTTCCAACGGAATTAAGGGGGTGCAATAATGTAATGTGGATTTTACAATTTTCTCGCAACTTAGCTGAAAATTGATTTTCAATGTTGTCTTGTACAAATTTTTTAAATTTCAGTGTAATATCTCGATTAGTTTCCATGTTTTTAAACTTTAAACCTGAATTTTACTATCGTATGTCAAATGTCCCACATTATATCTACAGCTTTAATAACAACTTTCTTTTTTATGTGATTTACCTGATGTAACGCTCAAATCTGTTATTATCTTGTTTTATAAACCTCTGTGCAAAAGAAAACAATTTTAAAATTCTGTCATTTGAAATGTCTAGTTTCTTTTTAAAGTTATATATGTAGATTTAAACATTAATAAGTCAAAACCATTGTAAAGACAAAGATATTGTGTCACTTCGTTGAAACCCCTCTTAAAGGCCTTTGCACCTTGAAACAGGAATTTGTAGTTTAGAAATTGATGAATTGAGTACGTTTTCTGAACTCCGTGATGCAGTTGGCGGTCCTTCAAGCACAGAAGCGTTAACGCAATTAAACTGTTAGAATTAGATTGCCCTGCCGATGAGTTCAAAACGTTCACACCCACTTACTACACGGATCAGATACCAAAAGTAAACTTGTTTTCTGTGCCGACCGTGTTCGTGTTCGTCTGGGATATGCACTACTGGGATTCTTGCGGTTCTTGTACATTTCCTATGCAATTAGCTGCCGGAGCCTCCTGTAATTATTCGGGAACTATTAGCGATCGTTTAGCGAAGTTGAAAATCACGTTTTGCCAATGCTAAAAGGGACCCACCACGCCACTGATTGCCGAGGTGCAGCCTTCAAGTGGTTTCAAGGTACTCGCTGTGCATGCACATGATTTATTTCGCGGTATGTATGTGATATTATAACTGCTCTCTACCATTTAGATACCTTCACTCTTTGCAACCTTTCAACTTTAAGATAAATCATTGATACATAGTACCTGTTATTATGGATGTTTGTAACACCGACCGTATGAGGCCAGCTAACTAGCATATACCAAAATTTCATTTCCATCTTTTGCCTTGCAGTGTGCGTGACATCACCAACTTTAACGTTACAAATACCGAGCGGGGTAGCTCAGGCGGTAACATCTGTGGCCCGCATTCAAGAGGACGTGGGTTCAATTGCCGCGGCCGACCTTCTTGACCTTGGGTTTTTCAGGGGGTTTTTCCCGAGTCACCCAGGCGAATGCTGGGAAGGGTAGTTAACTTACATCCGCCGAATCAGTCCCTTTCATTTCATCCTCTCTTTGTCCGGTCTTTCAAGAGCTTGTAATGGTCAGCGGAGTCCATAAGATGCGCTATGGTGGAGCTTGGGCTCTGGAAATATGGTGTTCGGCTGATAGGAGGCGCTGTGGTCGGCTGGCCACCCGTCAGGGGGACATGGATCAGCCGGACCTGACTGGAGACGCGCTCTCTGTGAAGGCTGTGACGGTAGGAGGGATGTCGAGACACGGTGAGTATTCCGGTGTTCTCAGTTCCGATGTAAACACAGTAGCAGGTGTAGCAGTTATGTTGGTCTGTCGACGGTTTATGGTGTTTCGAGAAAAAGAAGAAAACAGATACATACCTGACAGTCATCAATTTTTGCATGTGGAGTGTTGCGATGTTTTCAAGAATCAGATGCATACCAATCTCCCCCGATTCCCCTTTACCAGGTTATAGGTACGGCCAGGCATTTTTATTTATTTCGTATCAGCAATAACACTGCAGATATAACCTACTTAAAGAACAAGAATTGAAATTTGTTCTCGATACCTAACGAATTAACTAAATAATCCAATACAAGCTTGACAGACTTCAAAATGTGTATGCATGGACACGGTGCTTATGACAATACCTTAAATTTCTGTATTAAAAGGGAATTTAATGTTTTACACATTTATCGTGGATTATTATATAGCCGGAGATCTACTATATACCAAAAGAGGACTTTAAGATCTGCTTGGCCGACGGGTCGTTCATCACTTTCTCTCCAGCAGGGAGGGAGTCTTCTAGCCTGGAACTATTAGGACTTCCGCGCGTCTCTGTGGTCTATCTGCCTGCGGCTTGTAACCTTCCGTTGTTCCTTCACTTCATCCATTTCTCCTGGAGAGTGCAACCACAATAGGTCTAGGTAGGTTGCAGTAAGCAAGGTATCTATACTATTGTATAAGCCAAAAACTATGCCTATATAGTAGTTTATATAGTCTAGTCCAGTATAACTAAAATTATTTTCAACGGCAACTTGTGTTTTTAAATACAAAGCTCTTATTATTTCAATGCAACTAATAATTTGGTAAATAACATCAAGAACAGCATTTTCTACAATTCAATAAGTGAAATACATTCCGAGAATTGCAAGACCCTTTAGACCAACGCAGGAGATAAACCTTTACACTTCTAAGTGACTGGAAAGTTTTGTATTATTTCCAAAGCCATTGATAACAATGAAAATGACACTAAGAACAGTTTATGTCTATTGTACTGTCAGTCGCATCGCCATTAACTGCAACATTAACCATAACAATAATTGTACAAAATAAATCAAGCAAAGAAATAAAATTAGATTCTTTAAGATCATAGCGGTCTCTTTGCTCATGTATAGCAGCGAATCGTGAATAATAATAAAAAAAAGGATAAAAGTAAAATTCAGCCGAGGAAAAGAAGATTTTTACGGGGAATTGGAGGGTGCACTAGATAGCACTTCATAAGAAATGAAACAGAGAGGTGCTGAATATTTATAAATTATATTATAAAATTGAAGAAAATAAACATAACTGGAAAGAGCACATGAACAATGGGTGAAGAAGCTTCTTAAAATTTAGGAAAATGCGAGGATTCGTTGTCCAATTCTATGCTCTGGGGTGGTGATTTTAAGTCGGCTCTATCCAAGGCTTCACCACCCCTGACTAGATAAGGTGTACTATCCCCAAGGCTGTAGGTCCTCTCATTCCACCACCATCATCACTCTACCATCGGAGGTAACGACTCCTTCAGTTCCCTGGGTACCTCCACCTCAGAAATGGGCCCGGTCGAGTTTTGAAATGGTCTTATTACACATTTCCTTCTAGCTACAATGAGAAGGGGAATACAGTAAGCTCAAGGGGCAGTGAGCGAGTGAGTGAGTGAGTGAGTGAGTGAGTGAGTGAGTGAGTGAATGAGTGAGTGAGCGAGTGAGTGAGTAAGTGAGTGAGTGAATGAGTGGGGTTTAAGGGTCCGTTGACAGCTAGGCCATTTGGGTCCGACCAGGAAGAAAGCGCATAGCAGCTTCCCAATTGAGAATCATATTTTGAAACTCAAGAAAATAACAAGGAATATCACAGAAATGGTTTGCATTAAAGAATTGCCATAAATTGTCTGTTTTATCACTATCTATATTTTTTGTGCAGAAAGATTTTGCGCATATCCTACGGTTTACCAATTATGCAAAGCTCTTTCTGAATGAGGAAAACTTCAGATGCTATTCCAAAAAAAATCAAAATGTACATTTTATTTGGCATTAACATATCTTAAACATACGGTAATTTAATTAAATTCATTCTGCCCATATTTTACAAATTAAGAACTTTGAAAACATTCTCCAGGCAAAGGATATTTTGGGTTGAGGAGCACCCCACCTCTCTCTCTCTGTTTTAATCTTCGTGTCGTAACCTTAGAATATGCTCAACTTAAATGACAAGTTTGCTATTTAACCAACATTAACCACGTGTATTTCACGCGAATTCTCGGTATCGAATTTTTGGGTGGAATGCAATGCTTCCCATACTTTAAAACGCTGTGACACCGGGCTCGGCGCACAACAAGGGACGGGTGGGACCGGGCTCCTTAACGCCACATGCTGGGGCGGCGAACAAAGGTGCAAGGTCAAGCTTCCTCACACCAGTCACGCGAGCGACCACGTGGCAAACAACAATGAAGCGGCTACACAAAAGGGGTTTTCTCCGGAGCCTTCGAGGAAGATCTGGCTGCGTCACCGGCGGCGCGTTTGTGGAGATCACGGTCCTCGTGACGTCGCTTCCTTTATATAATAAGGCGAGATAACAGCAAAAACTGTTAGCTGGGGAGAGTTACAGTTAAAGAAAGTGTGTCAACTATGCGTGTGCGTAAAGAAGATTTCACGAGCGTCGAATGATTGCATCGTCGTTATTGTACGAGAGACAGAGAAAGTGAACAAAGGCTGTGATAGCCCAAAAGATTGTAGATGATACTAACGACGAAAAGATAATTGTGATAAAATTTTAGAAGAAAATAAAGTGATAGAAAACCAACAGGACTGATTTTGTCGTTTTTGTCACAGTACACATTAGGAAGTAATACATCTGGAGTGACGGATTGTTGGATGGATAGATAGAATGCTGATATTGGTCAGATATGTGGAATGACATTGATGATGTGTATTTCTGGAGCCTGTTGAAAAACTAATGTGATTACAGTTGTTGTGGCATAGCTATTAGACTAAATTTTCTGGTTATATACAAGCCACACAACACCTGCATACACTCCCTACTTACTAAGTATATACACGAATTATGGAAATTTGGTCTGAACTGTTTCATGCCATATTAATCTTGTTATGTACTTGCTATAAAAAGCGTAATATTTTCTCACTTGGATGCGAGGTTCCCCATTAGCCTCTTCACTGCGCTAATGGGAGACGTAAAATACCTTAGCATCTTGACACTTCAGATTACAGCTAACAGCTCTGGGACTTAAAAGGCGATGTTGGGAATGTTGATCCGTACGTGTGTAGTGCTTTATTTGACGGGATCTCTGGTGCTGCATTGGAAATCCTAGTCACATCCGGGGAAGCTAAAATTTATGCACATCTAACCTTAGAGGCAAGGTTCAACATTCATTTTATTTGCGTTCCTTGCCTTGCTTCAGCTATTGTTCACTGCTGCTATCCTTCTACGAAAAAATGAGCTTCTTAACGTAATCTAGTATTTTACAAATAAAGTATGATATTAACAAGGCATTCTAAACGGAACTACACACCCAGAAATGGGAAAATAAACGAGTACCTGCTGTATCATTTATGTGTCATAATTTTACTTCATCAACTATGATTCTTCTTACTTTTATGACTTCGGTAGTGTCAACAAATTTTTTCTTCCTTTGATTTATATACAAGATGAAGAGTATTGCCGGCGCCATAGCCGAGTAGTTAGATCGTTCGCCTACCAGCTAGGTGGCGTAGGTTCGATCCCAGGGACTGAGGATGGTGGACGAATTGCTAATAGCTCCTGCTGGACGGTAGTTTCTTACTAGCAGTATTATTTGAGGATTGTAACTGTTACAAATCGGAATACATATACGTCATTTCTGTATTGCTTTCTCTACTACATATAGTAAGGGGAAGTATGGTATTCAACCCAAAATTGCGATGTCGAGATTTCACCGGAAATATGTTTTGAGGTCCTCCCATTCCAAGAAAGGATACATTTTTAGACCTAAACTTCCCTTTACATGGAAATGTTTTCTAAGATTTTGATTTTCTCATATATGGCTCTTAATTAACAAGCCATTTTAAGATATTTTATGGCAAATGAAATCTATACTTCGAATTTTCTGGCTACAGCCCATGTAGTCCTGTTTACTCTTGATGGCTTTTGCATAACTAGTAAACCATAAGAGATGGACCAAATCTTACTATAAAATGTAGATCATAAAACACACAATTTATGTCCAAATGCATTCTTTAGTGGAGTGTACCGTTTCGGAGATATTCCTTGTTATTTGTGTGAGTTCTACTTTTCTCAAATGGAAGATCACTATTCACTTTTTTATCTCTGGCAGTGCAAAAAGAATTGAATTTCAAAGCCATCGTATGCGATCAGCTTTAAACGATTTGACTATCACTCAACGCCTGGCGGCGCCGTGGCCGAGCGGTTAGCGCGCTCGCCTACCACCTAGGCGGCCCGGGTTCGATCCCAGGGACCCGCATGTGGTATTCGTGGTGGACGAAGCGGCGTCAGGGCGGGTTTTCTCCGGGTACTCCGGTTTCCCCCGCCTTCTCATTCCACCGGTGCTCCATCTTCATGTATCATCAGTGTCACCGCCTGCTATGCCTTAGTAGTAAAAGCGGGCGTTAAACACTACAACACACACACACTCAACGCCTACTGTGGTCTCATATTCTTGTTGTAGCTGCAAGAAAATTAGCAGTGATATAATTTCTGCAAATGTTTATCTCAACTAACGTGAAGAAGGTAAAGGACTGATAGTTTGTAAGAATAGTTTGTACAACAGTGAATAGAGAAATTCATGTGAGTGCAACACATCAGATTTTTTAACTTAAATCCTAAATTGTACAAACTTGACTTTATGACACAAGCAAGAACATCCACGAAATGGACAACGCCTACTGCATATGCTATCCATTTGGCTTTACATTGCAAATTGTAACTTACTGGCCTAGATATTGTGCTTTGCAGAAAGCATTGGAACTCTGTTCCGGTACAGTATTCGTTGTCACGAGACGGTCCACTGCCACCGTGCCCTCTGTGCCATGCCTACTTAGAGTTACTAAGCAACCTAAACACATACAGCACTTAATAAGTTAAATTATAAGTCCATAAATGAAACACATATTGATGTAATATTATGCATTTTACTCTCCTCAATTACCAATAAAGATATCTACACCTACACACCTAACATAAGTACATTAGTGTATAAGAATAAGTTTCTGGTAACCGAGAGGGATGACTCCACGGTAACGTATGGGGTTCGCATTTGGGGGGAGGGTGGTTCCCTTCCCGTCGACCACTCATTCTAATCTTGCGGTTTCACGGGTTTTCCTGGTCAATAGGAAAATGCTGGGTTGGCGTGCGTCTACGTTTCATAATGTGTGCGGTGGGGAACAGATTGGGCGGATTCTTCTTGAAAGAAAAGAGTTCTCCCCGAGGACACTGAAGGGCTGCTTGGTTGATGGGTGGTCCATTACCCTCGTTAGGCAGCTATAGCAGCTGGATGAGTATTTGAGCCTAAAATTGCCATTGACTTCCACGCGTCTTTGTGATCTGTGTTCCTGCGGCCTGTAGCATCCTGCAGTCCCTGCACTTCATCCCTGGGAGTGCCAATGAATCTGTGCAGGTCAAAGTGTGTGAGGTGTTTTCCTCCATTATGTAACCCTAACTCTAACACTGACGTAAGAAAATGGGTCTTCACTACAATTAGGGGCGTCGAATTGCGAACCAAAGGCCTAAGAAAAGATTGTGTACATATATTCATCATTGAGGTTTGATATACAAATTTAACGATTAAGAGCTTGACTTTTTTATTAAAATGATGTTTTGTAACGTAAATAGCTTTCTCAGCTTTTCATTTGTTAAGCTATAAGAATATATTCTAGACATTGATAATAGACATTTGATAATAGTATGTAACCAGGGCTTCAAAAACCTCTAGTTTTAAATTTATTACAGCTTTAAATTGAACAAAGAACAAAACTAAATATCTAAGAATAGAGTAACACTTGCAAGGTTCTTGGAAAAACAATACTGGAAATAAGAATAAATGAAAGGAAAGAAGCACACAAATAGTTATTATCCAGGAGTCTAACTGCCGAAAGATAAGTTTGAAATTAATTCTCAAAGCCCTCGTAGACTGAATTAGAGGGGAAGCAAAAAACCGGTTAATCAAAGAAAGTTCCTTTTAAATTTTTAAAACTTTTAAATTCTTTACTGGTTTCGAAAAACTTTAGGGTGAAGAACTGAATGAATTAACGTTGCCGCAATAGCATCCATATTCCATTAGTTCCTAAAGTATTCCAAAAGACTTGACTCTCAGACATGAAGAAACTTGAGAGCTCTTTTCAACTGCAGAACGAAGCTTTATTTCGTATATGCATGGATAACAGCGATGAAAGTCACATATTGGGGTAACAATAAACCACAAAATATTAATAACGGAGAGTTTAATAACCCCATAAAGGCTACCTCCATCCCAAATTGACAACGCGGGTTCAGGGAACATTCCAGGACGTGCGGGTTGAGGATAAAGTTGCAACCTAGATCCAAACTAACAACATTTGATATTTTTTAGGTGTGAACATGAGTAAAGGCTGCGATGTCATGGGGGTTCCTTCTACTAGAAAGAAAGATAGTGTGCATGGATCTTGAATGTCCTCAACAACCTTGTTGCTTATGGAATTAATATTTGAGTTCGGTAAAATCAGTTTAACAAATTAATTAACACTCGATCGGTTTGTTGAAGAATGAAGCAAACTGGAATACTAGAATAACATTTTATAAAACATTGGTTACACCTGTATTAATGTATTTATCTGAGTGATTTTTACCAAGAAGACAGCTGAAAGGGGTTTATTATCGATCGAACCATAACGTTTAAGTGCCATCTTAGTCATCCTATGGAAGTCCATCTCAAAAGACAAACAATCTACGCACCAACCATATCCTTTTATAAAAATAAATATCAGTGGAATGACGTCAAAATTATTGGTCTCATGGGATGTGCCCGAGGTACAATTCCAGCCCATTTTGTGAACTTTTGGAAAGAATTTAAGGGAACAGGTTAGTGATTTGGGCTCAAAAAGTGAATTTTTTGTTTTTCATCTTTAAAAAAAGTAGAAACCTTCCTCTCTTTTTTTTTTTTTTTTTTTTTTTTTTTTTTTTTTTTTAATTAACGTCCTCCAACATTGTGTCAAAATGATATATACATTGTAAGGGTACCGGCACATTTAAGGCTTTAAATTACCCCATTTAAACATGGTGGAGTGCTGTGCCATGTTGGGTAAAGAGGGCTTCAGGGATGACACACTTTTCTTTAAATGTAGTTTTCTGTAACTTGACATTTTTCAAACTCAGGTACACTTTTTTTCAAAACCACTGAACCTATTTGAATGCAAATTTTACAGTAGTTCCAGAAGCATATAGTCTACAAATGTAACCTATTTTCATTGGAGAAATCCAAAACAGAAAATTTTAAAAAAATATTTGTGCAAAAGAAATTTACTTTATTTTTTTAACAAAAGTTAAATATTTTTTCTTTTGAATATAGCCACAGATATTTAAGTAAATTTAGGTTAACAGTTATGAATACACATTGCCTAGTGCGCTACAAAAGTTTCAACACATAGGCTTGAATGTTGTAGAAGGAATTTGTACCGTTAGTACTATATATATTATATTTTTTCAAAAACATGTTATCAGTTTTTGCCTTATTACATGCCCATTTTAAATAATTTTTTGATGTTATCTATATCAATGTAATCACAATGAATCACGAAATATTCATCCCAAATTAAATTTTGATCTGAGCAGTAGAAGCTTAGATATCCTCAACTAAAGTTATGTTTTGAAATACTGAAATCGCGTACGAATTACTACCTTGTCCCCATAAACTTCCAACTACCAACAAAAGGAAAATTGTTAATGCCACTATACGTGGCTCTGTAAACATGCTCAGATCTCATTTATGTGAACCTTAAAACTGCAAACAAGATATCTGTACTGATCTGTACTTAAACTTTGAATTGCATAAAACTGTAATATCATTAATAATATCACCACATCCTGTCTGTAAATTGTTAAATCGGAGCTCAAACTTTTGTCTAATGTCAACTAATATTGTTATTTATGTGTTTGTTTTACTTTGTCAAAGTTAACAACAAGCCATTTTCAAGAAATCCGTTATTATTAGTTTGAATTACCCAAAGTACTTTCCTAATTCAGTTGTTTCTCGTGACAGCATAGAATTTCAAGACCAGCGTATAGCTTCCGGTGCTTAAACATTTGACTATCGCTATTTCCTTATAGAAAAAAGTGTAATGTAGCTATTTATGCAAATGTTTATTACGATTAAAATGAACTAAGCAGTAAAATAAATGTTCATAGAAATAACACGTCCAATTTGTTCTCAGTGAATGTTTCTATAAAACTTTAAGTTTTACTCTTTAGTTCGAACAAGTACATATGCGAGTGTGAGACAGCTGTGTGTATGGTACTGTCCTGAAAGATACGTCACGCCGAAGTGAAGAAGTTTCAATGAGCACTGAGTGATTTTATCGTCAGAGTTAGTGTTTGAGAGACAGAGAAGATGAAGAAAGACGGTGAGAGGACTGAGTTGAGGCTACGAGAAGAAAGCAGTTGTGAGTTGCAATATCACGAAGACTGTAGACTGTGTTAAAGTCAGTAGAAGAGAACTGTGTTTTCGTCAACATATTTAGAAGGAAATAAAGTAAGAAAAGGTAACTGGACTCATTTTGACATTTTGTTACAATATATACCTCTTTGAAACGCACAATTTAACTCAAAGAATCTTTTAGTGGCATTAGCCACTGCCAAAATAGCTATGATTATTTGTAAGTGCTGCAGCTATTCAGTTTGTGGCGATGTCATGGAGTGATCATAGAACCTCAAGCCAAAAATATAACTTCACATTTTAAATATCAGACTATCGATTCCATATCCATTTTACTTACAAAACAATGTATAATGTAGCTATTCCTGTAAGTGTTTATCTCGAAGAGCATGGCGTAGATAAACAAATAAACTTTCTAAAGCACTGTTTGTAGAAGCTATAAGAAGTATCTTAGAAAAAAAGATGCTTTACAATTGGTTTTCATATCACAGGACATGTAAGTTGTAAGGAGAGGGAAGAGAGGGAGAAAAATGAGAGGATAATGAGGCGGAGGTTGAGGTATAGGGAGAGAGAATGAGGTGTAATGAGAATGAGAAAAGGGAAGAAATAGTGAGAAACAGGGGAAGAGAGGTACAGAGGGGGGGGGGGGGGAGATGGGTGAGAGAGGGACAGAGAGTGATAAGAGAGAGACGGAGAAATACCTCCACATTTAACGCAATAGCGCGAGCAGATCTGGGGGTCATGCTAGTAATTAAGTAAAAAGGAGAATATTAAAATAAAACAGTCGCCGTTGTGTGTTTTATGAGGCTCATGCAGCTATTTTGACCCGAACACAGTGTTATTATGGTACTGAATGAGGTTTTCCGACAACTGTAAACAAAATGACTACATAGCGTGCAAAGGAACCTTCCGTGCGCCTTATCACTTCCTCCATTCCTGCTAATTGATTAATGCTTGCAACACTTTCCTAATAGAGGCATGTAAATTTCAACTGAATGCCTGCTACCCTTGACAGCTACCCTTCATTGAAACGTTATGTTTGGAAATCATTTTGGAATTCCTTATGACATTTTTGGTTTCAACTTTCACGCTACTATTTGATTCAAACGATCAGTTCCTAGGTTTTCTATACAAACAGTAAACGACTTTTTTCCCCCGTAATTTTCGATCCCTTTAGGTAGACAGATATTTACAACTCATTACAGGTAAATTAGTTGCATAATTTGATACTACTTACACTCTAGTATAACAAAGTTTAAAATAGAATTCAATAGGTATTGCTTGTGTGCCTTGAAGATACCTTTTTGAGGATATTGCCTAATTTATTAGTCCAAATACACACAATCCTAGCCTATTAGTATATTGGCGGCCCCAAATTGTTTTAGTGTATCATCATTTCTTTAACAAATGATTAAACAGCTGAAATGAAGTTTTAAGTAACGTTGTAGGATGTCATTGACCAACATAAACTATCGTCCAGTCGTTTGTCAATTCTGAGTTTCTAATTTTTTCTAACTTGGAATGTCTCGCAGAACGCCTTAGAAAAGCTATTTCAGTTGCCAGCAACTTTGATCGTAAGGGTTTATTTAATTTCTATGTTTCGGCTCCATATGTCATTGTGGTCTGAATTCTAGTGTTGTTTTGTTTCATTGAATGTTTTCGACTCACAATATTCCATTTAACCTTTAGATAGCTGCTCTTCCGTTTTTTACCCTAGTGTTTAATGTCTTCTTGTTTACTTCCTTATTAATTTTTACCCCTAGATACTCGAATTTTTTGCATCCCTCTACTGTACCTGTTTCGTATTATAAAATTAAATCTCTAGTTGTATCTCCACATGCATATAAAATATTTGTTTAAAGATTTATTATAATCCCCGCTTGTCAAATTCTTCTCTCAGTTTCCTAAGTATGTGCAGAATCTTTGAAAATATTAAACAGCTTGCGAAGAAATGTCAATAACAAAATCAGATTCGAAGAAATTTCCTTAACACTGTGAATAAAATACTTGAAAAACTACTAACAGAAAATCGTTAGCCTTTTATGAATACTATAGAGGAGGATGGAGAAAAGATACAACTGGACATGATTACCTTAAAAATTGCGATATCTTCCTTAAAGAATGGAACGGCTTGTGGAGAGAATGGAATTAGCACAGGGGCTGTTAAATATCAAAACCAAATATTTCTAATTTTTCCCATGGTAACGATCATATCTTACTTTTGCCAGATCAAAAATTGACCTCTGAAATGTATGATAGTCATTTGTTTATCAAGTTAAAGTATTACAAGTTAAAGTATTTCAGTAAAAATCTGAAAGCCTCCCTTAAGTCCATTACAGTATCACAAAATGTTGCTCAGGAGTGTAATACATTTTTATCTAAACGATGACGGTTTAAGGTTGTAGTCCATCTTCCATGAACTCTTAAAGATAATTATCTGGCAAGGATTACACGTCACGAAGCAAATGCATTACCTCCGTTCTTAGAAAAACAGTCAGTAAATGCGCATGGCAATACTGCAGTGTCGTAACTTATAATATTCTTAAAATGCTTTTTCACAAGTGCTAATTATTTCACACTTTATGGCTCTTCCACTGTCCTCTGTTGGCCATGGTGAACACCGCCAGTTTTTAACACCATTCTCTTTAGAGAAATGGTCGTTTTTGTTCTGCTAAAAAGGTACAGGTAGAAATCTTAACATTCATTTCGCATACCAAGTTTAGCTCCTGGAGAAAAATGGGAACCCTCATATGACTATCCCATAAATAACCATAATCTTCCCGCTTTGCTGCAGGTGCAAAAAAATTTGAACACCCTTCAAAGGATTTTACTATTCATTCTGCTGTAACGTGGAATGTGAATGAAATATACATCAGAGACACTGCTAAGGTACTCAGCACCTTCGCGGGCATTGATACAAATATCCGTGATGAAACAACGATGTCCCATATAAAATTAAATACCAATCCACAATAACGTACAATGACTTCTGCTCTGACCACACGACCGCTGCATGTTGTGCCTGTATCATGGACAGAGCACTCCAGTATACACGTGTGTGTGTGTGTGTGTGTGTGTGTGTGTGTGTGTGTGTGTGTGTGTGTGTGTGTGTGTGTGTGTGTGTGTGTGTGTGTGTGTGTGTGTGTCTGAATACTGTAACCTAAAAACGAAAAGTCCGATAAATACGAAACCTGGAGATTAAGTTCGCGTCTTTCAAGACCGACGAGAAGATTTTCAAGGAAGCACTCTAAACAAAAATGTCCTTTATATGAAACATTTTTTTTTTTTTAATGTCAATTTCCACAAAATTGACCTTAACTGGTTTGTTTAAGATATTTACTTGAAAAATGAAATGTATATGTTGAATTTTTTCGGAGTAACCTCTGAAGCTCCTTTAATTCTGAATGAATTGTGCACAATTGATAAACCGTAAGACACAAAATCTTACCACAAAAAGATGTAGATCTCCTTTAAGCACGCACTTTATGTTAAATAAAATTATGTGTAGAGTTAACCGTTTCCGAAATATCCTTTAGGTTTAAATTTTCAAATATTTTTCTCAAGAGGAAAATCACTATTAGCTTTTTTGCCTTTTTTCATGGCCATTCAAAGACAACAGAATTTGAAAGCCATCCCAGCAACCTGCTCTTAAAAGACTTGACTATCGCTTAAATCCTACTGCACTTCCTAATCTCCTTGAACTTACAAGGACAGATGCAATAACACTATTTATGCAAACTTTTAACACCGATTAAAGTAAAATGGCTAGAAGAAAAGTTGTTTGTAACACTATTTTCACAAAAATAACTAGAGAAATTCTTGTGAGCGCAACAAATCAAAAGCTTTTTTCCCCCGTTTTAGAGCCAGTAAGTATTTGAATTGTTCATATCTGAAAAACTTTTCAGTGTTTGTTGAGAACAAACTAATTAAGTCGTATAAATGTTCCTTGAACTCATAGAATATTAAATAATTCTGACCATTGCTGATTTTAAAGTTGATATAAAGGAAGTAAAAGGTGTAACCACAAATCATCACGTCATACTTTTTCCATAGATGTGTGTAAGTTAAGAACATTCTACAGTTATTAACATAGGCACATACTCTTCAAGATTTCGCACAAGAAATTTAATATCCAATGCACTGTCTGCTTCATACACAGTAGAACAATAAGCTATTTGATTACTATCCAACTTTGGAAACTAAGGCGTATTATTCCACCCGGAATTGGGAGGTATAATCCAAGTATAAGATAGCAAGAGGGCACTGAAAGTCTCGGCCAGGTAGACAACACAAAGACAGGCATTGATTACATTACAAATTGCAAGAGGGTGCGGGGACCCATTGCATTGCTAGGAAAGGATGTAAAACTTGTCAAGGTCGATTAATGACAATAGCTTCATTAACAGCCATTAGTCTCGACGGAATCACTGGTTGATCTGAGAAGCTGAGACAGTTGCAGTTGTCTTTCTCACCACCCCACATCAATGCCTTCGTTAGGCGGCGTACACATTCCCAATTAACACTGCTCGATAAGACAAAGCTACGAACTCCATGGTGAGTCCACAAGGAATGCTGTTTTCAACAGTTCGCCCCCAAGACAGAAATACTCGTAACTCTTCGTTTATCTTCGGATAACCACCTCTATACCTAGCCTGGCTTTATCTAGATGTATCTGTTTGCTACTTTTGAATGTTTAGTCTTATTTCCTTTAATACAGAATAGTTATTAGCTCTACATTCATTGATTAATAGTTTTAAAATAAACAGCTTTACGAGATGTTAAAATAATATATAAAGGGTTGTCGAAGAACACAAACCCCATAATTAATATGCACAGGTTAATATAAATAATATGATCACCAGGTATATAAACGATAGAGGAACTAATAGCAGTGTGCATTTAAATGTGACACAAAGTCTAATTTCTATGACAGATTTAACATTAAATTGTGACTAAATCCATTCAAATTAAGGTGGAAATACATTACAGAATTTCCCACAAAATATTTGCGTGACGATTAGTGAAATAATAAACCACTTTTATCAAATCATCAAGAAGCTAGATGGCTCCAAATATTTAACACAAATTACTCTTTTCTTCGGCGAAACAACTCTTTATTTACAATAATTGTATTGGACATATTTGTTACACTCATCACGGAGAAGCCCATATATATATTAGAAATATTGTAAATAATATGATAAATAACATGTAATATGTTACTATATGGAATACTGTGAAGTAAATTTTGGACAGGAAAACGAGCCAGCATTAGCAAATAGACTTTTGCAGAACAGGGAGTTCGAAAAAGCAACAGTTTGTACGAGAGAGATGATCAACGAGAGAAAGACACAGAGATGTAAAGGAATTCTCAGGTATGTTGTTAGCAGCACAGGGACTTGTAAAGAATGACAGTTCGTGGGCAGTGATACCGTCACCCCGTGTGCAACACCAATATCTCCTTCGATGAATCTGCTGCTGGCTACTACAGTGGCGAGCTATACCATCTTTATCTCAGAGTGTGTGTGCGGGGTGAGAATAGGCAAAACCAGTTCAGTTGGTTGATAAATCTAATGGCTAATAAATGAGCTATTTGAAGCTTCTTGCCAAATGTTTGAGTTTGAAGAATTGAACTGTTTCTGAACTTTAGCTTTAGAAATGGCAATTGTAGTATTATAGGTATCTCCTAATGCTTTACTGTTTAAAATAACTGTTTCCCTAATAACAGTGAGGAGGTAAGTTGCCGTGAGTCGCTGAAATGCTTATCGGAGAATCCTCTTTCGGCGACCGCCAAGTATGTATAACCCGAGTCTTTAGGCGCTATGGATTACCTATAATTGATAAAAGTAAAACATTTACGTAAAGCACGAAAGGCAGCCACACTTTTGTTTTAAATACACGCTTTTTCATCAAAGTAAGTTACACCTCCTTCATTATTACTGCACCAAGGTTCCTACCTTTTGCATTGTGTTAATTTTTTATTCGCATCTGAGATACTGTTTGTACTCTGTGATTTGCTAAATTCTTTCCCCTTTTTAATATTTAGAACTCTGCATGGGTGTAATTTGCAATTCTTTGTGATCTCTGAACGTATGAAATCCAAAGAGTCTCAGCACTTGAGCTAATGGATTTCTTGTTGGCCGAGTTCGCCGGAATACCTAACAGCCTGAGCTACACTCACTTAAAATTAATTGCCCCCTTTGTATGTACTCGTTGAGAAAATTACCACTTGTGCTTCTTTTATTGTTCCTTTATTTTGACATATGAAAATCATTTACTGCGATTACTAAGTATTAATTTTATTAGTAGAGTATGAAACCGCGTGTGGTTACACGCGATATAGGTTAGTTGGGCATGCAGAGTGAATGACGTAACCGGTACCACGCAGCCGTATTGTATACAGGCACATCAGCAGACGCCTGCAGCTATGTACATGCACGATAGCAACAATAAAACCCATATGCACTAAACTTATGGGTTATCGCACAATCTACCTTCTGTTTATTAGTCAATGATTCCGGTATCAAGAGTGAGGAGCGATGAAATATTGAATTATCATACTACACTGCGACAAGCACTAATCAGAACATGTTACAATTAGTGACGTGAATGTGTGCCTCAGGGTGTTTTCATATTAAAAGGGCAACTCTTTCTAAGCAGACCACACTTTGATTCAGATTTTTTAGCAGCAAGTCGCTGAACCTGTATGAAGAACGGTGGGGGAGATGCCGTGTGACGACTACGAGTTAAGCTTTCCACTAATTATTACAAGTGTCGGGGTATCGGGAGAAAGGGTTAAGAGTTCAGATAAAGTGCGAACATGTAATTAAGGGAAATGACTTGCCTAGCCGCTTTTATACTTCTACATCTGGAGCGAAATCCTGGAGATAACCGAACACGTGGTTGTACTCTTGGTTTCACCCACCCCTGATATAAGAGCTGATACAGCATCTTCGAGACAGCAACGGCCGAACTTCGAACTTGAAGGATCCAGGTGACACAGTGAGCATCTTCACTAAATCTAGCGTATTCCAGAGCAGCGTCCTAACCACAGGTATCCCCATGAAAATTGTCGAAAGTTAGTTAAAACGTCCATTTTGCTTACCAAATATACATTGTGTATATGGTCTGGTATACAGTATCAGCATCAATGGTTTATTATTATTATTATTATTATTATTATTATTATTATTATTATTATTATTATTATTATTATTATTGTTATTGTTATTGTTATTGTTATTGTTATTGTTATTGTTATTGTTATTGTTATTGTTATTGTTATTGTTATTGTTATTGTTATTGTTATTGTTATTGTTATTGTTATTGTTATTGTTATTGTTATTGTTATTGTTATTGTTATTGTTATTGTTATTGTTATTGTTATTGTTATTGTTATTGTTATTGTTATTGTTATTGTTATTGTTATTGTTATTGTTATTGTTATTGTTATTGTTATTGTTATTGTTATTGTTATTGTTATTGTTATTGTTATTGTTATTGTTATTGTTATTGTTATTGTTATTGTTATTGTTATTGTTATTGTTATTGTTATTGTTATTATTATTATTATTATTATTATTATTATTATTATTATTATTATTATTATTATTATTATTGTAGTAGTAGTAGCAGTAGTAGTAGCAGTAGTAGTAGTAGTGGTAGTGGTAGTCTTGTTGAGATCTACACTTATGAGGGGCCTAAATGACCTAGCTGTCGACGGACCCTTAAGCACTACTCACTCACTCACTCACTCACTCACTCACTCACTCACTCACTCACTCACTCACTCACTCACTCACTCACTCACTCACTCACTCACTCACTCACTCACTCACTCACTCACTCACTCACTCACTCACTCACTCACTCACTCACTCACTCACTCACTCACTCACTCACTCACTCACTCACTCACTCACTCACTCACTCACTCACTCACTCACTCACTCACTCACTCACTCACTCACTCACTCACTCACTCACTCACTCACTCACTCACTCACTCACTCACTCACTCACTCACTCACTCACTCACTCACTCACTCACTCTACACTTATGAAAATTATGTCTATGCTGTTTTTCCCGTTGAATTATGTTTTAATGAGCTTTGTATTCACTAACTTTTGACTTATTATTCTGCGTCCTGTAGAATGTTGCATTCATTCACTCACAGAAAACACCAAGGTCTACCCATAGTCCAGCAGGGACACGTGCGAGGCAATAACGTGAAGTCTCGACTCCTTTTATTCCTTATCTACCATAAAGTTAAACGCAGCAGTCTTCAGTGGTGCAAAGCTTAAACTTTAAAACCGTCAAATGTTATATAGACAAAAATATAACAATTCTATCACAAAAATATGTATTGTCATACTCATGTAAACCATTTCGTAAATATATTTACTTCTAGTTTCTAAACAAGCTTAGTCAATTACAACACAAGAGTAATTTATTTAATCAGAGAGATCTTTATACTCAGAAATGTGTCACATAAATCATAAATCACTATATAGAAACATATATAATATACTGTTTTCCTCTAGCTCTACTTAACATTGCTGCTTCCATTTGGTTTCAATTATCAACTTTAAGCATCTAGTTTTGCTAGTCAGCATGCATATATGACGAATATGTGTGTATGAGAGAGAGAGACAGACAGACAGACAGACAGACAGACAGACAGACTGACAGACAGACAGACAGACAGATTCTAAACATGTGTTACCGGATTGTTTAAAAAACACAATGCCATCAACTTCCCCTCTTTTCCACCTTATTTCTGTGTTATCAAGCTACCGCGCTCTATGATAGATAAGGTGGAGAACACGCCTCAAAAGACCCCAGGAAACGATACAAAATGTGCTGAAGATTATCTTTGGCGTTCTTTGTACAGCACGTGCTACAATACAGTCAACACTTCCTAGTTAAATGACCTCTAAGTGCATTAGCTCAGTTAAATGTTTACGTGTCTATTATTGGCTTTCTGCTAGCGCAGAGTGGGACAAAAATACATGCACCCTGTAACAGCTGTTGTTTGCGCGAAGTATATGTGTATTTGTCTAACGCATGAAGCCCCCAGTTCCAAGTTGGAGTGTCGTATTCTATATGTACGTAATGTTTATTCTAACAATTTTAATTATACAAATACGCTCTTTGTCTACTACAATAATAAAAGAAAAGAAACATAATTAATTCTAACCACATATCCCACAATAAAACAAACAGAACTAATTTTAACAATATTCCCCACTATTACTTTAGCTACTGGGAGCCAGCCGCTATTCCAACTGGTTGCCCGCTGGAAATTTACTCCCTCTGAGATTTGCTTATTTCTATTGCTTCCCTTCATATTTAACATTTTGTTTTATGTGTAATGGGGAAGCTTATTGTGGCCACTATTAATTTTCATCTTCCACTGCCGTTTTCCATCTTCTCTGTTCACCCATACCTCTTTTAATTCATTTTAACCTTATTTTTTCTTAAATATTTTCCTGGTTTCTCCATATATTCATCTGATCTTGAATTAAAAATGTTCCTAACTTTTAATTCTAGTGGAAAATCTCCAATTTTTTGGTATTACATTCTCTCTCCCTTTTGCGTACCATCACATTCCAAAATATAGAGCCAATTTTCACACAATCTACAGCATTTCATACAGCTTTTGTCCCCTTTTCATCCTTATCATGCCACTTAGATTCGTTACCCCACTCCTAGTCCATGCATGCCCCATTCTGGCCTCTTTATTGCATACTTTGAGGTACTTCTCTCTCCCACATTCCATTTTAAACACGTATAATCTATTAATGACTTAAATTAAGTAAAAATTGAAGCTATTAACAGTGAAGCAACAAGATTCTAAAATAAGAACAAATTAGAAACTAAAAACTTCACTTATCTTAGTATGTTGATATTCTTTTTCTATTTTTCTGACCCAGGGATTTCAAGCTATATCCAGCTCATTCTCAAAGTCAACGATTTTGTTTATATGACTTTGAGAATGAGCTGGATATAGCTTGAAACCCCTGGGTCAGAAAAATAGAAAAAGAAAATCAACATACTAAGATAAGTGAAGCTTTTAGTTTCTAATTTGTTCTTATTTTAGAGTATTAATAACTTTTTTCATTAAAGCTGCTCTTAATTTCTTGCTATTGGACATCCTTCACCGTTATTCTAATTTCCCTCCTGAGACCTTTACTTTTAATGCTTTGCTCTGCTCATGTTTCCTCCATTCCTATTTCCTCCAATATTATCGTATTCAACATGGAAAGTCTGTCATTTCGAAAATACGCCTTTTGCAAGGGAAACAATAATTGGAAAACTTGATTTGTAGCAATACATTTCATTGTTTCTAACCTTGTAACAAAGCAGTGACTTTGAAGGCGCCAGGAAACTATTTGTGGTATCAGCAGAGGAATATTAGGTGTTAATAATTTCTGTTTTACGGAAGTTTTATTTTTTCCCTCTCGCCATGAAACGTGAAAGGAAACTTTAGTCGAGTGGAGATAACGAGCTTTGAGTCACGGCTGCTCACAATACAACACATTTAAACGTCATGTCGATGGCCATACCGGCACATTTTCCAAAGGCTATAAAAGCCCTCTCTGAGATAAGTGAAGCGTGAATTTCAGATGCTCAGCTGAGCAGAAGCTGTATGCGCTGGTCAATCGTTTATGACGCCTGCTGTTTTTTTCCCAATCGTTACAATGAAAACGAGATAGTGGAGAGATGGACACAGGAGAAAGATAGGCACCAGGGGGAGGAGGAGTTAATGATCCCTGTAGTTTGGAGCAGTTCTAAAAACGTTAATATGTCGCCAAAAATCCCTCCAAATAAATCTCTTACACGAAAGATTTCAGGATTGCTGTAAAATAAATTATCAGGTTATCTAAATTATGACATTTGTATTTTTATGAAGGTTGCGACACTCATAGTCAAGCATTTGATTCTGAAAGAGAAGCGCACACAAAAATAGTTGGATGTTTATCGCGCATTGTTCTCCCTGAATATTATTTCATAGCAATCTACACAATGGAAATTAATTGTTTTTGTACATAGCAATATGTAGGGCAACGTTGGATAGCTACAGTGCGTTCGTAGATTGGCCGGACCGCCCCTTGACGGCACAAAACCGAACGCGAACCGGCGCGTCCTCCGCCAGAGTTACACGTAAACAACCGGCAAGTCTTGGGCATGAAACACTAACTTCTGTACTAACTGACATTACACTTACCTGGATCACAACAGATGTTGAAGTTGATGACCTTCAAAGCGAACACATCCCCTATATCTCTAAAAATAGTTCTGGTTTATCGAAAATCCCCATTATATTCATCAATTTCCTCACCATGGTGCAAAACTTGGGGTTTGGTGCGCAGTGAGTGGGCGTAGAATTATTGGTCCCATGTTTTACCACACAGCAGTTGATTTACACGTTGATGTAAACTCTAGTTTAAATATTTGTTTTTTCAGCAACTAACAAAAAATGAAAGAGGGTGTGGCTGATTTCAGCAGGAGTCACCAACAGCGCACGCTGCTGCGAATTCTATGCATGAATTGCGAAGTGTGTGTGTGGTGACAGAATAGTTATTGAGGATTGTGGTCACCTCGTTCCCCAGACCCATATCTATGAACCTTTAAAGAATAAAGTGTTCACATCAAATCCGTACACGTTACAAGAATAGAAGGAAATTATTTTCTGTGAGTGAATCAGAATTGTTTTCGAAGATATAGGGAACGTGTTCGCGTTGAAGGTAATCAATTTCAACACCTCTTGTGATCCACGTAACCCTAATGTAAGTTAGTAGAGCAGTTAGTGTTCCATACACATGACTTGCCCGTTGTTTACTTATAGCTCTGGTGGATGGCGCGCCGGTCCTCGCCCGGTACGGCGTCACCGCGGAACGGTCCGGCCAATATACAAACGCACTGTAGAATCAGACTGAAACACTCAATGCCATAGCTGGGTTTGAACCACGGGCTTTCCTGGCTGCATCCTGCCAAACGCGTTAACAACGGCAGTACATTAAGTACCCCATAGGGGTATTTCCAAATGTAGGAAATTCTTTAAAACAATCCCTCTTTCCTCGGGACACATCTGACATAAACATCAAATTTGACATTTTTATGTGTACAATTTTCACAACGAAAAAGGCATTAAAGGCCTAATTCACTTTTTATACTGGCAGTGAGCACATTCATAAAAGAGATATAAATTTAACTTCTCTCTGTGTTCTTTGTTTCATAAAAGCTCTAAAGAAGACTGTTTTAACCACCTTTTATTATATATTTTATATCGTGTTATATTTGTTTGAAAGAAAGTAAAGGAATAATTTACACATTCATACCTTTTCTAAACGGAATGGGAGGAAAGCAAGGCAAATAAAATCTTTTCTCTCATTCACTGACAAAAATGAAAGCGCACAATTGAAAACAAAGAAACCTACCACAATGACGGCTGTCTTGACGTCGTTGTTTGGATCGATGAAACTTTAGTGTAACAGACAAACAATATTTACTAGTGGAAAATAGAGAAAAGGGTTGAGAAAGTAACAATCAAAGGAGACAGAGAGATACGTTTTGTGGTATTAATTTCAACTCTAAATGTAAAACAAATGCCTTGAAGCACAATAACTATATGACTTTTTCTACACTATTACCTCATTAATACAATTTCCATGGATTATTAATATAAGCTTTTATTTCTCACCGTGTAAAGAATTTACTATTCTAAAGGTATAGCTTTGAGCTTTCTTTTTCGTTTTTCTTTCGTACAACTTTCATATGATGGAGGCATTTGATTCAAGAATTCAACATCCAGGTTTTATCGGAGAGAGGGAGCGAAAGAGAGAGTGAGAGAGAGAGAGAGAGAGAGAGAGAGAGAGAGAGAGAGAGAGAGAGAGAGAATTTCAGATGCCCCAAAGGTCTCGCTGGAGAAACACGTTTTGAGGGCAAATGGTGTCAAGCAACGGTTTATGGTGGACAAAGTGGCGTAGTGGCGGGTTTCCTCCGGGCTCTCCGTTTTCCCCCGCCTACTCATTGCACCGTTGCTCCATCTTCATTCCATGTATCATCAGTGTCAACCCCTACGGTGCCGTATGTAGTAACAGCAGGCGTTCAACACCTTCCGGCCGACCACTGCGTCCCCCGCCTCTGCCCACCATAGGCGTCATGAGTGGGGTGGAGTACTTGAGGATGGGACATGGTCAGCGCCCTGGCCCTCTCGGCCGGTGATGTGGGGTTGCTACTTCTCAATCAAGTAGATCCTCAATTGGCCCTTCAGGGACCTAACGAGGCTGAGTACACCCCGGACGAAGTCTCCCAGCGAGGGAAAATCCCCACGCCGGTACCAAGAATTGAAATCGGGTCTTGCGCTTGGGCGTTATACTTTACCCCCCCACAAAATCAAACCTTTTTAAAAAAAAAATGAAAACGCAGAAAGCGCAGTCAAGGTCTATCAAGAACTATAGTCCACTAACTCTTGGGGACACGTGTGAGGTAATTACGTGAAGCCTTGATTCTTCTCTTTCCTTATCTAATCTAAAGTTAAGGATACCCATCTGTGAAAAAAGGCTAAAAATTTCCAAAATTGCCAAAAATGGATTTTTGTTTTATCAAATAGTATAAATCTTCTGCTTTATTTTGATATGCTTTTTATAGCCTTACGGCCATTTTTAACTATGTCACATGGCCGTCTAACTGATTGCCTGTAAGTGGTCGTGTCCATGTAAATCCATACAGTTCCATTATCCTTGCTATGACTTCAAACTTAGTTTTTCCATGTTTTTATTTTTAGCACTGTTTGCTCTTTAAAATGCTCCACACGATGCAATTTTCAGTACTTATGCATGAAATTTGGTGTACCTGCTTAGAAATAACATTAAAAAGAAATGATGAGATAATTTTCTGATAAAGTGAATAACTGCTGAGTAATTAAATATTAAAGTTTACAATTCAAAATTTAAATGAAAAAAATAATGAATTTAAACTTTAAAATTTATTTTTATCCAAACTAATAACAAGATTAAGAAATTATCTCATCAATTTGCTAACATTCTATTACAGGACATAACTGAAAATTATTAAGTTTTTCAAATAAAAATTGCATCATGGGGAACCATTTATACAAATATTTAAAAAAATACAATAAAATATTAATATGTTTGCAACTAATCTGCCTAAATGTATGAAATTTAGCAGTTACTCCTCACTATACAGTTATTGTTGTGTTAAAATTTCAAATCAATCCAATGAAAACTGTAGATTTTCAAAATTTCACAGATGGGTATCCTTAAACCCAATAATGATCAATATTACAAAACTTAATAATTCAAAAGCATCGAAAAAATATCGAAGGTTCTCCTCGACGTATTACACATACTTTGATACTACCAAGTATTGAGAGCATCTAGTTGGTATCCACAGAATCGGAGTCCCTAATATAAGATATTTTGTAAAAGTAATGGCATTTCTATTGAGTCTTTTGTCTTGCATTTTTGTGTCGAAAGGCATTTTTATAACACGTAAAACAAACAGACAGTCAGAAATAATAATACATATATCTACCCCGATTCTAGCATGTGATCCCACTGTTTCTTGCTGTCAAACGCGCCCTCGATGTGTTTTAGGACAAACGTAAACGATCTCTCATTTCTCGCAAAAGTCTCCATTTACGCGATAAAAATGAAAATTGGCATATCTTAAAATCAATTACAAAATTTGCATGTTGATAATATAGTGGTAATTGAAGAATTCGATTTTCGTTTTGAGCTATCAAAGTTAATTTCAAAGTCCGATAACAGTCTCGATTTGGTAAAGATAATGAAGCAACTACCTGAAATTAAAGTAAAAATAGTATTGTATATTGAATTATAAATAAGCATTAGACATAAAGAAGGCTATGACAATAAATTCGGTGGTAACCTTTCGATATCCGCTCAAGAATACTTTGTTTGCAGTGTATACTAATGTCTTTGTTATCCTTGACTTTGAGGAATATTTTGATGACAGGAGTAATTTTATTACAACGTGGAATATATTCGTGCTTTGACTTTATCTTTTAAAGTGTCTAGACCAAAATTGTGGAATATACTAAACAAAAATCTGATGTGTTGCACTCGTATTTCCTACTGTGTCTCCTTGACTTTTGGCAGCAATTCTAATGTTACCTTCTCCACTGCTTGTAAAATTTCCACATTTTCTGCAGAAAAATTAACCATCATTGCATCATCCATTCAAGCCTCTTGGATAATGATTTTCACATCTGACACGAAATACAGGATGGCAACCGTAGAGTGATATAATTTTATACTATTCAGTGGTATAGTATTTTTTCCTTTTAATTGATTCCATCTATCGTAAAAAGTGCTACTTTTACCTTCGACTGTGTAAAAAAGGATTTTAATATTGTGCGTCTTATTTTTATATCACCCGTTCATATACGATAAAGAAGTACTAAAATGATAAGCGAAGTGCACAAGGAAATGTATACTATTGTGCTTATAACAAGGAATTGCAATTTCAACAGATCTGGTGGACCACACACACCTACCATCTCACGATATACGACTGTGTTGACCTCCACACATTTAAAGCCGGGGTCAAGTTCAAACACAGCAGATTGCAGGACCTTCCGACCTTGGGAGCCTTTCTTTCGAGGAAGAGAAAAAAAATGAGACCAGGACCTTAATTCCTTCTTAGGTTCGTAAAGTATTTTATGTGAAAGGCTTCGCACCAGCTAGGTGCGAGTCTGTCAGAACCTATTTAGTGGAGAGAGTGAACACCGCTTTTGCGATAAATCATGGGACTCCTGGACAGGCGGCCGAACGGGGAGGTCGAGCTAACCGACCACGTGTCCACGTGTGTTTTAACGCACCTACGAAAGGTAAACCTACGCTAATTGTTGTTATATGTTTGTACGCCTATTAACAGTTTATCGCCTTCTTTGTTTAAGAGCAAAATCAAGTGTTATTTCCGGATTTCCTTATTCCACACATTAGCTGACAAAATTATATGTGGGTGCAGAAGATAACACAAATATAAACTATTCAAAAATATTGTTTAATTACTCCGAATGGTCTTTGATAAGGTACGGACTATAATTAATCATTGACTGTACGTTATTTTAGATTCATTGTACCCCAGTTAAGTTTTGCTCTAGTGTTTAAGGGGACCTAGGATAAATTATATGTAAGATTTTCTATTTTTTCAATTTTTTGAATTATTTGATCATGTTTACCCTCATTGTAAATAACATACTGTGCAAATTTCAATAAAATTGATGAAGTAATTTTTCAGCTATGAGCTATTTTCTATTTTTCATAAAGCGATATTTGAAAAATGTAAAATACTCCTTGCAGTGCAAATATATCTTTTTATCAGTACTAGTTTGCCATATTAATATTTGAGCTCATAAGAATTTATTCTAGAACGCTTTTTGTCATTTTATGTTTTGAATAATAAAATATTAAGTATTATCTATAATGCACACATTGCAGCCTAAAAAGTAAACATATTTGGATTAATAGCACCACCGTGCCCAGATTTTCCATTATAGCTCAAAATGGATTCTAAAATTTCACTGTAGAGCAATTGTGCCAAGTTTCATGAAAAAGTAAAGAACACTGTACTGCATGGGTTATTTGTCACATGCAGAAATGTCGTTCTAAGAAAAGTTAAATTTTGGATTAAAGACATTAATACAGGTTAATGTACCTGGCGAAAAGGGTTAACATTTTTCAGCCCTTAAAACGGTTCAGAACACCATAAAAACCCGCCTGCGGTGACGTATGTAGTAAAAGCGGGCGTTAAACACTACCAAAAAAATATGTTGTGCTGCACTAACATGACTTTCTCTACTCTTGTAATAACCATTCTTAGAAATTCTTATTCCTATATCTTCATATTAGTTGAGATAAACATTCGTATAAATTATCTTACTGCTTATTTCCTTGTAGGCACAAGGGGAATATTAGAATACGGTAGCCTTTGAGCGATAGTCAAATCTTTTTGAAGCATTTGCACCTTAACATATAAAAAAATGAATAACGATGTTCCATTTCACGAAAGTTTTAAATTTTCCGAAACTGAGACAAACAACATGGGATATCTCAAAAATGGTTCAGTCTACAAAAAAATTTATTTTGACATAAATTGTGTGTTTTAGCGAGATCTACATTTTTTGTGTAGTAATATTTTATCTATCTCTTACGATTTACGAGTTATTCAAAAGTCATACAGAGTAAATAGGACTACATAAGCTATAGCCAGAAAATTCAATATATACATTTCATTTGTCATACAAATATCTTAGACATATGACATTTTAATCAAAACCGTTAGAGCCATTTTCAAGAAAATCAAAATTTTCAAAAAATGTTCCATGTAAAGGGTAGTTTAGGGTGGGGCTATTTTCTTCAAAATCTTTGTGTCCCATCACTGAAAGACATTAAACTTAAATACCAACTTTGGTTTCTAACCTACTTTTCGTTTTTGAGTTATGCTGCTCACAGACACACAGACTGACAGGCACACACACACACGGACCTTTATCTAAAAGTGCCTTTTTTGATTAAGGGGTCTCAAAACATATATTTCTGGTGAAATCTCGACATCGAATTTTTGGGTGGAATGCAATACTTCCTACTACTTATCAGTAGAAAGTGAAAAAAACACACCATAAAAGGCATTTAAATCTTTTACTAACATCATAAAAGGTTTGTTTTTGTAGAAATCAAAAAATCGAAAACATTGGCCACGCTGGCTAAATGATCTGTCCTAGGTCCACTTTAGTTTTCTAACCGGAGGCAAGTTTGTTTACGTTGCATACAACAAAGATGTGTGCACAACTAAGCACGTGCGCATTGTATCTCCTGCATCTATTGGCCTTCAAAGCAAACATAGATTAGCTTCTATCGCAATAGATAATCAGTATAGCATTTACGTGTGTTATACCTAGGTACTTACATTATTCATATGGTGCCCAGAGCTTGCTATGAAAAATCCTGGATGTGTACTTACCTAAAACAAAACAAATAAAATGCATTAAACATCAAGTATTCCTAGTTTGTGCACTACTACTAATGTTAATCTCCTAGATAATTCAAGCACAGTGCTGTTTAAAGGCTGCATTACTAAGATTTAAGATGTATGGACACAGATAATTGTAGATTAGATATACCACAACTTCTAAATCCTATTAACATTTTTCTGTATCATAACCACTATATTTGTAAGAAAACACATTCTCTGTCACTTACTTATGTTAGGCAGAGGAAGTGATGTTTAGAATTTGAATTAGGTTTCAATATTCCACCGAAAATACATGGTTTTAGCTCTCCTGAATAACGTGTGTGTGTATGTGTGTGTGTGCGTGTGTGTGTGTGTGTGTGTGTGTGTGTGTGTGTGTGTGTGTGTGTGTGTGTGTGTGTGTGTGTGTCAGCTACGTGTACATTGACGTAATGAGAGAACCGTCGCGCCGAAAGGAAGATAATGAAGCAGTTAATGAGTGTTGAGCGATCGTAACATCAGAGTCAGTTGTTTGAGAAACAGGGAAAGTGAAGGAAGACAGAAAGAAGTGAGTCAAGATTTCGAGAAGAAAACAGTCGTGAGTTGTTATATCACGAAGGACTGTAGACTGTGTTAACGTCAGCAAAAGAGAACTGTGTATTTAGGCCAAAGATTTGAAGGAGAATAAATTGACAGAAAGGAATATCTGGATCGTTAAATTGTCATGTTGTCACAGTATTTTAACTTATTTTGTATTTTCTTTGATTAAATAAAGTGATTTTATAAATTTTTTTATATCTTAGGATTATTTTAGCATTTTTAGTTAAAATAACAATATATTTAATACATTTGTGGTTACTTGAGGCACATATACAGGCTGTAGATTGGTTATATATCTTAATAAAATCTAATTTGGTTATTACACTATTTTCTATGTTTTCAAAGAATATTGTAAAGTAATCTAAGTTATGATACTACTATTGACCCAAATTCATTGGAAAATGGAAATAGTTGAACAGTAAGTAGGTATATTGTGGATATCATGAGCTTTCGATTGCAATATTTTAAAAGCAAATTGTGCATTTACACTTTGAGTTAATGTTTTTAATCTTTACCGACAAGTTACGGCTGTTAGACAAAAAGGATTATGGCTATTTTATGCCAAGAACCTCTTCATTGTATTCCTTATATGAGAACACGTGAGAAAGAAATCAAAGACGGGACAGAAGTTTGCCTTACCGACTGCATGGCAAAGTTTGTTCTCCCTGACACGACTCCTTTATGGTTAACTGAAGATAACTTGCTATAATTCATTCTACAAATGAAATTCTATAAGCCAATGACGTCACTTTGAAGCCGTAACTCCGTAAATCACTGAATATATAAATTTTATGCGGATTATGTCTTCTCCTTCCTTTTGTTGGTCTCTCTCAGTTCCCAGTACACCCATTTCATGCACATGCTGACAGAGCATTGTGTTTTCAAGAAACGGTTAACTTCCATATATATTATAAGCACAACGGATTAACATTCACGAATTGTTCTCTACAATGAAGGGTTAATACAAGAAATGTTTTCTGCTAAATTATATTACATACGGAGATAAGTGGTTTATTTTTCACTTATTATTTTTTTTCGAAATGGGTCCCATTGTAAGAAAGAAAACCAGCATATGAATAAAAGGAAATGTCAAAGAGAAAATAAAACATACCCATAATTTAAAATGTATATAATATGTTGCAATCATTGCAGTCTTTAGTTGGTTCGGTGGACGACGAAGTGGCGCCTGGGAGGGTTTTCTCCGGGTTCTCCGGTTTCCTCCGCTATTCATTACACAAACTACCTTTCCTTTCATCCATTTTGCCCTCGTCTCATATCATTTCCGTCACTCTCATACATCTTCGGGCTGATCACTCATTCTGGCTTATTCTCTGATCGAGAGTTGGTCTGCTCCTCAATAAGTATGTTGACTCATAATTTATAACCAGACATAGTAACTATTAATAAGTTTGCTTCAAGTTATCAACAGATAATCATTAGAAAGAGCGCGGACAACAATGTCCATGTGATGATAGGCAGATGTTCGAGTGCTGTCTGCAAACGCCAAAAGACTGGTGAGGGAGTTACTTACGTGCGATATCTCTACCTATAGTCTAACAGCACCTCAACCTTATTTCCTGCCTTTCGTGCTTTAATGCTTGGAGTTTCCTATGTCTGGTCATAACCTTCGGTTGAAAAGTCTTACTACGTTTGTCCAAGACTCATTTATGAAAAGACAAGTAGGTACTTAATGGGCTACTAAATGGCAAAAACTGACAATAATGGGACATTCAGTGCATAGTGTTCTTATTAATTGGAATTTCTACTTTAATGGATATATATTTTATCACTGTAAACACGTTATTTATATTTTAAATATATTTTTAAAAATGGCACATATTTTATTTTGTACTGTGAATTCGGGACCATTTCATAACTTCCACATACTTTGGATAAGAAGGGCAAACTTTAGCTTATTTAGCTTATATTATTTGTTCTGCAAATTGATATTACTGCTAAGCCTTTGTGTATTAAGTTATGTAGTTTCTTTGTTTGCAAATGTTTTCAAGTTTGTTTATTGTTGTTTTGATTTGAAAAGCTTCTTCTGTGAGTGGCATTTTCTATTATAAATAGCAAGTTTTATCAGAAACTGTTACAAATGGACACATTAAATTTTAGAATGATTAAAACCGACTGTTAGTTCTATTATTTATAGATTGATTTTCAGAGTACAGTTAAGGAAGTGTCATATCTTCATTAATAAATGAATGCATTAATAACATTAAAGAATGGGAATACCAGCAATGGGGATACTAACGTTACAAGGTGCGTTTCGTACAATGTTAGTATTCCAGCATTGCACACAAGAGCGTATGTAGTGTGACGCCGGCCGCGGTGCACAACAAAGGACGGTCGGGGTCAAGCTAGCTCACAGCACACACAAGGCCTGGCGCGTATCAAAGGCGCTCAAGATCAGGCTGCCTCGTGCGACTGTTTATGAACTGGTGACTACAATGAGGGCGGCACGTCAAAGGGTTTTCGAGATTATCTCAGAGGCATTTGGCGGCCGGTGTATTTGTAGAGGTTCCAGAAAAGGTGAAGTTTAAGAAAGGTCCTTGTTACGTCACCCTTGCTATACAAGGAGGCGAGGCAACGAGAGTTTGGAGTCACTTTTAGTTTTAGTGTGTGTGTTTGTGTGTGTATACGGTCGTGTCGAAAGGAAGGTAGTGAAGCAGTTAGTGTTGAGTGATCGTACCTTCAGAGTTAGTTTTTGTGAGACAGCGAGAGAACTGTAAAACAGAAAATTGCGTGTTAAGGGTACGAGAACAAAGCAGTTGTGAGTTGTAATATCACGGAGGACTGAAGATTGTGTTAATGTCAGTAAAAGATAACTGTGTTTTGTATTCAGTTAAGAAGAAAATCACCTGAGAAGAAAAACAAAATAACAGGACTGAATTTTGTAATTTTGTCATAGTATTTTAGGGGGCCTAAGTCTTGTTGATATGTTGAAACTCTAGCATTAATCTTTCTCAGAAAACGCTGGAGTTGTCAAACACATTCCTCAGAGCCACATTCTCCTGGGAGGAACACAGTATTATAGACATTAATAAACATCTATGCTTTAGAGTGCGTTTTGTGTTGAAGAAATTTCTCCGACAGTACGGCCGGTATTCTCGTTAAGATAACCGACGTGTCGGGCACGTTAGCGAAAAGGGATTTGGGAGTACTATGGCTTCACAGGTTTCGGCATGCAACGGCAACAACTACAAGCTTCCCATTGGCGTAATTATTAACACAAACTCTCTACAGAATTGCATTAAGTGAACGTTACACGCGAGCACATGCAGTGGGGTTGCAGTAAACAAGGTCTTCTCGTGCACGGAATCGAGTCACACTTACCTCAAGTTTCCTTAAACATGTACCAGGAATTTTTAGGTAATTTGGCTTCGTGCTAAAATAGACATCCCACCAAAGGTCTTCACCTCAATTTGTTACCTTAAGGCAGTGTATCAGTTATATTTGGGGAAAATGAAGAACACTTAGAAATTTCCTTAGTTTTTATCATGCCTATGTCTCTTTCTTCTATGCTACACTGCTTTTATGGTTATAATTAAAGCTCCAAATGCCTACAAATTAGCCCAGTTTTACTTTCTCTACCGGTATTGTATTCCATCCAAAAATTCAATGTCGAGATTTCACCGGAAATACATGTTTTGAGACCCCTGAATAAAAAAAAAAATCTGTCTGTCAGCCTGCCGACAGCATAACTCAAAAACGAAAAGTCGATTAACAACCAAAGGTGATATTTAAGTCTATTGTCTTTCAAGGATGCGACAAAAAATATTAGGAAGAAAATTGCTCTACCCTAAACTAACCTTTACATGGAACATTTTTCGAAAAATTCTGATTTCTTGAAAATGGCTCTAACGATTTTGATTAAAGTGTCATATATTTCAGATATTTTTATGACAAATGAAATGTTTGTCTTGAATTTTCTGGCTATAGCCCATGAAGTCCTATTTACTCTGGATGACTTTTGCATAACTGGCAAACCGTGAGAGATAGAGCAAATCTCGCTATACATCTTTAGATCTTACTAAAGTATACAGTTTATGTCTCTCTCTCTCTCTCTCTCTCTCTCTCTCTCTGTGTGTGTAGAGTGAACCATTTCGAAGATATGCCTTATACTTCTGTCAAATGGGACATCGCTATTAATTTTTATGTGTTAACTGGTCAAAGAGAACGGAATTTAAAAGCTTTAAAAGACTTGACTATCGCTCAAAGCCTACTGAATTCCCATATTCCCTTGCACCTACACGAAAATAAACAATAAGATAATTTCTCCAAATATTTATCTCAACTAACACGAAGAACATATAGGAATAAGAGTTCGTAAGAATGGTTAGTACAGGAGTAGAGAAAGTCATGTGAGTGCAACACATCAGATTTTTCTATATACTTCTGTGAATCTTTACAAGAATTCGATAGACTCGGGATCAATTAAGTGCATAAGTATCCATATTACATACTCTTTAAATGAGTCGTAAATAAACAAAAGAAAGACCATTTGGCATTTAAGGCTGAATTCATTAACATTTGTCCCTTTCCTTGGCTGCAGATCCTATACAAGAGCCTAAACATCATTCCATGGGCTATTATACTGTGGCATTGGCAAGGAATATCTACACAACTTTAGACGCTGAGCTTCCGTGCGGGAAGCACTCTCGATTTTTGACGTCATGTTACTAGGGGCAGCAACTTCTAGCCAGTTTAAAATCCTGTCGATGAATATTGTGTGGTAAGAGTTTTTCAGCGTGTACATCTGCATTTGTGTGATAGAGGACACAGCACGAATGTAAATAGAGCACCAAATAATAAAGGAAATTGATAAAAAGAAACCGAAGGAGAAAAATTGTCACAATATCTATGGCTGACACAACATTTAATGAAGGGTTACAGGAGGAGTTGGTCAACACTACATCATATCAGATACTTGCCACACCTTGCGGTGTTGTACAGTTAAATACGCTGTGAAATCACGTTGTAAAGCCGGTGATACAATCATTTGCACCCACATTTATTTGCATCACAGGAAAGAAAGTAGTAGTGGTAGGCTATAAGCCGCCATTAAATTATGTATCTGCCATTATATAAATAGTTAATTGTTATTATAGAATATTATTAAACATGAGAGAATATTACTAACTCTACATGTTTAGCACGCATTCCTTTCAGCCTGTTAAGGAGTTTAATTTTTTTGGTGCCTGATGGATAAATGTTTTACAAAATTGTCACACCGCACTGTAAAACTTTACCGAGGTTTCTATGATCACAGTTTTTGGATAAATGTGCTTTTGGGGCTTTTGTTGATACAACAGCCGAGTTGCATCAGTGTAATGAGTGTTGCCGGCCATTAAGGTTCTGACAAAGCAATTGCGCTACTTGTTTCATGTTATCAAAAATGGTCAAATATTGAACGTTGAAGCACCTAAGGAGACTTTTCCTTTTAAATATACAGTAAATAACGTTGAATATAGTTTTCGAGGTTTAGTCTAGTAATTTGACCACGTCTATAGTTGACACAGCACACAATTCCTGCCTTGATAAGTGACACGGAAAATCGATGAGTCACTTAATGCATTTACATTACTTGAAATTTAGGATAATTTTAAGACCTACTCAGACTATTGTAGGAGAGCTTAGTGCCACAAACTTGTGTTTAATGTAAGCTGTACATTTTTATAGCCTTTTGCGATAACTTCAATCTGTGCATCTCTGATGGTTTAATAGTTATATGAATATTCAGATTTTTCATTATGTCAATATGCCAAATATACCTCAATAAAAGTAGATATACCTTTTTTTTTTTTTTGGACACATTTGGACATATCGAGCTTTTATGCATATACTTATTGTGAAAAAACGACAAAAATGAGTTTGGTTACTTTATTATAATTTAATTATGTTCTAAAATTTTACCTCAAATGCATAGTTTTCTTCTCATCACTAACACGTCTAGAGACTTTCGGACTATCACAACCCACAACTGTTCTTCTCATAATCTTGCTCAGCCCTTTCAGTGTTTTTCTTCACTTCCTCTGTCTCCATACCCTAATTACGACGTTACAATCACTCACGACGCTCGTTGGATCTTCTTATGACGTACAACACGATGACACATGCACGCACAGCTGTCTCACACTCACTGACAAACTGGCCGACTTATCTCCGTAACTCCACTCTAAAACTCACTTTTCTCTGGGCTACTTTTATACTGGTGATGACGTGACACGGATCTTTCTCGAGTTTCACACACACACACACACACACACACACACACACACACGCACCAGAAATTACACAGCTAGAAGTATCGCGAACTTTCTTGAAACCCCTTTTGTTTCTGTCGCCTCGATTGTTGACAGTCACGTACACACAGGAGCCGCACGAGGCAGCCAGACCCTGAACGTCTTTTCCCGCTCTCCGGCATGGCATGTGGTGTAAAGTAGCTTGGTCCTGTCCGTTCTTTTTTGTGCGCCGATGTCACATTATTTTAGATTGCTTATGGGGAAATTGCTTGAAAATATTCACTTTTACAATTGTAAACACGCTTGAATGCTTAACTTTGGAACTGAATACTTAATCGACTTTCGGTTTATGAATTATGCTTGCATCGGACACAAAGGGTGCGAGTGTCAAAAGTTTAATTTCATTAAAACTGTTGGACGAAATTTACAACCTACTGCACTTCAGGTAAATGGTACAGAGAGTAAAAAGGGAAATTGAATAGTGATGCATACGCTTTAATTGGCAACCCTCCTTTTATTCACCTTTATTCTCATTTCAGTGTTTTAATCTTCACTACGGGTTATATAAAGGGGAGACGGCATTAAATAATGGAAGATGTCGCGTTTCATTTTGAAGGAGACAAAACAGTATAATGACAAGAGATTTAATTTGGATGTAGCACTGCTGTAAACGAGTTGGAAGACTTCGGAATAAGTCCCCGGAACAGACCCAGTAGTTCGTGACGTTTAAAGGGAGGGGATGAAGCTCTTGGAACCAGGACCACCCGCTCTGCTAACATGGTCAGGCACTTTCAAATGTTTTGCTACAGAGTGTATTTACCAGACACACTTGTAATACTGACATACCTGAGGTAATATTATGTGAGACACAAGCACACAACTCATCCTTAAGCATGTAGCGGGGAAGCAGACACGTCCTTCACTACATGTATGTGTTGTGTTGCAAATCGAGAATTTTAAATAGTCCCCTCGAGCATTTTCAAACAAAATTTATGCACCTCAAGTTATACACGAAAACCTAGACATTAAGCATGTCTTAATGTATGCATATTTAGAAATACGGATAAGGAAGTTTTAAACCAACCTGGAAATCAGGTTCTATTCCACATGAATGGAAAGCTGCTATAATGCTCCTGTTCTTTGAAAAAAGAAGAAAACATTACTATAACTATTATTCAAGCAGCAATCTACAAACATAAGCATACAAAACTAATCTGAGGAACGGACTACGATACTGTGATACCTGGATTATGTTGTACACAATTCTTTAAAGTTCTAAGTTTTTAACCCTAGCAATGCTAATAACGTATACTACCAACGGGGGCGGGGGAGGGGGTACTTTGTGACCACCACTGGTAACAAAATGTCTGCGCAATATTTAAAACATATTTGTATTAAAATTGGGTATTACATCTTGTCATGCTTATACATAAAGGAAATATTTAACACTGTTTAACTACTCCTTTTTACATGAATCACATTAGATATGCCAATCCTTATTACGGAGCTTATACTACCAACGGAGGTGACCATCGCTGGAAACAAAATGTCTGAGCAATTTTTACAACAAATCTATTTCAAAACTGTATATCTTGTCATGTTTATAAAGGTAATATTTAACTTTTACTTATTAACATTAATCACATTATACCAATAGGGTAGTACTATATGACCACCTTGACATGTCATTGTTTCTCAACAAGACCACTAGCGCACCTTCGAGATTCTCTGCACCTGCCTGTCAGACTTGCAGAAGTCTTAGCGGACGACAAAGCAGCGGTTGATAGAGTTTTTAAGTTTTTAGTGGAGTGTAGTATCAATTTGAGGATTTAAAATTTTAGATATATCTTTTTATGCTTTTTGACATATTTATCACCTTGTTTTATATCTGGCTATTGCCCTGTTTTTTACTTTTATGTGTATATTTTCTTTGTTACTAGTAATTTTATTTTTGATTAAAATGTATATCTGGCTATTGCCATAGTTTTTTTAATGTCGCTGATGACCACGAAGTTGAACGCCCTTAAACCCACAAACCAAACAAACAAGAAGACCAACAATGAAAGCTTTGAAATAATTACGCAGTTCAGTAGTAGAAACAGTGATTGGCAATAACTATTAACTGCATGGCTTTAATCAAAAAATTAAAAGACAGAATTTTAAAAATTACACATGATGGGTATAAAGTACCCCCTCCCCTTGGTAATGCTAGGATTGAGTTTTGCGTTTCTGTTACAGATACCATTGCATTTCACTTTGCTTACTCCTTGGCACTACAGTCCACTTGGCCTCTCGTACAATCTTTACCCATTCTTTCCTGCTCTTAGCCTTCCTTTTACATCTCCTTACACCCATTTTCTCTAGATCCTCCTCAACATCATCTAACCATCTCTTCCTTGGTCGTCCATTCAATCTTCTCCCTACTGGTTTTTCCCGATAAACTTTCTTAACTGCTCTATCCTCAGGCATACTTCCCACATCTCCCAACCATCTCAGTCTACACCTTTTAATATCAACCACTATGCCCGGCTTATTATATACCTAGTGCCATGGATTCTTATTTCTTTCGTATTCTACATTTCTCATTATCATGTACTGGGCCATATGCAATTTTCCACCAAAGTTTTCATTCCCATCTTCGCAAAAGTTCTTCATCTGCAGCAGTTCAGGTCTAGGAGCCATATAACCAGCGGTTTTACTACTAAACGGTACATCTTTATTTTAAAGGAGTATATTACAGATGAGGCTTCAGTTGCTGCCTAACATGTGCCACCAAAGTACAGCTGGAATTCTCATTCTTGGCTTCTACCATGTCTACGTTCCCTGTACATCTATGAATCAATGGGTGCAGCAGTCCATCGGCTCTTAATCTAAATGAGTACATGCAAAACAACGGGAAAGGAAGTGCTCATATAACCTGCAGGGTTAACTAAGAAATTAATGAAGCTGATTTAGCTAACATACAACTATACATGTGTATCCATGTCTGAGTTGGCCTAAGTTTGTTCCACACACATTATTAAAAGCACAGTCGTGAAATTGAAATGGAGTGCTCTTTTAATTTTTAATCGATTGTAATGTGTAATAGATTGTTTTTCAGCCATTTCTGGTATACAGTTGATGACCCTGACTAAACAAAAGAATGACCAGCTGATAATTCGTATATTATAATTTAACGTCTGATAATTTAATGATTTAATGATAATTTAATGTATAAAGTAGTCCTTATATATTATTTGGGAGTTTCAGATAGATCGGTACTAGATGATTTTTAGACATAACAACAGTCCGAAGGAGCGGGATGACTCAACGGCCCGAAGGTCCCGGTTACATATCCCGTGTGCCTATCAATGTTTTTCTTTTCCCTAGTTTCCATCGGTCGTCAAGATAAATATCGGATTGGCGTCTGCCGGAACGTGAAGAAGCAGGGGTGCAGTTCCCTGACACTGAGGCTCCTGTGGACATGTGTAGAAGCTGTCACATGCCCATCACGTATAGAAGGAGAGTTACAATTGCCTGGCACTAAGGCCTCTATGGATATGTGAGGAAGCAAGATGGCATTGTACAAAGATGAGACCTAGAAGGGTGACTGTCCGCTACACACCGAGTCATGCAGTATCTCCTAAAGTCCGTAGCGATATGACCATGCAGTTGAAGCGAACTAAAATAAACAGACAGAGAGAGAGAGAGAGAGAGAGAGAGAGAGAGAGAGAGAGAGAGAGAGAGAGAAAAGACGAAGAACAGCCAATTTATCACGAATAATAATTCTAATTAAACTTTTGTTTTTAACAGTAATCGTAGCTCATTAATTTGTGTGCTATGATGTTATACAGGCTTATTAATAAAGCCTATCTTTACATATTTACATAAGAATGCTAATGAAAACTATGCACGTACAACATCATTTACCTGACATGCAGGAAGACTATACATTCTCCTGCAGTAAAAGAGAAGTTTTCGAAGGCTAAAATGAGAGAGATTAAGCAAACGGAAGAAACAAATAGCATACGACGTATAAGAAGCAAAAGGAAAGAAAGACACAAGTGCGAGGATTGCTTGAAAAGTACACGTTATTCATAACCCTGCCAAAATATGAGGTATAAATTTATTTAAGAAAATGTCATCATCTAGACAGGCCTAAGTATTAGTTTGAATTCATTCTTGCTTTAACGAAGACGTGTGCGTACTTTGTAAGCTACAGAAGGCAATTCTTTTTAAGAGCTAAACATAATGACCTCACGTTATATTTTCATTACGGTAATTACATTAAAGACACATACCTCTTCAATAATAAATAACATTTCAATGTCCCTTGTTTCATGTTTTTCTGACACAGTAAAACTACAATTATGGGTATTTAATGTTTATGACTTAGATGTCCATGTTAGCTCACTAATCCTATTCTTGATATACCAGTTATCAGTGTTGAACGAGATTCTCTTTGATGTGGCAGTCACAACAACAGAGATCCCCAATACGTAGTAAGACACTAAGCTATAGCTTCACTTTATAAACTGTGCAAATGGTGTATACGTATAACTTTGTGTTCATACAATTTGATTTGATTTTTAAATATAATAGTGCGATATCCTAAACTAACTATACGTTACTAAATAATACGTTGATAACACCCTAAAACTATTTTTAACAATTTGACAATTCGACAAATCCCACTTCTGATACCAATGTGACAAAGACGACAAAATTCCAGTCTAGTTTTTCTCGCATCAACATAGTTCACTTTTAACCAGTAAGGAAATATATCGCAACAAAACGGCAATTCGGCGAATTCCACTTCTGCCACCAGTGTAACAAAATGACGACGCCAGTCCATTACTTTTTTTTTTTTTTTTACTTTATTTCCCTTTTAAACTTTTGCACAACTACACAGTTCTCTTCTACTGAAGTTAACAGAGACTACAGTCATTCATGATTTTACAATTCATAACTGTTTTCTTCGCGTAACCTTAACTCACTCCTTCATAACTTTTAGTACTCTCTTTGTCTCACAAAAACTCTCACGATACGATCAATCAACACTCATTAACTACTTAGCTATCTTCCTTTCGATGCGACGCGCCTCTCATGACCATACACACGTAGCTGACACACACACACACACACACACACGCGCGCGCGCGCGCGCGCGCGCATTAAAACTGACTGCTGCACCATTCATGTCTATAACTACCACTACTGATCACTTCTCTCGACGCCTCACCTCCTTGGGTAGCGAAGATGACGTAACATGAACCTTTCTCGAACTTCACCTTTTCTGGAACCTCTACAAATACGCCCGGTGCCGGCGCCTCTTGAATAATCTCAAAAACCTTCTTGCAGTGCCGCGCTCATTGTCACGTGTTCACAAACAGACGCGGGAGTCAGTTTGACCTTGAACACTTTGATATGCGCCGCGCCTGGTACATGCTATGAGGTAGCTTGAACCCGACGTTCTTTGCTGTGCACCGCGGCCGGTGTCACAATATTTAATTTACTTAATATGCCATAACATTAGCTATTCCTTCACGCGTTATACAGCATTAAAAAGTGCAAGTAAGAATACATATACCAAAAACATCACAGAAAGCAGCTGCAGTGTAAACGAGTGAGTACTTAGGGTGAGAATTATTACTAGTTTGTAGGTCAATATTTAGTCCATATTCCGAAACTCCGGGTTATCTTTGCCAAGGAGCTGCTAGTACTCAGTTAAATACTGGAACCATATGTATATAGCTCAAGGCCGATTGTAATTTCTTCCAGATTTACATAGGGATAGACCATGGGTTGAGAAACGCAGAGCTCCAAAAAACTAAACAACTATTAAACTTAGTGTGTATAAAAGCAAAACACTTTGTTTTATATACCATTACCTTATTTTATAGCGCAGGATCATTCAGCTACTGTGGGAAGCAAAACGACCCTTTAAGTATAACTTAACAAAGTGCAATTAAACCAAACTGGCGTATAAAAATCTAAAGACGCTGTAAGTGTGTGTTTATGAACAATTTATTGGCTAAAACATTTTTTCGTACCATAAAAGCTACACTATGGTTTGCTTATTAAAATCTCATTGAAGTAAGGTAATCTTCCATTTCTCATATATGAGTATAATCAGCTCTTAAAGCATTCATTACGATATAATAATCCTTGTAAAAGCACATGAAACGTTAACTGCAGTACACCGAAACTATATTGGAAAGTAAATTCATTAAAAAAGTCATAATGAGTTAAAAAAAACTGACGTTTTACTGTCAGTCATTTTCATATCGCCATGGAAACATAAGCGATCGATTCACACTGGCATCACTGCGTGCGAACTTTATTTTGACTTTATTATCTCTCTATCGGGTTTTAAATGTAAAAAGAAGTTCATAACCCTGCCGTAGTATACACCAGTAAGAGACATCAAGGTTCGAATTCACACATAAAATCGGCACTATTTCTGGTTTTCAAAGTATTATAAATAAAACTTGAAATTAATCTAGCTCTACACAACCTCCGCTTTTATTATATAAGTATACTATGAAACAGCAGTGAAAATAAGTTTATGGTTAGACATGAGTCGGGCAGTGTGTCAGTGAGTGCGAGACAGCCGTGCGTGTGCTGTTGTCACGAAAGATACGCCGGTGGTCATGAAGAAGATTCCAACGAGCGTCGAGTGACTGTATCGACGCAGTGTATGAGAGACAAAGAAAATTAATCGGTCTGATTTTGTCACAATATAATGTATAGTACTGTCGCACATTAAATATGACCTTACTTAACAGAAATAGAGGTAGGTACAATGTGGAGAATTCGAACCAAGTTAGTTCTAATTACCAGACATGTAAGTTTGGCCACCCAGGCATCAGAACGCATAACTAGACTGGTTTACATTGTACTAATTTGACAAGGAACACAGTTGTATGCTGTGAATAGAGCATTAGTGCATGTTCACAATATTTTCTGGATCGAACTCGATCTTTGATTGTTGCTTATTGTTACTTTATCTACCACCTAGTTATATCAAGTAGAGCAAAATCGATATCAAGATCTTTCCGGGAGCCCATGAAGTAAACAGAACATCATTTTAGAAAAAACAGTTTTTGTGTGTCTGTGAACAAGTAACTCAAAAACGAAAATCAGGCAAATGTAACTCGTTATTTAAGTTTGCCACATTTTTGTCAAACATGGCTCCAACAATTTTTATTAAAATAACATATTTCAGATAGCTGCATGAATAATAATAATACGTAGATATATCTGGAATTTTCTTGGAATAGCCCTTGAAATGTTGTAAATTCTTAATGTATTTTTATGTTGTAGGTATAACTGATAAACCTTATATATAAGCATACATTTACTACACAAAATAAAATATGCAATTTAATTCAAACAATTTTGTTTTAACATTAAGCATTCCCGAGGTATTCTCGTTATTGTTTGTGTCATGCAGCCACCAACATGGGTTTTGCTATCAGTCCCCCCACTAGGCCAGGCGATTGCAACGCCCCCTACGTTGAGATCAGCAGTTACAGTGCACGAAGTGCTCACACAGCAGCGCCAAGCTCACTCATCGCCAACACTTCCGAACCTGAAAAGACCGAATTGAACTGAAGATGAAGTGAAATTGAGGGACGGGGAGTGTAATTATTCTTTGCCTAGCGACACGGGGAAACTATGAAAAGACCATGAAAGAAAGAAAGAAAGATCGGCCGCTGGTATCGAACCCATGAACTCCCGAAAACGTAAGACACAGACTACCTGACCACTACTTTGAAGTTATAGTAGAAAGAAACCAAACTAAAAGCATGAAAATGTAGATTGTAAGCAAAAAACCCAAGGAAGCGATTTCTCTCAGTAAATCGAGCCAAGATTAATGACTTGCTAAGCATTCCTCGTTTAAAGTAGAGACTTTATAGCTGATAAATGATAGCAGTCTTTGGCGGCTACGGGATTTTTAGATTAATTCATTCCGATGAAAACAAAATACCCTGCAACTGACAAGCGTAGGGGTTAGGAGGGCAGGCTGGCGGAATCGTGGAAACTTCTTGCTACATAAAGTGAAATAAAACGAGTGCGCTAATCGGGAACAACATCTACCTGCTCACGACACATTCCCGATTGTGTAACTTCAAGCATGATTAGTGTTAGTAAGTTCTGGAGAGTTTAATGTGGCTTTAGATTACTTAGATAATTTCTCACAAGTATAGCTTCATTGCATGCACTTACAAGTTTTCCTGTCTCGCTGAAATTGTATTCAGCCCGTCTAAAAGGAGGATGAATAAACAGATCGTATCGCAGTTTCATACTCGATGGTTCCCCAATCATAACCGCGTCTCACATTTGGGAGGTATCGGGTTCAATCCCCGGCAACTGCCCACTCTGACTTATGGGCTTTTCGCGGTTTTCCCCGGTCGGCACACGAATACTGATGTGGTTACTTTTCTACCACGACATTTTTATCCTAATTTCCAGTACCCATCACTTGTTTTCGTTTTCATCTGTTTCAGGGTTGTAGGACTAGGCGACGATGTTTTGAAGGTTGCGGCTGGCCGGTGGATGTGCGCTGTATAAAGACTTCTTAGGACTTCCCAGTCAGGACCCATCTCCATGTGTGATTCCCATGGGGCAGTTGGGCACTAGGGACGGCGTTGAATGTTTTCGAACTGGAAATGTTAGTTGCCCCGTCCATGCTTGTGCTCATCGTCATCCGCAGCCGGTCACCCTTCCGATCTCTCCCCTTATATCTCCCCAGGGGTCACAGTAGAAGCACAAACGGCCGGATGTCCTACGTGCGGTGCCCTACTACGGTTGCGGGGTTCCCTCCGTAGTATCCACCTTTACATTTACCCTTCTGCAATCACAACGATTTCGGTCGTTGGGACCACGTTGTAAATTCTCTCCCCTCCGTTCTCCCTACTTTTTAGCTTGCTTCCTCTCCTGTGGTGATAAACCAATTACTTTCTTTTTCTGCCCAAATCTTCCTATTTACCACTTTTATTTTCTTTACACCGTAAAATCGAGTGTATAGAATCGTGCCCATATAATCAGCAGTGGTCAATGTTGGTAAGGAAATACTAAACCGCCTCGCCAATTTCAATTGTGCCAAGTTGCTTTAATTCCGATTAGCTAAACTAATAGAACAGCTTTAACTAAAATTCATTTGAATGTCCTTTTTTCCTTGCACACATTATGGGGTACCTGGAACTACTGCAGTTTATATTGTTTGTTTCTTCTGAAACCACATGTTCTTCCCCTACTTCCTCATCCATATGTTTTCCTGCGTCACGCTAAGGAAATCATTACGGTTACCTTTTTTGCATTACTAACAAAGTCTGCTATATAAAGTCACGAATCTCCATATGCAGAGAAATTATATCGGTTTGATGCGCTTCTACGAGGGCAATCCAGAAAGTCCCAGACATTTTGAAATAATTAATTGACAACATGAAAGAATCATGGTTTGAAAGGTACACCCTTAAGCTATTGCTCTGCATAATCGCCATTCAAATTGAGGCATTTATCATATCGTGGCACACACTTTTCAATACCCTCTCTGTACAAATCGGCCACCTGCGATTTCAACCACTGATTTACACCGGCAAGCAGTTCGCCGTCAGTGTCAACCTTTTCTGATGGCTGATAGCTGACCAATACTATTCTCTATCCTGTTGTGCAAAGAAATTTTGTGAGTGCAAACGATACTTATATCTCCGGTTTTACCGCGGAATTTCACAGTGTGTTTAACTATACAACACAAGGTGTGCCAAGCCTCTGATTGGATTTTGTGTTGATCAGCTCCTCCTGCCACCCGCCATTAAATGTTGTGTCAGCCATTTAGGCCATGTCAGCCATGTTATAGAGTATATTTAATTTACTATTTTAATCGAGTATAATGAATTCCATCATATACACGAAGACATTAGAACTAATATCACCATTTAAAGCTGTAGATATAAGCCTAAAGGTATTTACTGTAACACTGAGCAATTGTTTTCATTCATAAACTGTGTCAGTTACAACTGGGTTATTAGTACTTACATTTCTACATTTTATGGCAGACAACCTTTTTTGATGGCTGATAGCTGAACAATACTATTCTCTATCCTGTTGTGCAAATAAATTTTGGGGGTGCAAACGATATTTATATCCCCGGTTTTATACGTAATTTCACAGTGTGTTTAACTATACAACATAAGGTGTGCCAAGCCTCTGATTGGATTTTGTGTTGATCAGCTCCTCCTGCCACCCGCCATTAAATGTTGTGTCAGCCATGTAGGTAGCATGGCTTATGAACTTACTGGATCTTTCGGAAGTGGGAAGAAGGATAAATCTGGTCCCTTTTTCTTACTGTTAGCACAATAAATATCACCACAAGCATCTCTTTCTTGTCCTATATTATTATTCCTTAGGAGTATGTCTTTTTCTCTCAAACAACAAATTGACACAGCTATTTGGTTGCTTAAAACCATTCAGCCAGTAGTAACTGGCCGCTAGTAAAACTGTAACCAGCTGAAAAAAAATGCAAGCTTCGTGACTGAAGCATTGTAGACTGTATTTGACAAATAATTTTAATTTGATCGGTGCTGTTACACATCATCAGTAGCTTAAACATTTTCATGATTGCTATAGGTATAAGCCCGCAGTCCTTACTACTAAACCTTTATCTCTCCCAAAAACATTAATTCTGGTATGAAACCACCAGCGCGGGTTTCCTGTAAAGGGAATATGTAAAGGGCTGCTATTGTGGAGAGCATGTTTTCTTTGAATGATGTCTGTGCGCAGATTTTGGTAACAAGGGAGTAGTTGGTATACTATGGTGACGGAATGCAAACTGAGGTCTTGAATTCGATCACTGGTAACCAAGGAGAAATTTCAAATTTCTCACAAGTAATGTGAGGCCCTCTTTATAAACTTAGAGTGAGAACACCATTTAAATCAATTAGCATATACCTACTTAAATTTAAGCATAAACAGGGAGAAAATCATTTTCATCAGTGTACTCATGGATTGTTTGTTTTAGGCGCCGAAGCAATAGGCTATAAATCATTGATGAATCCATTCCCATTTACCATATCATTTAGCAATTTTATTTAATGTAATGGTTTTGAGTAAATCTGTGATTTATGAACCTACGGTACCCTATAAATTCAACTAAAAACACATCCATATAAAGGCATTCTGCTTATTGAAACTAGATCAATATATCAACGTTTCCCATATGGATACCTAATGGTTCCTAATTGACATCTCATATAGAATTAACATGCGAACCATGAAGTTAATAATTGCTAGTTATAATGTAAACACTAGACACTTCCGCAAAGGGGTCTAGTGATTTCAATTTATGTGCCGTGCAGTTAGCCATTAGGGAACAGATAAAATTTGTTTAACTCGCTCACTTTCACCAAAGAATTAATTTCGGAGTCTGAACTTTGTACTATTACTGGCAGCCGATATCAGGCAAATGATAGTCATTTCAGCAGTCCCAAATCAAAAGTACTTGAAGCGGTTATACAGCAAATGCTACGCTTTGGGGGGATTTCTTCCTTACGTAGGCTATAAATGAATATTTAAATATTGGCAAAAATGACTTATAGTGGATTTCACATCTTCACTCATCTCTAAACCAAATAAAGTGCTGGTATACCTCAATTTAGAAATGCTCATTCCAACGTACATATTGAATCCCATTTACTTCATATTTTACAGTATGAGCAATTGAAGCTTATCATCATCGTCATCGTCATCGTCGTCGTCGTCGTTGTCGTGAAACCAAAGACTTCAGCTGAAGTTACATAAACAGAGCACAAGCTGGAAAAATTCTAGGAGCATAGCACAAAATTTAATGCGCATGTAGCAGATAATATATTAAAAATATAAGTTCGAGGAAAACCAATTTTTTTTTACACATGCATCATGATTATGAGTTGGATTACCTGTTTGTCACAGCTTCCCTCTTTTGTCTCGTAGCCTATCTCCTCAGATTCAAAGCTTTTCCCTTGCGTCGGGATTCCGCTTAACCACTCCTTTCTACAGAATTTGGTTGTCTTTAGCCCTTTCTGGCATATATCTTATTCGAATAATGCCGAAAATTTAAGCAAAAAGGGGGTGTCTATATGTAGCACACATGGCATTTAAAGGCTGCGCTAGACCTTTAAAAATGGCGGAATAACTTTCCCTGCCATCCGATGACTGAAGATTTGGGTAACATTTATATGCATAGACCTAAAATCGTAAATTTGATTAGACTTCGATCATTTTTCAGTGTCACTTAAGTCTACGTTATCAAACCGCTTTTACTATATCCCGCTGCATATACAGGTGTACCAAAAACACCGATAACGCACTGTATATTGTGCGGGACGGCAAACTGATCAGTTTTAAGATAGGAATCCTATCCGGAAATGCGCGGTTTGGATGCTGTAGCGCATTCAAATGTGAGATGGTTGTACATTCACATTTCATCAATAAACCCAACATCGACCTGTCTACATTACAAACGGGCTTCGAACTATGCACCTCCTACGTCATTGCAGAGCCTATATCGGGGGTGGTTAGCCTTATGCACATGACCTAATGCGTGCGGTTGTCCTTGAAGATTTTCAATCGCTCCGTGGCCTCGAGCAATAAGGTCCTCCGCTGACGTTACAGGAGTGTCATGCATCATACTTTTCACACAACTCCACAGAAAATAGTCAAGAAGTGTCAGATCTGGGGACTGTACTGGCCATAGAAATGATCCTCCCTTACCGATCCATCGACTTGAACATGCGACGTTGAGGTGATTCCGCACATTTACATCAAAGTGTGCTAGTACTCAAGTCAGCCATTTCAGCAGCTATGTGCTGGCACATGTTAAAAACCGTTACTGTACTGGAAACAGCACAATCAACTCAGTAGGATGGGCATCAAGAACTCTATGAAGCAATTTAACGCATGCGCAAGAATGTTATTATGCTCAGGTCGTTCATCCCAGTACACAGATAGGTAAAGGGTTACATACCTTCCATGTTCAGCTACCAAAACCAATGTTAGCAAATTGACAAAGCCGTTGGTTCTCAAACTTTGACGCTTTCCAGCGTCCAAAACGTACATTTCCGGACAGGCGTTCCTGCTTCAAAATCGACCAATTTGCCGTCCCGTACAACATACTAAGCGTTGTCGGTGTCTTTTGGGACACCCAGTATGAGCCATATTAGTGAGTATACCTAAATGATCCGCCAGACTTTAACAGGGAATTTCTCATGTTGTGAATAACAAGAAAGTCTAATACCAAAATGTTGAAAAGTTTATAGTTTTTTAGAAAAAATATTTTTATCAAAAAATTTATCATCACCTGGCTGAAAAATTATTCATTGAAGGTTCTTCATTTATGCCTATATTCATAGAAAATTGAATAAACAACAATTTAAGGTTTTTGCGTAAATTAAATTTAAAAAACCTACAATTTACTGTAGCAAACAAAAAAAAAAAAAAAAAAAAAAATGAAAATATCAATAAATTGTATACAAAACACTTTTTTTCCTCTTAAACTAATTAAATCTAAGCTATGACTGTATGACAATTCCGTTATTTCTGTACACTGAGTTAAATTATAAGTTCAGGAGAGTGACAATAAACTGTTGAGCCCAAGGTTCATTTCATATTGGGATATCAAAAAAGTTAATTATTATTAATAAATATATGAATAATTTAAAATGGTTTAACATAGTACATTGAAATGTCGTGTATACTGTATATTTTATATCCTGAGTGTGTGCAACAAAATTCAAAGCAATGAGAAGAAAATTTGGCTTTTTAATTTTCATAGATACGTTGCCTTAAAGGATCCACATAAATGCAATGAGCGTTACAGAAATTATATATTCCACCATTTCTTATTCAAACAAAATTTGTTTTATTTCTATTTAGTAAGCAATGAAGCGTGTGTTACTCTCCCATAGCTGTTAAACGCACGTTAAAAGGTACTACTAAACCGACTGGAATGGTACGTGCAAAATACCGGGCAACTTTTGCTGAATGAAAGGCTAAAAAGGTAGCTAAAATGTATAAAGTAAATTTATTCTGAGATTAATAAAAGGCAAATGACATGATAGTAGGTAAAAACCGCTCTATAACAAGTGAAGAAAGCGTGGAAGGCTTGAGGAGATGATTAACAATGCTCAGGCAATTTGTAACGGTTCGAGGAAAGGTTTGTTTATTACTGCATAATTATAGGCGTGCAGTTTTATTTCTGGCCTCTGAGGCCGTAGACATACTCTCATGGAAATACAAACACAAAAACCTATACTTTAGCAGTGTCTCCATCATTTACTTTTACAGGGATATTATATCGTTAGCCTGTTTATTCGCCATAAGGGAATTTAATTACTTCTCAGTTTTTGTGGTTCAAATAAACACGTATAATTCTATAGTACTAAACAAACCGAAATTGCTTTCCTCCATCCTTAAAATCTTACATTTTTTGAAACAAAGAGCTCGCGAAAGCTGTAACAAATACCAACTCTGTGGTTCGTGTTTCTTTATTTTATACGAATAGTCGTAAAGTTCAATTGAGTAAAACGTTTTTAACACTTTAAATCACACACAGACACACACACACACACACACACACATACACACACACACACACACACACACACACACACACACACACACACACATTTCGCCTTACATTCAAGTTACCCTCTCTACTCATTTTAATAAACTATTCTTACCTAAACTTATTATCCTATTTACTTTATGTGGTAAACATTTGCAGAAGTCGCTGTGTTACACATTTCCTTGTAGGTAGAAGAGAATTGATAATACGTAAACAAATATTTTTTTTCTTAACGCTGCTGTCAATTACCAGGATCAAACCAGTGGCATTTATGTGCCGGAATTTAATTCCGCAGGAGTTCTTTTACATGCCAGTAGATCTACTGACATGCTGCTGTCACTTTCAAGCACATTTAAAAACCATCGTTCTGGGCGGCATTTGAACCCGCAACCTTGTGATTAGTCGGCCAGTACCTAAACACTGAGCCACCGAGACCAACTACAAGGGGAGTAGGATAATACAGTAGACATAACGATATCCTTTAACCCTTTCAGACCCATAATTCCATATGGAGTCATCCGTATATTACGAAACTTTCAAAGTATTTTAATGTTCTTTTCATGTTATATTCATGTTATAGTTGCTTTAACCCATAAAACGCATGCATTTGAGATGCTTTCAATTGTGAAATATTTGGATACGTGTACCATTACACCATATATTTTACATGGGCCCTCCCACACCCCTTACACTGGCACTTTTGACTGTGTTTGCCGAGACTCGAAACCGTGACCAACAGCTTTCAATGGATGGTCAGTTCACTTATCTCGCCGGAGCGATCTTGGCTATTGAAGTGAATTGCATGAGAGAATCCCTTATGGGCATATCCTCTATCTCCGCCTTCGTAGTACATAATGGGCATAGTGTAGTAAAGGGGTGGCCTGTGGTAGGCATTTCCACTACATCTGGCTGTTTGGCACAGTTTCCTAGATCGGATTGGCTACTTTTCCATCAAGGAGCTCCTAAGTAGGTCTACAAGAACCTCACGAGGCTGTGTGCACCCCGTGCCAGACATCCCAGCAGAGGAAATATTCCCATGCCATTACTCGCACTTGACTCTCTCACCGTAGCCTGTAACTCTATTGCGCGTGAGAATAGTGAAGGAATTATATAATGAGTTCAATTTTAAAGAACAGCAATATAACCACCATGACTTGAGGCCAACACTGTACTGAGTTTATGAATGCGAAAGAGTAATGTTGAGAGAAAATTAAAGCAGAAGTAAGTCACTTTCTGTTTTGCCTGAGGACGAAACATGCAAACAAGAAACAACAATACGAGGGGAAAAATCCATACCCATAAAGGAGGATGGGGAATGTTGACCATGAGAAGGGAAAATAGGTGAAATTTGTCATTTGCTTATGTATAAGAATACAGTAAACACCTACTGTTCATTCAAACTCACTCGGATTTTTCAATATCGTGTCGACATGTTGGCCATGGTAGATTAGTGGTTAGAGCAGCCGAACGGAGACGGGAAGATCCGTGGTTCAAATCCCGGCTATGGCATGGAATTTTTCAGTCTCATTCTACCCCTTTCCAACCTTGACCTTCACACGGCTATTGTGGAAGTTCAATTAATTTCCATTGATTCACCTTATAGTTGGTTAAACTATGAAGCCCGGGGCTTAAGTACTTACAGCATAGTAAGCCGCCATTAGTTTAAAATTATTTTGTTGTTTAACGACGCTGTCAATTGCTAGGATCACATCAGCGTTGCCGATATGCCGGAATTTCATCCCGCAGGAGTTCTTTTACATGCCAGCAAATCTACTGACACGGAGCTGTCGTTTTTAAGCACACTTAAAAGCCATCGGTCTGGGCCGGATTTGAACCCGCGACCTTGAGATCAGTAGGCCAGGTCTAACCTACTCAGCCACCCAGACCGACAAGTTGCCATTAGGGTATATTATCTCATATGAATTTGAGATCGCCTGTGCTTTATCGGAAAAAATCTGATGTGTTGCGCTCACATGACTTTCCCTACTCTTGTGCTAACCATTCTTACAAACTCTTATTCTTCTATCTTTTTCGTGTTAGCTAAGAAAAACATCTGCAGAAATTACCTCATTGCTCGTTTTCTTGCACTTGCAACGGGAATACAGTGGACTTTGAGCGATAGTCAAATCTTTCAAATTGCGTTCTATTTGCACGGTTAACACATAAAAAAATGAATAATGAATGTTCCATTTGACAGAAGTATAAGTTCTCCAAAACTTACACAAATAACAAGGCATATCTACGAAATGGTTAACTCTACAAAAAATTTATTGAGACATAAATTGTGTACTTTAGCAAGATCTACATTTTTGCATAGTAAGATTTGGTCTATCCCTTACGGTTTACCAGCTATGCAAAAATCATCCAGAGTGAATAGGACTTCATGGCCTATAGTCAGAAAATTCAAGATATACATCTCATTTGTCATAAAAATGTCTCGAACATACGGTTTTTTAATCAAAATCGTTAGAGCCATTTTCAAGGAAATCACAATTTTCGAAAAATTTTGCATGTAAAGAGTAATTTAGGGTAGAGGAATTTTCTTTAAAATATTTGTGCCACATCCTTGAACGACACTAAACTCAAATAGCAATTTTGATTTTTAACCGACTTTTCGTTTTTGAGTTATGCTATCCACAGGCTGACAGACACGGACTATTTTCTAAAACTGCTTTTTGTTATTCAGAGGGCCTCAAATCATATATTTCTGGTGAAATCGCGACATCAAATTTTTGGGTGGAATACAATACTTCCTCTACTTTACTAAACGTAGTAGAGAAAGTAAAAATGCGAGTGAGTTGGAGAATTCAATGTGGTGTCGGCACGTTGGCCATGGTAGCTCAGTGGTTAGAGCAGCCGGACGGAGACCGGAAGATCCGTGGTTCAAATTCCGGCTATGACATGGAATTTCTTCAATCCAATAAAATACTGGCACAGAAAATGCGCTGCGGATATGAATATGGAGTAGAAGATAGAATATGTTTAACAAACTTCGGTACTGACTTTTATAAACAGATTTTGGAATATATAGTTTTAATGGTTAGTATTTTAATAATAGTTAGGATTAAGTATAATTTCACATAAGCCTACTGTGTTTTATTTATTCAGTGGTAACATCACTGCCATAAACTGCATATATTAAGTCATTCAAACCTAAAGGTCCATAAAATGGTGAATGGGCTCAAAACAAAAAAGTCTCTATGCATAGTCATGCACTCAAAACTGTAAGATATACAAAATATGGGAATAAACATTTAGAGAGGGGGGCGCTCACCACATCTACCACCAATGTCATGCTCCGTCACACCGATTCACCGCTACGTTCCCCTTAGAGAGTGACGTAAATATTTAAACACGCGCTAACTGGCAACTTTTGGAGATGCAAGCACAGAAAGAGTTATAAGATATTATTTATATCTTTATAATTTGAATGGCTCTTGAAAAATAAGTCTTACTTTCGTGGGATCAATACTCGCTAGTATCCTTGCAGTAATAGGAGAGGGCTATGGTGAGCAAGTGTGACCATTTTCTGCCATAAAATATTTGCCTGCCTCCAGCAGAGTTTTCTGGTTATAAATGCGATATTGTAAACTACCTACAATGAAAAAAGCGTAGTAACTGGGTTAAAATTCGTATACATTAGGTGGTGGACTCTTGATAACGATTGTTTATGCGTCCTATTTAGTGCTGAATTAGGTTTCACGTTTATCCCATTTAACTAAGGAAGTAGGAAAACCTTTTCTTTTCTGAAGAGGAGCCCCAACATAATATACCAGGTGGCCCACTTCACCCGACATCGCCGTAAGGAGATACACTGTCGTGCGTTAAAAGAGTTGCAGAGCGCCACAGGGAAATTCTAATCAGAGAGGCCAGCGGCGTGTTTTGCCTCTAAGACCTAGGAAGAGAGACAGTTGAACTAGCGTGTCTTGTCCGTGATAATAGAGAATAACAGTATAAACAACCTAAAAGGTCCCACTTTAATTTATTTTCCAGGGAATAAACTCACTCCTGTATATGCTGCTATTATCTAACATTGCCAATTTCAGATTTTAAAGTGCAAGCATGAGGGCACGTAATGTTTCAATTATTATTATTGTTATTGTCGTTGTCACTATTGTTATTATTATTATTATTATTATTATTATTATTATTATTATTATTATTATTATTATTATTATTATTATTATTATTATTATTATTATTATTATTATTATTATTATTATTATTATTATTATTATTATTATTATTATTATTATTATTATTATTATTATTATTATTATTATTATTATTGTTGTTGTTGTTGTTGCATATTCATATAAACGTCATATTATTGTACTTTACACTTTTTAAATATATGATAATATTCTCATTTTTACTTTCTCTACTACGTATAGTAAAGTAGAGGAAGTTTTGTATTTAATTTTGTAGAGATATGGGCATTGGCGTATTAATTTTGTTTCTTTCTGAAGAAAAATTCTCATATACTAGGAGCACTTATAACTATAACATTATAATGATATATTGGTTTATCAAGAATTGAGGTGATGATTATTACTCTAAAAGAATTTGAAAAAGTAAAGGTCTGAAATTAGCACTATTTGACCATGGATTAAACCACATAGCGAACCAACGAAGTAGGCAGCACGGTGTCTATTTATGGTGTATACTACAAATTGCACCACTGAATACTGCTATGTTGACCATGTTATGATGTCACCATTTTCAGTTGTGTTGGAGCTTCCATTCTGTTCTGGTGCGAAAAGAAATTGTTAATCAAAAATGGGAAAAAGAAACGTGAAGGGGGACATTAAATAGCAAACGATTGACATTCGTAGATGTGGCATGTTATACAGAGATACTGGAACTCAAATGGGAATAAGTAAAAGGTTTATGGGACAGACAATAAAATAGGAAAAGTGGCAGAGTTTCAGACGTGGATCGAAGTGTAGGCCAGGGTCATATCGGCCCGGGAGGATAGAGCTACGGCAATTATATGAATATGAAATCGAAAGTTAGAGGAGTAGTTGACTATAGGCCGAAAAACCGCCAAAAGCTTCGAGAAGCATTATCGGAATATTATCGTGCAAGAGTGTGGGAATCTTGTGAACAGTGTGCTCAAAACTGTAAAACTGTTTGAAAGCCAAAGGACGCCCAATAAACTATTAAAATAAATTGAAATGTATGCATAAAGCGATATGTTATACATGTATAATCATGTACAATGTCACGTGTTCTTCGAAAACAAGCTTTTAAAATATCAATGGGCGTCCTTTTGGTAGAACCGGTATAAAGCGCGAAACATGTCCCTATCTACTGACGAAAAGTTTGGTCGTTTTTACATCTGTTGAGAAAATACAGAGGCGAAAATTTTACAATAAGACAAACAAGTGTGTTGATTTAAGCCAGCTGAGGGTTCTTCAATAGGAATACGGTACCTATAATTATCCTCTGCCTTTATCTTCCGTCCTCTTCTTTTATGTTCGTTTCCTGGTGTAATTTCAGGAAATTTGGCACAGTTGGTTTTTTACCCTTTCACAATGACATCCTCTTTTAATCGGGCAGGACAAGAACTTAATACAGCTGTAATTTGGTGGCAAACTGGCATTATATTTTAATTGTGCGTATATAGAAGAATTGGAATAACAATTATAAAGGTGGTAGTGTTTTCCTAACAAGCATCGCCTTATTCACACCCTGAGCTGTATTCACAAAGCACCCATCTGCACACTCAAGGTGGTAGCTATGAGCAACTTGAGTATAACAATGTACTATATGAGCCACTTCACACACCCGCTTCTCATTACCCACACGTCCAAACACATGTGTGTACGAACGTGCATATGAATTCACCGTTGTTGCCTGTCTCACCCTTCATTTTCTCAAACACTCAAATTGGAATATGCTTGTAGCAAGAATGGGGATTTTCCTTCCCTCCCTTTTCAGCAATTATTATGTTTTCTGTTTCCTCGGCCAAGCATGCAGAGACGTCCACCAGCGCCGAGTAATTTAATCCTTACACGCCCGTATTCAAATTAGAAAAGCGCAAAAGTTTCGCACAATTTATTATGACATTCTAAAAGAACATTCTCCCTCCAACTGCACAGTTCGGCAGGTATGTACAACCTTCTCCCTAGCAGCTCTTCAAGTTCGGCGAACGTTTATGCCAGCATAATGATTAAAGTGCAATAATTTTCTGGAGAACGTAGTCTTTCTTCAACATTTAGGTTTGGTGTAATGCATGCCTAAGCGTTACACCACAACAAATGCAGTTAATATGGATTTCAGTTCAATATAAAGCTATAAATCTGACATGCTACGTTCACTTGACTTCGTCTACCTAGAATTGCGTATTTTTGGCAATTATTGACACACAACATTTATTTTTTCTATCTACTTTAAGCCGATGACTCACGGTCCAACTTTTTGTTCCAAAGCATTGAGTACATGTCTCATCGTGAGCCATCGAGAGTTGGATACAATCTTGTATACAATTTCTAACCTATTTTTGTATCCAACGCGATTGAGTTGCATCTAATTTTGTCATCCCACAACATGAAACTACCAAATCAGCGTCAGTAACGTAGCAATATGGCGGACTGCGCATGCAACGTGTAGTCAGCTGTTCTGTATGTAGGGCTTTGTGTTTGTGGCTTTTACAGAACTTGTAGCAATCCAGAAATGAAAAATCTGAGCTCAGGAAGCCCTTATATCCCTCATCTAAGGGTTTCAACGCTTCGAGGTTTTGTTTTTATGAAATGAGTTGAAGGTTAGAAGCTATTACAATTGTTCCTTACCTCTTTCGCGCTATAATAAAATTACACACCAGGACAGATATGAGAGTCTGTCTTCGACACAATATATAACGTTGAAAAATAAATCTTCGTCAATTCGTAGAAAATTGCGATAGTTTTCCGGGTCATCTAACCTCAATTCGTTTCAATGTCGAGATTTCTTCGGAAATATATGTACCGAGACTACTTTAATTATAAAAAAAAAAAAAAAAAAAAAAAAAAAAAAAAAAAAAAAAAAGTATTTTTAGAAAAAGGTCTCTGTAGGTGTGCGTACGGGAAGCATACAAAACTTTTTTATATGCTCTCTAAATTACGTAAAATAAAATACATGTAACATAAGTACTATATAAGTATAAAAGGTATAGCCTGTCATCAAAATAGTGGTGAAGATACCGAAACATTTTCAATCCAAGCCACTAACATTGAATTGGAGCTGCTGCCAGTAGTATCTAGGCAGTTTTAAGAATTGAGTATTTGGACCACAGTGAGGAAGATTTCAGAGCCTGTGATACTTCGTGTAATTAAGTTGGTAACAAATCTTCGTTCATAAGAGGAGTACTGCTTACTTTGCACGAGCCTTTGAATGTAATATATTCCTTCTCATAAAATGATGGTAATGTTTATGACTGACATAAAAAAACAATGTTGGCTTATATTTCTAGTTTTATGAACAATTATTTTGTTTAAGGCGAAATTTGTGCAAAAATGACAAAAAAAAAAAAAAATAAAAAAAAAATAAAATAAAAATAAAAAATCCGATCTTTCGTTTTTTGCCTTAAAATTATGTTTGTACCTTGTACTTTCAGAATCTACCTTTACTTGCACCGCATATCCATTTGAAAGGTTGTTATTTAGTTGTTTAAATGTCCATGTGCAGATGGGCGTGGCTCATGAAATGCGTTCATTACCCCACTGCAGCAAAGTCGCGTACAATTTTGAAGTTTAAATCAGGCGGTCGGGATGTAAGCAGAGAAACATTGTGGGATTTTCTGCAAACATTTGTTCCGGTAAAACAGTACTAAAATGTGACGAAATTTTTCTCTGTGTACATATTATCCACCTGGTCGTTTTTTTTCTTTTTTTTTCTGAATTTTATACAATAGTTTTTGTTTCTAAAAATAAATTGTAAATTGCAGTGACTTTAGCTATTAGTGAATTCAGTATAGATTGTGTAGCTCTCTTTCTCTGTAAATGAAAGGGTCACAGCTAGTAAACAAGCTCAGTCAGTAAAAGAATTAGTAGCGGTAGGGGTGAGCGAAGATTAAAGCACAGTGCACTAAACACATTTAAGACTAGCAAAACTTAAAGAACAACAGTTTGCTGAAGAACCTTTATATGGTCCAGGGGAATTCTAAAGCAGTAAGCATATGTTGCCACAAAATTAAAACTTTATAGTCGTTTTTCTGTGCTTTCTATTTTTTTCACACTTTTTTAATCTTCAAAATACCCCTAGTGCAATTACTAATAGATTTCTTCGGAAGTTTGCTGATATATTTTTACGCAGTTGCTCTAAAAAAAACTTGGTATTGTAAATCCTCTAGATAGAGCAGTGAAACTGTTATTGAATTTTTATTTTGGAAATTATTAATGGTTTGACAAAAATGGCCATCAAGGTATTCAATGATTTTTTCATTCAAAACTGTTTGACATAACCAAATAAAAATACCAGGTTTTGAAGACATAATCAATAGAAACAGATAGTCAGAGTTTTCTTTATTTATAACAAATAAGCATTTCTTATACTGCACTAAACTACAGCAAAAAACATTTGCAAAAACTATCTCACATAGAAATTTGGTAGACCTGCTAGATATGATTTAGCACACATATATTATACAAATTCTCACATCATTGTGACAAAACTTGTGGATTTTAGTCATTTTCACAGATGCCTCCCATTAAAACTTTGTTGAAAGTTTATATGACTGGTCACTGCTGTACGAATTTTGTTTATTACGCCATTAAAGGTATTTACGACGACTTAAGTAGCTTAAGTACTATTTTACGGCACATTAACAGTCCGAGAAGCAGCTGTTTTAGAGAGGGTATACTAAAGAAGAATTCAAAAATGTGCATTCCGATTGTGCAATTCCCTATATAATAATTTTAGCAGGTTACGAGAACATTACTTTGCCACATATAGAATAAATAAGCTGTTGTTTTTCCAAAACATGAACATAGTTTCGCTTTATGCTTTTACCATAAATCCGATTTGAAATGGATGTAAGCAGCATATAATGGCAAAGCGCATAGGCGCGTGTAATCCGCTGAGTGAAATCTAACCTTAGTGGAATCAATATGCAGCACTCACACATGATGTCTAGTTGAGTATGCTACAATAGTCCTTTAACATGCAAATAATTAGTGCAATGAGATGGAAGTCACTGGCAAACTGGCATAGACACTGTCTGTGTCACAGAGGGAATACGTACATAGTAGCAAACACCGTAGGCTATGTTTTTCTGAAATGTTTCAGTTTTGGATACATACTCCATGTTAAGATGAGAAATACAATTTCTTTGTTCTCACCTTAGTTTTCTTCTAAACTTTTGCACAAAAACGCAATTCTCTTCTACTGAGGTTAACACGGTCTACAGTATTTCGTTATATTACAGCTCATAGTTATTTTCTTCTCGTAGCCTTGACTCACCCCTTTCTCAGTCTCTCGAACACTAACTCAACACACGTTAAAACTTCTTTGCTTCGACGCAACGTCTCGCACTCCCTGACACACTGACGGACTTAAAAACTGCCTGCCCTCACTCGCTCCGCAAGCTTTTTAACCAGCGATGACGTATCCAGATCTTTCTCGAATCTCTACAAGCACGCCGACTGCCGGACACTTCTCAAATGCTCTTGAAAGCCCTTTGTGTTTCTTGATTGTTGTTAACCCTCCGTCGGGCGCAATATATATGAGAGATACCTCTCCCGCTTTTTTAAACAATATGACGCAACTGTTTATGCGAAATTAATGCAAGTCACTGTAGCTTCCTAAAACACACTGTAGCACTTCCTGGTTCATTATTGGTCAGCTGCTTGTTGTTTCGTTCGATTATCAAGCAAAAGTATCTGTGAGATACATTGCGCCCGCTCACGTACCTCATTGTTTCTGTGGTCTTTTTTTCTGCTGGTCACGTTTTTACGTCCCATAATGTCTAAGAAGCAAGAAGTGTTCAATCTGTGTAAACCTAACGACCTACAGAAAGCCCTGGCAATACTCTGGGATGAAAATGAAGATAATAATGAAGATTTTGTTGATTATGAAAGTGACACAGATTGCGAAGCTGCGACAGAAGTCCGTGATGAAGATTCTTCAGGTCCTTCTGCTGAAAATAAGCGCAAAGTTTGCAAGACTTGCCTTGCAGACTCAAACAAGAAGCGACTTTCAAGATATTGCTGCAAGAAATGTGAAATGTACTATTGCTTAGAGGATGCCGGACAGGATTGCAAGAAGTGTGCTGAGAATTTGCAGTGAAAACTCTCAAGTATATTACAGACACACGCACATACAATTTAGTTCAAATAACTGATTAATTGTAATAATGTTTATAATTTCACAAAAACTGATGATGTTTATTGTTAACTTTATGTTAAAATATAAGAATAATTACCCTTTCACATTTTGTACATTCGCAGTATTAGTTTATTTTCTGCAACTTACATAACTCATGTTTTTGAAATGTAGTATGATGTATTGTAATATTTTGAAAACAAAATTTGGTATATAAAAATAACAATTAAAACACAATAAAATACAAATATTTCACATTTAGGAGGTATTTCAGACAGTACAGAGGCAGATATGTACGTGGTACCTCTCAGGTATATTGCGCCCGAATACGTAACAATAGGTATTGCGCCTGACGGAGGGTTAATCACGTGTTTGCTCATGTGAGTGGATGGGGCAGCTTGACCTTGAGCGCCTTTGTTACGCGCCGCACCAGTGGGATCCGGCATCCTGGCCCCAACCGTCCTTTGTTCTGCTGCCGCTGACACCGCTGCTGTTGGCCAGCGTCACAGCACCATTACTTTACCATCAAGAAGTCTGAACTTTAGTATATAACATACCCTAGATTCACGTAGGTAGAGAGTAGACTCTATGGCAGTGTCAGCCAACTGAATACTTTGTGACGTCAGTCTTTTTTTTCCATTTCCAAGAAAAGATCTCAGTGAGACACGTAGAGCAGGCGAGGCAAGTGGAAAGACAAAGATCTAGTGAGGCAAGGGGAATGTATCTTGTACTTTGTACCAATGTGGTTGTAAACCACAAACCTTCCTTCCGCATACTTCACCAAAGAATCCCCAGAACTGTGTTAGGTACATCACCCGATTCTGATACGTCACACGAAAATGTATTGAATTGCTTTAGTATGCAATATACTAATCACCTTCCCAATAGGAGGTTTATAATTTAGTACTAAGTCAGACACCGAATATCTCACTTATTGCGTGCAAAATCGAACCCAACAACGATTTACTGTCATAACTTTGTGCTTTAGAGTTCCGAGCTGAGTTTCATATTAGCTTCGTACTTTCATTCAAGTGTTAAGTGTAGCTAAGTGTTAGAAAGAGAGAGGGTGGGAGGAAAATGTATAATTTGCATAATTTTCTGTAACAAAAAACCGCAAGAGACCAAAAAGAAATGTTACTGAATGCGAAATATAGAGCAGATTGACGTATACAATTTGACAGTTTTTCTAATAATTCATGTTAATGTTTAAGCTCTATCAAGCTGATTTGTAATGCCGTATCTATGAAGCATTTTCGAAAAAAGGTTATTGTTCCCTGCTCTTGCATAGGTTCATTAGTGAACCACTGTGCTTTCTTTTCCAAGTTAAATTTGTGTTGAAGCCACTTTGACCAAAATTTATCATAATTAAATGGCTTCGTGATAACGCGTAGACTCGTATTTGGGATAGATTCCTGGTGACCTCCCACTTCGACCACGGGTTTTTAGTGGTTTTCCTGAGGTCGGTAAGCAAATGTTGGAGTGCCTTCTCATCCACAACGACTTCTTTTTGATTTACTTCTTTTACTGCGTTTCCTTCTAATTTTCAGGGAGCACACCCCGTGGACATCAGAGGGCTGCTTGGTCATCGGGTCGTTCATTGACCTCTCTAGGCAGCTCCTGCAGTGGGACGGGTCCTATTGCTTGGAGTTGTTAGGGGTTTCCGCGCGTCTCTGTGGCCTGTCTACCTGAGACATACACCCCCTGTCGTTTCTTCACTTCATTCCTTGCTCCTGGTAACCACAATGGAACTATATAGAGCTAAGTAAACAAGGTATCCCCTTGATTGTCTAACCATAGCCCTCCCATAATAAACCGAATATTAAGGGGATTCAAAATGCCATAGATCTAATGTTAATAGATGACCCATAATTATTTATTTATGCCAACAAGCTCACTGCTGCTGTTTTTAAACACACAAGCCGTGTGTGGGCAATGTTTAAGAGGTGGAATCAGCCGCTCTATAACCGGACGATCAGTGGTTCAAATCCCGGCTATGGCATTGAATTTTTCAGTCCTGATTCCACCTCTTAGATGACCCATTATCTAACATATTATTTAAGATAATTTAGCTGAACTTTTAAGGCATGTTCAGTGGTATTTTTACAGTTGACTGATGAAATAAAGACACATCATCTTCATCATATGCAAGGTTATAATTTTTAATATAATGCCTAAATTTTTATTGAAACATAAGGGGTTTAAAATTAAAAATACTAACTAGTATGCCTGATAAGTAAGACTCTTTTCATTAAAATAAAGCATTAAAATAATTTTAACGTATTTACGATTAACATACCCCTATGAAACTTATGGTAATATTAGCGCAAGGTCTGAAATATTTACATGAAAGTAAAACCTGAATTTGGACTCAACACAACACAATTTCGACTCCCCTTAAATTTTTATGGTTAGTTTGCAGAATAGCAATGGGAATGTACGCTGGTGGGTACAGAAGTCCTTGGGATTGTGACACATCAGGAAATTTGTTAAGTACTAAGCACTGTGTGGAAAGAACGCATTATTTTAGATCGTGGAAGCGGTAGAACAAATGAGATGGAGTGGACACTATTTATAGATGCTGTGAGACTAGACAACGGAGACAAATATTATACCTGCATTTCAACCTTTTGTGAAGGATGTATGGCTACCAACCCCCTAGCGGTTTATAAATCTGTCTCCGTCATTATGACTAACGTAGATAAAAGAATAAACATCCTCCTTCTCCAAAACATGCAGGTAATGATATCATATGGCAAAAACAGGCGGGTCACCAGCATGTAGCGTGAAACAGGCATCAGCTTGGTGAAAAAATAATTAACAAAAGAAAATATTTGTAATGCATGGCTGTGAGGCTCACACCATCTACTTGGACTTCCTGCATAAAAAGCTATATTCCAAGCAGAAATTTGTTTCAGCTGTCAAAATATATGTCGCCTTTAATTGTAATTTTCTTGTGTGCAAAACCAACGTGCTTCGGAAAGACATGGTCTCTGTTTGTAGAAAAGTTTATTTAGTTGCTTTGAATATTGTAAACTGCTTATCTTTTAATTAAATTATATAAAACATTTAACTTAAATTTGAGAGAATTATCTTGTAATAAACAGTTGTTGTACTGTATTAAAATGAGAATTCTCACTCCTGACAACAGTGTGATAACGACAAAAGTCCAGTCCAATTACTTTTTCTGACTTTATTTTCTTCTAAAACTTTTGCACAACACACAGTTCTCTTTTACTGATGTTAACACAGTCTACAGTTATTCGTGATATTACAACCCACAACTGTTTTCTTCTTGTAACCTTGACTCACACGTTTCTGTCCTTCACTTTCTCTGTCTTTCAAACAGCTGACTAGTAGGACACAATACTCAACCCTGATTCGCTGACACACACACACACACACACACACACACACACACACACACACACACACACACACACACACACACACACACACACACACAAACACACATACATTGAAACTAAAAACTGACCAGCTAACGCCACTCGCATTGCCTTGTCTCCTTGTACAGCGAGGATGACGTAACAAGAACCTGTCTCGAACTTCTACAAATACGCCGGGTGCCGAACACCTCTCGAATAATCTGGAAAACACCTTTGACGTGCCGTAATCATTGTTGTCACTTCGATACGCACCTTGTACGTGGCGTGAAACAGCTTGGCCACGATAGTCACTTGTTGTGTGCCACGGCCTGCGTCACATTACGGTTTTAAGCGTTTTAATCATTTACGGTTATCAGCACATTATCTCCGAATTGTCCGAGTTTTTCTGTATCCGAGGTATTCTCGATCCCAACTATCTCTATTATTTACGAGTCCACTGCATAGGTTGCTCTTTCTCCATATTCAAAATGAAATTTTTTCTCCCTTAATTTGGCTGCTAGACCATTTGAAAGTAGAGACAATACTTTCTGGAAATACTGGATATATTTTGTACGGGAAGGAATAAGCATTTTATGATGTCAGAATCTAAGAATGTAATTTATGATCTCAGAGTTTAAAATGACATTCTTTATGTGAAGAGAGTGTTGGATATGTAATAGCGGGCACACTGCGTTTAATTATTCTGAAAACAGTCCCATTAAAAAAAATCTTAATTCTGTCATCATTGTTTAAAATATTTATAGCATGAACACTTTGTATACGATTTCAAAAAAGACATGTTACGGTCTGACATACATTAAACTCTCACAATAAACACACAGGTATTCCTTGAGAGAGATTACAAGTCCTGCTAAATTTATGACCTATTTAAGATATTAAGACTTGCATTCGAAAGGTCGTGGATTCGATCCCTATGACCGAGCTTCCTGACATGTTTTTTCAGGGGTTTCTCCGGTTACTAGGTAAAATGTTGCAAAGGTTCCTTGCATCCCTTGAATTTGCTATCCCTCCATTTCACCTCAGTTCTCACTTCTCCTTTCGTTCACCTTTATCCTGCTTGGCTGTCTCAGGGTTGTAATTATTGACAACTATTGACAATAATTGTATTGGACATATTTGTTACACTTATCATGTAGAATATTTGTTTAACATTATTATTATTATTATTATTATTATTATTATTATTATTATTATTATTATTATTATTATTATTATTATTATTATTATTATTATTATTGGTATTACTATTACTGTTGTTATTGTTATTATTGTTATTGTTATTATTGTTATTATTATTATTGTTATTGTTATTACTGTTACTGTCGTTATTGTCGTTATTATTATTATTATTATTGTTATTACTGTTACTGTCGTTATTGTCGTTATTATTATTATTATTATTATTATTATTATTATTATTATTATTATTATTATTATTATTATTATTATTATTATTATTATTATTATTATTATTATTATTATTATTATTATTATTATTATTATTATTATTATTATTATTATTATTATTATTATTATTATTATTATTATTATTATTATTATTATTATTATTATTAGATTAAATTATAGAAATTTATTCTGTATACTTACAGAAAAGAAATATATCTGTTTTTCTTAACTTCGTTTACAGTTAGTGCACCTTCAAGAGGTCTTCCAGAAAAAATGAATGCGGCGGGACGCATGGTCAATAAACGATCGGCAAGCGGAGATAGTGAAAGAAGGATTACGGTCAGCGGAATGATGGAAGACTGATAGATAGACGCGTGAAAGAACGTTCAAATGGACAAACCGACACACAGATACACGGCGGAAGAGTGATGGGTTTGTTGGCGTAGCCGTTTGTGTTTTGTGCACCTCGCTTGCTTGAAATCGTAACGTCCATTGAGTGTGTACAATGTTGACTCTGGTGGACTGTCAGTTTGCCCCAACCGAATGATACTGCTGACCCTTCTCCTGAGTGCATGTAATTAGACCCTTCTCTCTTGTTTGCTATTCATTCCACTGACAACACAAACGTACTCTTAAAGTCAGGAGAGATTTTCCAGAGAGGGATACGGATTGAATCTGGTTTACACTAGCTCAAATAAGAATACCTCTAAGAGGACAGGAGATCATAGCTTCAACGATCATTTTAATGCACTTTGGTGATTAATATCAATATTGGATTCCAACCTCTTGCTACACAGTTTGGATTAGTCTATGCAACCTAAAAACGGGGATAGGTCTTGGGGAATTTGAAGCTGCGTTGAAAGATCTAGATCACTGGTTTCTCTGCTATTCATTCTCCAGATTTTTGGAAATAACATGAAATACCGCTTATGACTTGCAGGGTGTAAATTTCTCCCCTTTCCTAACTGGTGGAGCGGAGCAGATGCAAATAAGATGAGTCAAAAACAACTTGCATTTGAAATCTAATACAAGCTCTACTGAACGAAGGTAGGCACAGTAATCAACGTGCATATGTGTTGTGTCATTTACAGGTTAGGGTTAGAGTTAGGTTAGGTTATGACTCATTGTGGTCACCATCCCACCATCCCTAGGACAGATAGTCACCGCGCTCTGTACTGCTGCCGCAGGGGAAGAGAACATAGTTTGAGGTATGCGGGATACATCAGTGTAGGAAAGACAAGAAACGTATCTGGTCTTAATAACACAACTAACACCTTAGGCGCTGTAATATTAATGCTAACTGTTATAATTACAAAACTGGTCACAGACTTATAAACAATAACATTTCGACTCTATGCTACGAGAGAATATGTAACAATTCTGGTTTTTATGTGATGGTAAATCATGCTATAAAGTAAATAGAACTGAACACAATGTAATTTTCTCTGCAAATTAGAAGAGAACCATATAGAACAACAAAGTTACGTGGGCATTTTAAGGGGTAGAATCGAAAATGAAAAATTCAATGCCACAAGTGGGATACATAAATAATAATTACTTGGGAATTTTCGTACACTTTCTGTGTCATTCTTCTTTAACTGGTTTATCAAGCTAAGGACTCCAAGTCTGTGAAATTTGTAATCGAAGACTACATGTTACACTGTGATCTGACAAAGTACTTGGGGATTTGAACTTAGCTAATTTTATAACAGAACCGCACAGAGATACTGACTGCTCCGTTTTATTTGTACTGACCATGTTATAGTCATCAAGAGCCTGAGTGAACCCTCCTGTTCCGTACTCACAGCGCCATTTATTTAGGCAATATGGTATTACGCGGTTCTCGCCTGACATGTTAACTGATGGCTTGCTGTTCGTTCCAATACGTCACACCGCTTGGAGCCGTCTTCCTCTGCCCTAGAAGAAAGTGAAGGAACCACAGTAGGCTACAGACCGTAAGGAGATAAGCCACAGAGAGTGCGGAAGTCCCTAAAAATTCCAGACCAGAAACCTCGTCCCACTAGGTTCATGGGAAAGTACTCTTCCCTTTGAGTAAGTCATCTTTTCGGCACCACCATACGCCATGAAATCTACAAACGTACCTGAAAAGTGACAAGTAAAGGGAATGAAAGCAAATGATAGAATGGAAATCGTGGTAGATGAGAAATCGCCCCAGTATTGTCCTACGTTAGAGCCAGATTGAGAGGTGAACGGAAATGGAACCCGGGACCTTCGGAATGTGAGCCTCACACGTTACCGCAGTTACTCGGTTGTAGTTTAGTGCTAATTCTGTCCGGTGGGAAGAAAAAAAGAGAAAAGGAGAGAAAGAAAGAGAGAGAAAGAGAGAGGTGGAGAGAGAGAGAGAGAGAGAGAGAGAGAGAGAAGGAAGTAAGGAGAGAGAGGGAAATATATTTTCGCCGGTGTGGTTAACTAAAGTATAACTAACGATGTAGGACTCTCAACAATCCTCCTTAACCGCATGAAAGTATGTTCCAATACAGAAGGTGACCACCAGCTGTGCTTGTGCTACAAATCTATTTATTTATTAAAACATTGAGACATTACAAGGGTGTGAACATGATTAGATTCAAGTGGATTTTTAAAAAAAGGGGGTGCTAATCTATGTATTGCAAATCTTTTTTCACAAATCAAACTGGACATGTTTTCTCGATATCTTCACCACGATGCCATATTTGGATGATTTAACTGATAAGCGATATCTTTGAAATCCCTAAGTTCTATGTCTAGTTCGACTCTAAGCCTGACTAAGGTCTTACGAGCATTCAACCGTTGGGGAAGGAGTACGTTATCAACAACTGACGATTTTTGCGATGTTACCACACATTTTCATTCAAAATGACTAAAAAGTATTGATCAATTGTCAATATGGCAATTTTCTTTCTTTTAATAAATAAATTAACACTGTCATATTGTGCAAAAGTCATCGTATGATAAGAAAACCTGGAAATAATCATCGTTTTGATTCATTTTGAGCCTTGTCCGGGTTACACTCAGCCTCGTTAGGTCCCTGAGGGTCCAATTAAGCAGCTATTTGATTGAAAAATAGCTATCTCTGCTTGCAAAGACCGCGTAAACAGCCAGGAGGGACCGAGACTCTGAGCACGTTCCAGCTGCAGTATTGCACCCCACTCATGACGCCCGGAAAGGGCTGCTGCGCCTCGGGACTATCACTGTCATTATTACTATTACTGTTACTATTACTGTTACTATTACTGTTACTATTATTATTATTATTATTATTATTATTATTATTATTATTATTATTATTATTATTATTATTATTATTATTATTATTATTATTATTATTATTATTATTATTATTATTATTATTATTATTATTATTATTATTATTATTATTATTATTATTATTATTATTATTATTATTATTATTATTATTATTATTATTATTGTTATTATTAGTAGTAGTAGTAGTAGTAGTAGTAGTAGTAGTAGTAGTAGTAGTAGTAGTAGTAGTAGTAGTAGTAGTAGTAGTAGTAGTAGTAGTAGTAGTAGTAGTAGTAGTAGTAGTAGTAGTAGTAGTAGTAGTTGTTGTTGTTGTTGTAATATTAGTATTATTACTAGTATCGTACATATTCTTATTTATTTGTCGTATTCAGTACAATAAGCAGCCCATCAAATGGGATCTTATTGTGTAGCTAGAGTCAAAATGAAAAGACGCATACAGTTTACCCCTCCTTCCCACCCCCCCCCCCCAAAAAAAAAGAGAACTAATATCTTCCGCATGGCAATAAGGTTCCCTACTTTCTCCTTACTCTTTGTTTCGAAAAGTTACAGTTTGGATGTAACTGCACTACAGAAGAAAACAGTCCAAACTGCTCTTACATTTGCTTGCCTAGAAGAATAAGCGATACTACGAGTTCTAGGTGATATAACCGGGCAATTTATCCAGCATCAGTAGAACTAGACATAACTGCTACTGTTATGAACAAATCACAAACAACTCAACAATGTGGACTCTTGCTTCTTGCTTACTGAAATAAGTTAAACACTGCAAAGTGAAGGTTTAGAGGCAAAGCAGTCCGAAGTCTTATGCATTAGTGAACAACACATTTATGAATGAACGAAGATAACATACCTACTGCATACTCTGTAGCACTGATTGCAATTTATGTTGTAAATACCCTTTCACCTGTTATACCTTACACAAAATAAATTCCAGCTCCACGGATTAAACTCTCTTAAATTTACGTTAGTATTTCATGCTTTGTTGTTATTATAAATATTTGTGTAATTTATGAACCTATTACTCTTTTCGTTGCTCAGCCCATTTTGGTTCCATTTATGTAATGCATATATTTTCAAGGTCTCTGTTAGTTAGCTTCATTGTGCTGAAGTGCTCTTACAGGTTGAACCCCCGAGAACAGATTATTAATACCAATCTCTGTTCCCAAACAAAATAAATAAATAAGAATATTTTCGTCACTATTGGAAACTCGAGACTAGCTGAAATAAGCGTACAAATAGTTACAAGGAGCTGTACGACACCCAAGACCTCTGCGGACGGACTTAATTTTCAAGAGTAACCTGCAGAAGGAATAGCATTAAATACTAACGTCGACAGTACATTGTCTATCTGAAATATTTCGGTCCACTGAAAGCTAAACGTTGGCAACGCCATATATTTTATAATGATTATGAGAGGACCAAGATGTTTCAGGCCGAATATATACATTCCGAGTGAAATCTGACGTAATGCATAGGAAATAATTGTATATCTTGACTCAACGACAACTTTTGCGGGGGACATACCATCTAGACCGAAAGGCGATCTTCTGAGCCTGTGCCCCTGACGGGCCACCCCGGGAGGATAGATGAGGCGAATGGATCCTAAGGGCGGCCGGAACGTTGCTACGACGGAGTAGAGGGCAGGGGCGCTACATTTTGCCAGTTAGAAGCACCCCAGTGGGGGCTGGCTTAACTCCCCTCCTACCCCGGGCTCTTAGCATCCATGCAGCTGAAAATTGGCGGACATGTAGTTACGTATATGCAGAGCTAAGTGTGTTTAATGCAGCTACAAGTATTTTAATGGCAAATATTCAAACTTAATATCAGGTCAAACATGGTGTACTTGTTACTTTAAATAAATGTAAGCTTTTTTAAAAATCAGTTTTCCTGGATTTGGAATGTATAGCATGAAATTTTCTTTCTAGTTATAAAGAAATTATAACACATTCTACACACTAATATACAGTATTTGTTTGACCCTGATTTTGCTACAATAAAACATTTTGAGTACAATTAATAAATATTCTCGTCTGAATATTAAATGAGCTTAGCCTTGAAATTCTAAATAACAATTATAGCCAAACACATTGTTTCATAATTCAGTTTTAAATCTATTATTAAAATTCATAGCTAATATTTCACATAGTCGAGTGGTGAAATTATAAGTTGGTCTCAAAGAAAATATTTCAAAATTCACCTAATTAGACAACATGGCTTTTTTATGCATTTAACTAACTGAAATGAAAATGTCCATTTAAGGGGCAGTCTGGGGCGCGGGGATTTCTTTTTAAAGTCTTCGTATCGCATCCTAGGAAGGTGCTCAACTTTAATGCCATGATACTATATAACCAACATTTCATTTTTGTGTTATGCTGTTCAGAGACACACAAATATAGGTTTTTTTAGAAGAAAATGTTTTTGTTTTAGTCAAGGAGTCTCAAAACACATATTTTTGGTAGAATTTCGTTGCTGATCTTTGTGTAAAAGCTGTTACCTAGCCTGTCTCTAAGCTCATTTTCTTTGATGTAAATACAGTTGAACCTGCTTTATAAGTAACCCAGTTCTAAGTAATTCGTATTCATACGTAAATTCTTGGAGGTCCTGGCAAAATGTGATTTAAAAACGTGTTAATAAATCCTTATTTATACGTAATGCATTTATACATAATTCGCTGTTATACGTATTAAATTTCAGTGAAATACAACTGAGTTTTACGTAATTATAATGAGCATATGGCATATGCTAGCTTAAAAGAAACTCGAGGCGTATTTTCCTTATCTCTGTTAACAAAGACGTAAGCTGAGTGGCTTTCGGCCGCTGAAACAAAACACAAACACGCTTGCTGGTGGAGCCGGCGGTAATGTCATAAAGACAAACGAGATGTAAACTTAAAAGTTTTCGGTATCTGGTGTTTACGGATCAACAGCGATTTTGTCTTTCAGTTCTAAATTGCTTTTAATTAGCCGCGGAGAACAGAAAAAGGAAATGTTAATCACTGAACAGAAAGTAAAATTGATATGAGAGGTGGAACTAAATCCACACAAAACCAAAACCGAAATTGTTGCAGAGTTAGGGATTGTTTATGCCACGCTATGTACAGTAACAAAATGAGCTGTATACACTTAATGCAAATAAAGTTGGGCAAGCCAAATTAACTTATCTCTTAAAAGCAGGACCAAGTTCAATATAGTTTTCTTCGTACATATCTTTGTTGTTTTTAAAATTTTACGCATGTAGGTCCACTATATTACTTTTTCTTTACAAAATATTATACATTACCAAGATCTCATTTGTGAGTCATTTTGAGCTGCAAGTAATCTTCTCTCTTCCCCTTGATTGACGCATAAATCAGGTTCAGCTGTAGGTATATCTTTTAGGAATCATTTGTAGAAGTGATTGCAGGTTGACGGTTTTTGTCAATTCCAGTATTTGACAATGTTGAGGCTAATACAAAACTAAAGTTTGCTTATTGTGAGATAAATTTTAGTACGTTAGAGAGGAGTTGGCAAAGACAAGTAAAATATTTCCGAGGTAGATGGTTCTTTGAGACTGTTTGAGCCGAGGGGGGGGGGGGGGGGTTGCGCTGAAGCATAATTGCTTACTGGAAGGACGTAGCGTTTCCGAAAGTGAGAGGTGGGGGGGATGTGAAACCGCAACATCATACACAGGTATGGAAAAAAGCCGCGCCCTCAGAAGTGGAGCACCTAGGAAAAAAAGGCGGGGGTAAAGGATAAAGAAGAAAGTAATACAAAAAAGTGCTAGGGATTTTCATATATGTACAAATGCTGAGCGAGGGGAGGAGAAAAAAAACTGTGTGGTGGGAAATGAAAAAAATAAAGCTCACATACGATTTCGAGTAAAACAAGTAACTAAGCATTTCATTTCATTCTGGAAGCTGATATGTAAAAGCCAGCATTTACACCGAAGAGTTAAAAGAGGAAGGAAACGGAGGGGCGATGTTATGGCAGAAAACGCGAGTACGGCTTTGTTAAAGTTACACAAAATGAGTGCATATCCATTAAAAGCACTAGTCAATGTGCAGGGAGCCGGCAGAGCCTCTAGCGGAGTCTGAACGGAACTACGCGGGTGTGGCATAAGATGATTGATACAGAGGGAGCTCCTCTTGCCATTGTAAATCTCTGTTACGAGCCATCCTGTATGTGCTTTTCAACACTTTTTTCCTCCCTTCTTTCGATGTAAGTGGAAGCAACGCTTTTATGCTCCTAGATCCATCTTCATGTCCTGATTACGAGCAGCATGTGTCAACTACTTTTTATTTCTCGGCACGTTGCTTTGCTCGTCTCTTGACCTATTCACATTCTGTCAACTATTGGTATATACACACATTCATAATACGTTTACGTCTTCTCGCCTCATCCAGCACAGAAACTACTATTTTCAACTAAAAGCTTCATGTACATACATTCAGTTATAGAACAATTCCATTAACTTCCTAAATTAGAATCAAGGACTTAAAGCCAAGTATTTGTTGCCGAGTGGACTGGCTCAGGTAATAATATCTCTTGCTTAAATACAGTGGGAAGACCAATCTTACTGTCTTTTTTCATGGTTCTCCCTGATCGCCAGGTAAACAGCAAAATGGATATTTTAAACCCCGTTCCAAAGTTCCACTTCAGGTAGGTATAAACAGAAGTAAAAGCAAAAGTAGATGGTAGTAGAGAATGCGCTGACATCTGTCCACATATTGTAGTAAAAGCAAGTAGACTGAACAGTACGCTAATTCCATTGAAGTCTCTGTAGACACAAGTGGAAGTTGCCATCTGCCCGTCACGAAAGCAGAGGTACAGTTACCTAGCTCTAGGGCCTCTACAGACACGTAACGAAGAAGACGTTCGAAGGATCAGGTGAGTGGGCGGAGGGTGAGGCGTGTGATGATGTAGTCTGTCTTGGCTTGTGGAGGGTGCCTCTGACGTCAGGATGCAATATTTGGAGACGTTAGGACTCCAACCGCATTTTGAGTTCTTTGCTTAAACCCTAGCTGCCGAAAGTTTCCAGAAGCGCCATAGAGGACTTAACGCTCAAATTCTCCTCCGTTTCCTGTTAAACACAACCTTAAATAAATATTAACTTAGAGATGCAGGGGAATGTGTACATCTGTTTCTCCATCTGTATATTAAAGACTCGCCTGAGATTAATTAAGCTGCAATAAGACGAAAGTCTTCCACTGCATCAGGTGTGAGCTATTAGATTTGACATTTAGATAATTTGGATCACAGTAAACCTTTGCCTAGATTTTTCCTAATTCAATTCAATTTTATGCCACGATATCTTTTTAGTAGTGGTTGAGGTTAGCAAACAGACATGTACAAGAAGCCTAGCTATGGTAGAATGTTATATTTGACAAAATAGATAAGGTTCTCGCTTAAGATTGCAATCTGCAAGTAGCACAGATACAATACTAAGGGACAACAAATTAATTCACTAGGTATATTACGTGTATTGCATAATATTTACGTAATGCTATACTTTATATCAATAAATATGTCCTTAGACTGTATGAAACAGAATACATTTAAAAGTAACCACAATTAATCAGGTACTAGAATGCTCTTACTCGTAAAGTCGAGTACAGAAACCCTTCCCCGTGTTTTGATTTTCACCCTTCCCTTGCAACACCACTTGTCGGATATTGAACATTACTGTGTATTGTTAAAAATAGCATAATTTGTGTCAAAATTGGACCTTGAGGCACTGAAACTACGCGAACGCGTGTCAGCCCCGAGATCACTCAGTGGATTAACTTCCCTCCATGGTGACACGACGTATTGCATTCAAGGGGAAATTAAGAAAGGCGGTTAAAATACAAGAGGGAAGCGGAATGAATCAGCTAGGGTAGGTATTATTTACGTATTCCTGGCGACAACAGAAGTTAGCACTTAGATCTTATATATCAGTACTCTTCCTTAATGAATAGTCAAGATTCAAGAAATCAATTAAAGAGAAAGTAATTTAATGCACAATATTCACGGGACATTCCCTACTCTCATTTCATAGGAATTTCGTGCTTCATCATAAAAATATGGTTATTTTTACTTTCTCTACTACGTATAGGAAGCAGGGGAAATATTATATTCGACCCAAAACTTCGATATCGAGATCTCACCGGAAATATATGTTTTGAGGCCCCATGAATAAAAAAAATATAAAAAGATCTGTGTGTGTGTGTGTGTGTGTGTGTGTGTGTGCGTGCGTGCGTGCGTGCGTATGTGTGTCTGTGACAGCATAACTCAAACACGAAAATTTGGTTAAAAACCAAAGCTGGTATTTAAGCTCAATATCTTTCAAGGACACGACACGAAGATTTTGAAGGAAATTCCTCTACCCTAAACTACTATTTACAAGGAAAATGTTTCGAAAATTTTGATTTTCTCAAAAAATGGCTAGTGATGTTTATTAAAACACCATGTGTTTAAAATTTCGCTGTGGCAAATGAAATGTATGTTTCCTGGCTATAGCTCATGTAGTCCTATTTACTCTTGTTGACTTTTGCATAACTGGTAAACCGTAGGGGAGACCAAATCTTACTATACCAAAATGTAGATCTCGTTAAAACTCACCCCAATACAGTTTTTGTGGAATGGACCATTTCGAAGTTATTCCTTGTCTTTTGTGTGAGTATTGCAATACTTATACTTCTCTTAACTGGAAGGTCGTTATACACTTTTTTATCTCTTGGTCTTACAAAAAGAACGGACTTTCAAAGCCTTCGTATAGCGACCAGCTTGACCATCGCTCAAAGCCTACTGTATTCCCATATTTCCCTTGCGCCTACAATACAATTAGCAATAAGATTTTTTCTGCAAGTACTTATCTCGACTAACATGAAGAAGATAGAGGTATAAAATTGGTAAGAATAGTTAGTACAAGAGTAGGGAACGTCATGTAAGTGCAACACATCACATTTGTTTATGTTCCTTGCCTAAATACTTTAAATAATATATTTTACATTTACATGACTTTTTCTACCCATTCTTGAACTATTATTCCAAAAGCTTATTCTTCCCTCTGCTTCATGTTGATCAAGATAAGCATTAGTAGAATGTTTTTACATACTCCTAGAAGGTGCAATGGGAATACAGTAGGTTTAAGCATTAGACAAATGGCTTAAGACTTTTTCCCTATGCAATGGCTTTGAAGTTATGTTTCCTTTGCATCACCAGTAAGACTAACAAAAAGAAACGAATAGCGACTTCCCATTTGAGAAAAGTATAACTATTAGAAAATGCAAACCAATAACAAGGAATATCTGTTGTTAGCCTCATAAACGAATTTATTTGACATAAATTATGTGTGTTTGTGTAGTAAGCTTTTGTCTCTCTTACGGCTTTCGAGTTATACAAAATTGATTCAGACTTCAGGGGCTATTTCCAGAAAAATCAAGATGTTAATTTATTTTTGGAATTTTAAACGTGTGGTATTTTAATCCAAATAGCTAGAGCCACTTTTGAGAAAGTAAATGTTGCAGAAAAATCTTGCATGTAAAGGATAGTTTATAGTGGCCTTCATGTCGCCTTCTTGAAAGGTAGAAAATTTAAATACCAAGTTTGGTATCTAATGACCTGAGTTAAGCTTTTGACAGACGCACAGAACGGGCCTTTTTAAAAAATTCCTGTTTTTTTTTTTTTTTTTTTTTTTTTTTTTTTTTTTGAGTGTATCCAAATGTAATATAACATGCAGGCTGTAAAAGTCATAAAAGACAGTTTATACGCGTTCTAATGTTTTCTCCATTTTATTTAGGTGTATCAGAACACGTATTTTAGTGTAATTACGAGAGAGAATTGTTTTGATGGAATGTAATATAAACCCGATCTCTGTAGAGCCCGGACAAAATAAAATTTCACTTTTAGTTACCATCTCAAGGGCATTTTCTATTCGGCAAGCACATGTTCAAGTGCGCGCACATACACATAGTGCGCAAATACAAGCATCGCTGGGAGATACCTTCATGTAACATATGTATACCTCTGCTGTATCATTTCCTGTGTAAATATGCATTAGAATTTGCGCTGGGCCGTTGTTTACGTTGTATAACTGTAATTATGAGGGAATAGTGTTTAATCCTTATTTGCGTTGCGTTAAGTGACAAAGGTATAGTTGCAAACACACATTACTTCGGTTTCATTGTCCAACTTTCTTAGTCTTACCTGTGACCAACTTGTAGAAACTGTTAGACATTTCTTAGCATCATCTTTTGTCTAGGAAAATGAAGAGCAATAGCAAATGGTTAACGCCACATTTTATTTTACATAAATGTGGTTTAACGAATTCCACATTTTAGTATAGTACGATTCTTATATGTTTTATCAATCATACAAAGGCATTCAGGATGAAGACGACTTTACATTGTTATGAACATTCCTTAAGCATATAGTATATTGAGAGCATCAAAATTTTCCAAAAATTGCACATATAAAGGATAATTTTGGGTGAATTTTCTTGAAAATCGTATCCTTAGAGCACATAAATACGAAGTTTGGTATCTGATCAACCTTCCTACACACACGCACACACACATACACACACACAAGCATAGGCACACAAACATACACATACATACTTGAAGATACGCACAAACATACACACAGTCAAATATGATTTGAAGCTTTCCTGGCGACGAACATATTCAAGATGCTCTCGGGCTTCGAGCCAGGTGTAGTGATTCATCCTGAAGATGGGAGAGATGTACACTCCCGAAACGTCGATGTCTTTTCACCACTACACCTGGCTCGAAGCCCGAGAGCATCTTGAATATACACACAGTCATACACACATAAACATACACACAAACTTACACGCACACATACATAGACTAATACACACATAAACACACACAATCACACATACGCACACATACACAAACAAACATAGCCACACACAAACATAGCCACACACAAATATACATAGACACACAAAGGCATACAAGCATACACACAAAAGCACATATACACAGAGACACACAAAGATACACACACAAACATACATACACACACGCATACACAACATACACACACAGGTTTATATTTTTTTACTCAGATAGTATCAAAACGTGTATTTCCCATGAAACCTCGTAATCGAATGTTTGGATAGAATGCAATACTTCCCCTACATAATGCAAGTAAGCAGCAGAAAAGTACAAATTCCGGAATGTCGGTATATGACCTGCTTGTCATCAGTTTCTGGCAGACGATAATAACACAAAAGGACCCCCACCATCTTTGGGACAATGCTTTGTTGTCAGGTCATCTATTACACAGTTCTGGGGGCACCCAGTGACCCCCAAACTCCATTCCATGGACCTCATGTTCCGTGAGAAATTCCAAAGATTACCTGGAAACAGGTTCAGTGACGTCACAACCACAAGGAACTTGTTCATTGCCATTCAAGAACGCGAAAGTTGGAGACACGTTAAAAAGTGAAGACTAGAGAACGTAAATAAATCCTCTAAACAAGTTATTAAAGAGCATATATTTCACTAAAGCTGCTATCATTTGTTGATCACACCAATGCAACGAAGGAAAACCTTCATTCTGATAACTGCATTATTCGAAGCTGTAAAGAATTACTGTGTCCTAATGACTTAATCAGAATTATATGTTCAATGGAAACAGCGAAACAAATTTGTTTACAGCAAATATATAAACAAATATAGAACATAAAACCTTAATTTCATACTTGCTCGACCACGCCTAAATGTAATAATGATACGTCTTGCAGGTGCATTTTAATAGACCTCGTTAAAGTGCACCTCTTCTTTAAAGTGCAGGTTTCCAACAATCAGAAGAAAGTCCAACTATCGATTATTCCTCGTACGTTCAAACGAAGAACAATTAGCTCGCCTTTTGAAAAAGTAAAAATGTTGGACATGAGTAACAGTGAGAGACCAGCCCAGACCGATGGTTTACAAGTGTGCTTAAAAGCGACAGCCCCATGTCAGTAGATTTACCGGCATGTAAAAGAATTTCGACGGGACAAAATTCCAGCATACCGGTGGCACTTATATAATCCTGGTAAGTGCCAGCGGCATTAATAAAGGAACTATTTATGTTTACTTATTTATGTATTTACACCTGAAAGATGAAAACGAAACGGAATGAAAGGGAAATGGCGGGCAGAGAATGGAGTTGATACGTCACTCCACCATTCGCCTGCGAAGAACCCGAGGTCAGAGTGGCTGACCGACGGGGTCGAACCAGGGACCTTCGGAGTGCGACACTCACTCGTTACCGAGGATGGGTTAAAGCTTTTTTATGTGAGAACAAACTAAAGTTGTATAATGTTCAGGGAAACTTAGCATGTCTGCCTTAACATCTAATTGCTTATTTAATTAAGATTTAATGTGACATCACAAGCATCAATTGTATGCTTGAAGGTGTCTTCCAAAATATCCCTTAACCTTTACTCATTTTAGGGGACAAAGTTTCGAAACTAAGAAATCAATGGGATTCACATCACAGATATCTTAGTGAAGTAACACACTTAATTTCAATCATCTCCCGTCTGTTGCGTTACATGAAGAATGTGTAGCTATCTGCTCCTAGAAACTGCCTATCTACCTTCTGTACATTTGAAAATAATTTACTACGGTCTAAAATAAAATCTACAGAATATGTGAAGTCACCAGCTTTTTTCTTTCATTTAAAATACGAGGCTGAGTGCACCCTGAACCAGGTCTTCGAGCGTGAGAAAATTCCCACGCCGGTACCGGGAACCAAACCAGGGTCTCCCGAATGGTAGGCAGCAGCACTAAGGAGACAAACCTTATTAACATTGTTATCATCATCATTATTAGTATTGCTATTATTATTACAATTAAGTTATATAGAACAATGGTTTTCCTCACCTAGCTATACGTAAGTGAATGCTGGACGTTAACCAAATATCAAACGAGAAAAATAGGAGCCAACAGAAACAAAACTTGTTAGCACCATAGCAGGTTATGCAATTGTAGACTACGTTATGAACGAGGAAATTAGGAGAGAATTAAGATTTCAAGTATGAATTAAATTACTAAGAAATATGTATAAAAATGGAAAATCATATATTAAGAATGTACGAAGGAAGAATAACCAGAACAAGAAAGGGGAGAAGAAAGGTGGGAGGGCCACTAAAAGATGGAACGAGTATTTACAGTTGATGATATTAGGTGATGGTGGTGGTGGTGGGGGGGGGGGGGGTGGTGGTGATGATGATGATGATTTCAATCCTAGAACTGGCATTTGGGTACAACAAGGTTCTCTGTTGTCAGATTATCCAAGTGATAACAGCATCTACTCACCTGTAGATTGGTAGAAATAACATGCAGAGCCATGTAACTACAGTATAAACGCGTGCAAACGAGAAACATTACCACAAAATGACCACTGGTGGTATGTTGAACAACAGTTCAATTACCTAATAACAGCCCACAATAGTCATAATAATTAAAATAATTACTCTTCATGGAAGGAAGCCACGGCTACTGGAAACCTCGGTTGCAGTTGTGAGGGACCTCAATGAATTGCTGTAACACGTGATTCCATTCCTCCAAATAAAGCGCTGTGATTGGCAGTTGCCATGACAGCACAGTGCCAAGACTCGAAGCTGAGAATACCATAACATTGGTTGTAATTTTTCACATGCGGCAGCCCTAACTCAGATCGTTGTGTATGTGCTTGGCGTTTATTCCCACTCTTTAGAAAACGCAAAGCAATTACCTAACACACCTTTGCTGATTACAAAACTTTATGTAGTACATTCCTACATTTACTTATTTTTTCACTCTGTTTTAACCCAAATAGTGGCAAGAGCAGCAATTTCTCTGCCGACATTATTTCCCGAAGGAGAAATTGCACATTTAAATATTGAGAGCAAGGGAGGAGAACAAAATAGCAACCAAGAAAAACGGGGGAAGTAAAGATTGCCACTGCTGGTGCAAGGGGAGTTGCGAGATGCGTGAATATTTCAGTGTTTTGTAGCTAGAGTGGGAAAAAGGGGTGTGGTGTAAGCTAGGAGAGTGTTTCCATGAATAATACACTTGGCAGAAAGCACGATCACCCAGCATGATGCCCTCTATCTCAGTTAACACCTAACTGTTCGTAATAAGTGTGAGAATGGATTCCTACACGGAATGCAAAACCTAAATCTAAAAAATACAACAGAAGAACTGTGCGCTGCAGAATGGCATTTAATGGCGTTAAGTGCTGGCAAGGGAGTAGCTACCATGGCTTCAAGAACGAGAGAGGTTTGACTTTGTGACTTGAAAGTACGGTCTAATTTACATCTATCTTTGACGGCTCGCTCGATAGTCGCCTTCCCCTAACAGTGTCTTATCCAAAAGACCGGATACAAATCCTGCTAGAAGGTGATAGCTATCTTGGGGTATAGTACCTACTCACTGAGCAGAACTGACAAAATCTATCTCTACTTCTTCTTGAGTGGTTTTTTTGGGTCACTTTAACCTGTATTTTAAATATGGACCAATTCAATAAGTATTTATGTAATAATCTCAATAATTTGACACCTTTACTTTGACCAACACGGATGGTCAAAGTTGATAAGGCATGTGCTCACAAACGGGAAGCCCGCGGTTTATGATCCGATTTGTCTGTCACTGCAGGGTTTCCGGAACCGATGGCATATTGTACGTTAGACCCCGGGTGGAAGGATGAGATGAAAGTACCCTACAGGTGGCTAGAATGCAATACAGGTGTAACCACAACAACTGTGGGTCCACAACAAGTGCGGGTAAGTTCTTCAGCTCGACAGAGTTCCAGGTAGCAACAGAGAGCCCGAAACTAGTCAGCCAGGTCCGGCGGACCAATCAGTCCCCGTGAAAGTACAGCCGGCCGACTACTGCGCCTCCCCTAAGCCGAACACTGTATTTACAGAGCTGTAAGCACCACCGTTGTGCAGGCCACCTGCGACCCCGCTAACTCTTATATCCTGCAAAGACCGGATAGAGAGAATGAAATGAGACGAAGGGGAACGGGGGATGTAAGGTAAATATCCTTCCCAGCATTCGCCTTAGTGACCCGAAAAAACCCTAGGTCAGGAAGGTCGGCCGCGGAAATCGAACTCGCGACCTCTCGAATGCGGACCACAGACGCTACCACTTAAACCATGCTCGGTTTAAATCCCTGTAGGTCCGACTTTCCTGACTAAGGTTCCTTCCAGGTTTTTCTCAGCCCTCATAATTGGTTTTTGCGGGAGAGGTACACTAAATTTAGTTTCCTCCCCAAAATTCTTTAAAAAAATGCATAAATGTACCATCAGTGTCCACCCCCCTGTGGTTGCATATGTACTAAGCGATGATCCTTGACCACTAATGTTAAGAAGACAGTAGATATAAACATATTTTGGCGGAATGTGCAGGGGAAGAAGCGGCGTAAAATTAAATCCACAAAGAAACTTTTAAGCCCAGTCAAGAAGGTAGCTGACATGTTGGGATACACTGGTCGACTTAAGAACTGGCGAAATATTGGCAATTTCCTGATTAAGGTGCGGGAAGCCAGATCAAACATGGTCATTTAGTCAGAGAAAATGTATCTCTATTTTTTCTTTCTTTTTCTTTTGTTACTTTTAATTTGTACCGATGCTCTAAATATTTGTGTAAGGACTTTAATAATTTGGCACCAATATTTTGTCCGATATGGACTCGTTAACGGGAAGCCTGCGGTTTAAGTCTCGACAGGACCGTTCTTCCTGACTGTTATTTTATTTTATTTTATTTTTTTTTTTTTCAGCGGTGCCGTGTGCAGTAAGAACGGGCGTTAGACACTAATACTAAGAATTAAGAATGAGTGTAAAATTATGTTCACATAGAAGTGCTTAAGCCTGCAAGAAAGTGGTAGGTGCGTTGGAATCTATTGACAAAATACGGCCAATGGCTCGGCTAAAATGCGCAAAGATGGAATAAATTTATATTAATCTTTTTACTTCCGCAACCACATATCTAATCACCTAAACTTATTTATCACCCAAAAATTCCATGTGGAGATTTCTGTTTTTAGACCTGCGGAATCTCGATATCGAAGTTTGGGGTGGAATACAAAATCTCTCTACCAAGTAATTGCGAGGTAAGGGAAGTAATATATGACAATTCGAGAAAGTATTCTTCTCCACTTTAAAAAATTCCAGTAGTGAATTGATGGCGAGAAGAATTATCATTTTTATTATACATAAAGCACAGGTTATATTATATGTTAACTTTAGCGTTTTTCAATATTTTTTATTTTTTAGTTTTATAGTTTCAAAAAACTGAATCGTTTTTTAGCTTCTTATATCTATTTTTACAGCGTTATTTAGTTTCCATTTAGTATAGAAATTATTGTATAATACCCACAAAGTCATTGCCATATCAATCAATTTTGAAGTCTTTAAAGCTTGGGAGTTTATAAGGAACTACAGTAAAAATTTAGGTAGGGGGTAGAGCAAATGTTGCATTCCATCCAAAAATTTGATACTGAGATTTCACTGGAAATACATATTTTGAGATCCCCGAAATAAAAAACCGGCTTTTTAGAAAAGGGTCCTGTGCGTACATAACACAAAATAAAAAGTCACCTAAATACTTGGTATTACTTATTTTCCAAAGATCCAGCATGGATGCTTTTTCGCCTCCCTTTATATGGAGGTTATTTCGAAATTTGTTATTTTCTCAAAATGGCAGTAATAGTTTTGATTAAAGTACCTTAAATGAAAGATATTTACATGACCAATAATATGTACCTATTGAGTTTTCTGTGAGTAACCAGTGAGGTCTTCTTCATTCGGAAGGAGTTTTGTATGAACTTGTATAACTTATATACGTAGGCATGGGCAGGAGAGGAGTGGTAGCGATTGAACGTGCCTTACAAACCTCTTACCGAATGATGAACGTTGTTTTGATACCACAAACGAAATGGTAACTCCGATCCACCTGCGCGGCAGCAATAACTCCTACGCTTTTATTAACTATTTTGTTTATATTATAAATATTTTGTATACATTAATATACAGCCACCTGTGGTTAGGAAAATTACATCATCTTCAAGTTTACAACCTTCCTTTATCTTATGCAGGTGGTATTCTGCTTTGTGATTAACACATTAAATTGTTTCTCTTTCAGTATAAATTACGCAGTAAATTTCCATTTCTATTATAAAACTATTTGATCAACATGATAAGTTCTTGGTTTTCAACTCAATGTTGTGTTCAAACTTTGAAACGCGAAATACAGTAGGTTAAATAAACTAATAAGAAACTAAACTCCTAAAAAGTGGAAACGTATTGTCCCTTTTATATGTTTACAAATAAGAGTATTCAGAAAGTACTACCTGGCAAAGCCATGAAGCGTATTGGAAAGAATGTGAAATTGCCCGGCTGTTTACGTGAGCTTATCGCACAAACAAGGCGAGACGTTGTACGTACACTCTGTTCAGATGCAATCATATCTTCAAGACAGCAATGCCTCATATATCAGCAAGAGATCATCTACTTGTGTTTTATCACTGACTATACGCCAAGTTACTATTATTTCGCTCTTATAATAAACAAGCTAAGAAGCGATTGCAGCATTCGACAGCGAAGGTCAATACTCCTCAACGCTTTGCCAATACCTTTTGAAATTGTAAATAAACATGACCAAAGTTTACTTTATGCTTGTGATCATAGTGCCCTTTAATATTGTAACGTTTTATATTTGTAAATTGAAATCCTATTAACAGAAAGCTTTCCTATTTTTGTAACTTACTCTCTCCCACTTTTAATGAAACAGACGTCCCGCCGAAGCCATACTTGCAAGTGAATTAGGCGTGTCACAAGCAAAGGTATTTACCGCTGAACAGCAGTGAAGGGGAGGGATGGCCGGTGGAGTGAGGCAAAACGCGCCTCAATTAAGTGATAAGCGAAAACGTACTGCACAAACATGTGGATATGCTTAAAAACACAGAATTTTAAGTGAGAGAAGCTAATTCAAAGATAACTATTATTAATGGTTCGAATTGTTCAATACCCTGTCATACTTTTAAGGTCCTGTTGATTTTCAGTTGCTTTTCGGGAAAGTATATGTCATTTTCAGGCCATCATATCGTCCATTATTAAACATTCCTATCATTATTCCGTTTGTATCAATAAGAACTGTGTAATGAGGCTATTTATGTAAAGCTTGTCTAAATTAAAATGGAGTTGACAGAAAAATAAGCTTTTCTACGAATAGTCCGTATACTCACTAACAAACAAAGGAGGGTAGAGAAAGTGACGTGAGTATAACTCACAAGAATCTTTTTTCACGCATAAAAAATACAAGATTTGCTGTAACATAAACATGTAAAATAATATTTTTCTGAAGAACTTTATCTTCATCCATTTTACAGGTAATTTGGAGAAGTTGCTAGGATTTCATAAACGGTTTTCTGTTCTAGGGTCACAGGCGGATGTCAGGAAATGCAAGGAAAGTTTACACTTAGCTACTGCGAGTTTCCTTTCTAATGCCAGAAAGCATGGCCTGATTGTAATGTGCGAGGAACGTAGTGACAAAAAAGGGGACAAATTACACTGCACTCGAACCAAGAATCCTCTCAATGCCACCTTTTCTACATGACGTCATAGTTCATTCAGCAGAGCACTTGCATATTAAAAAGAACTTCCTGTCCTAAAGTACTATTGTTGTTGTTTTTTTCTTTTTTTTTCTATGCGAGGCAAGTTAGCATGTTCTGAAATTGTAGTTGTTATATGTAGGTGTTACAGCAGAGAGTAGACAGGCTTTTATAAGGTTCAAATATCCATTATCAGACATTTCCAAGACTTGTGGCAAAATACTTCCTGCATTTTCAAATATATTTCTACATTTTAGCTAGGTTCCCCTGTTAACGCTACTGTACATCGTGCAAGTACTATATAGACAAATTCATACAAAACTAATAAAATAAAACGTTTAATAAAGGGAAGTTAAAACCTTAAATGTAAGTTACAACAAACAACATGTTAAGGGGACAAGCTAGTCTGAACCTACCGAAATTACGCCTTAGTGACTTAAATTAAGTTTAATTAGCACTGTTCTTATAGGTTAATCTAACTTTTTCACAGACTGTTCTATAAATAATGACAATTATTTAAAGTGGTCATTCTTATTTGCTTATGTGACTGAGTTTATAAAAATTATATCATCCATCAGAAAAATAGTAACATTTATTCTTCAAACACGCGAATTCGTGTACCTTTCTTCAGAAAGTGTGAGAGGTACAGAGCTAAATCTTCCAATATATGTATACAACACATAGTTGAACTCCCTGAATCACAATAAGAATTTTATTATATATATTGGTGATATTAAGAAAGCAACAATATTATAAGCTTTCCATAGTTTCACTTTTTTCACCTTACAAATATTTAATTTTTAATTTCTAGTGAGCTGGTACACATAACTAAATAATTGAGGTTAAGAATATAGCTGATTATACTATCAACAAGCTTGTGTAGTTCCCTATTGCAAGTAGTTTCAGAGGGAAAGGTACATGAATTCACAAAGTTGAATTTCTCATGAAGGAAACATTCCTTGTGACTTTTAGAAAAATATCCGAGAGCGCGCGTGTGTGCGCGCGCGCATCAGTAACATTGGACTGCATGAACACTCATATTCAAAATGTATATAATGATTGTACATATTTTCTTCTTCTTCTTCTTCTTCTTCTTCATCTTCTTCCTCTTCTTCTTCTTCTTCCTACTATTACTATTACTGTTGTTGTTATTATTATTATTATTATTACTACTACTATTGTTATTATTACTATTGTTACTATTACTATTATTACTATTACTATTATTATTACTATTATTATTACTATTATTATTATTAGTATTATTATTATTACTATTATTATTACTATTACTACTATTACTACTGTTATTACTATTATTATTATTATTATTATTATTATTATTATTATTATTATTATTATTATTATTATTATTATTATTTTTTTTTTTTTTTTTTTTTTTTTTTTTTTTTTTTTTAATTGTGACGCCACTGTCCATGAAATGTAAAATATCTGCAGGAGGCGTGCGCTGAATGACTGGATTCGGAATATGCAGCCATAATGTCCAAAGGCTAGCAATCAAACTTAAAAGTTATCGGCTCAAGTTTAGCAGAAGGTAATGTGCATAATGAATGATGCAAGAGAAAGAGATGCAGGTACGGCTCATTTAAGCTGTTACGTTTAGTGAAGACCACAGCACAGCGGCGGGGTTCGCTCCAGGGAGGCTAATAAATATTTCTGCCTCACTAGGAATCGGAAGACAGAAGCTCGGAGGCAACTATCTCAAAACTCATATACTACAAGTTTTGTTTCTTCCTCTTGGCCGTTTCGACAGCTGGCGTAATAAAGAAGGTGCTATGGTTACTACATACAACTGAGCTTTTAAAACGGTTTCAAGTTTCGTGAAAATGGGCTACGGAACGTTCCATAAAAATAAAATGGAAATCCTTTCGGGCATTGTTGCCTGCCTTCTTTTTATTGTCTGTTAATGATAATAAATAGGCTCCCCCTCCTTGGTTTGGAAACTAAAGAAGGCATGGCACGGCACGTCAAGCCAAGTGAGCAAACTATGTAACAAAATGGCTGTTGACAAGGATCCGTGTACGGTAGCCCCCAACAAAACTCGAGGTGGACCGAAATATGAGATGACTGAATTACGTAAGCTATTGATTCTCTATGTAACAACAGCTTATGTCTGTCCTGCAAGTGACATCATGCTTAATTATACTCTACCTGGCAGCCAACCCCAGGTAAGTGTACTTAGCACGAATTTGCCCTCTGCACCGACACTGTAAGGGATCAGCTCACACACAGGGTGTTGCAAAATTACGGAGTACTGGACACTAAGTGATAGTTTCACATTTCTTACTACAGCTATCGGCGTTGTTGAGATACAAGATACAGCTGATGTGTATCCTACCTTTACTGTGTCCTCTTATTGATATTTCCCGTGTTTGAAACACTTTTTGCTAGCAAAAGAACCTGGCAGCTTGTATTATTGAAATATATTCAAATATTAGTCTTGTGCACCTTTCTCATCTCCTAATTAGAACTTGGAGAGGAACTTGAAACAGAGATACTACAGTTAACTGAAGATGTAGAGGTCGATCCCCAGATTAGGAACCATGAAGCGCACAAAAAGTGTTTTTATGCTGGCATACTTCATGTTGACCATTGAATAAATTCGGGTAGTCACTGTGGAGGAAAGGTATGGAAAACTGTCAAACTATTCATCATGTACACAGAACGGACCTGGAGGGATAAAAAGCTGGTTAAAACATTAGGGTTAGCAGAGACTTGAACCTCATAAAGAATCTAAAGCGATATCAAGCGATTTGCAGAAGACGAATTTAACAACACCGACGTCCCTTATCAAAAAATCTCATTCAAGTGGTCCAGGGTGTTAAAATAAAATATAGGGAATATGCTCAATTCATATAACGTAATGCAAAATGCCAGTAATTTGTTAATAGTACGACGCCGACCGCGGGGCACAACAAAGGACGGTCGGTGCCTGGCTGCCCTACTCCACTGGTCATGTGTCTATCAAAGGTGCTCAAGCTCATGCTGCATCGCGCGACTGTTTGTGAACACGTTACAATGAGCGCGGCACGTCAAAGGGGTTTCCGAGATTATTTGAGCGGCCGGCGTATTTGTAGAGATTCGAGAAATGTCCGTGATACGTGGTCCTCGCTAAACAAGGAGGCGAGGTAATGAGAGAAGCGAGTAGTTAGTTACAGACGGGAGTCAGTCAGTTGGAATCAGGATTGAAAAATTCAATGCCACAGGCGGGATTTCAACCACGGATCTTTCGCTTATAGAGCGGCTGCTCTAACCACTAAGCTACGATGGCCAACTTCCCAGTATGGCATTAATTTCCCCAACCGATTCGTGCTTTACCCGGTTAGACCACAAAGGGAATCTCACATCAGAGATAAATACCCCAAGGACGACTTACAAACGTAAGTACTTTATGTCCCGGGCTTAAGTGACCTTCAGATGGTAATTATTGTTTATTGTCGACACGAAAAATTAAGTGAAATACGTAATTGTGTCATGTTTATAATATAAATAAATTGAGTGTTTATTTATTGTGTTTTATACGTTTTAATTTAAAAGTATGTAGTTTCGCAAATATTCTTAAACTATATTTGAATGTTTCTTTTTATCGTTATTTAACGTATTTAATATGTATAATTTAAGAAAATCGCTTGTATTATAAATGATATTTCGCTCAATACAAACAAAATAAAACCTTTTAACAAGGGTAACAATATTACATAGAATATAATTTCTCCAATAACAAAAACAATTAATATTAACTTTCTACAACTTAACAATTTAATAACAAATCACACCTTCTCTGTTCAAAAACTGCTACATCACTTATCTAGACATTCCGTATCTTCATTTTACAAAGTTGGCAATCCGTAAGCGTGATTGATTGTCTGTGGCATTGCAAGAAGTATGTTAAGTATAATGTGAAACTTCACATTAATATATAGTAGAAAATTGTATGAATAATGAAACTAAATAAGGTTGTAGCTTCTGTACAATTCTGTCTGACGTCGTTCGTTCTATCGTTGGTATAATTATGATGAGCAGTTTATTCCTCATAGCTGATACGAGTATGAGGCTAACGTGGAGAGATTCATGTTTCTGTTTATGTCAAGTCCGCTGCTAAGGCTGGATAGACCACAGTGGAACATCAGTTACACAAGAGACCTCTTGGTGAAAACAGTTCAGAAAGTGAAACAGAAGTATACAACATTTCAGTTTTCTTGGTGTGTGTTTCGGCTGATGATGGAAGACAAACCACACACGACTCTGAAGAACAGTGGCATACGAGAAGCACAGAAGGAAGTCTAGAGTTTGTATATAAGCATATCGTATTCTTTATCCATATGCTTCTCGTATAACATGCGGACAAGCTTTAAGAATGGCAGAGGATTAAGATTTGAATGGAGGAACAGAGAATCCAGCAACGTAACAAGATATGGATCAGAATTTCATTATCAGGTACCGGCCGTTTGGTCTAAGGCCGCTATCATTGAGTCTTTCATCTCATATTAATGACTCTTTATTTGTTATTCAAATGTAAAGATCAACAATATTACGTCTTGATTTTGTTGATTTTGCTACCTGTACTATAGAAGGCGGATTAAGCACTTCAAATTATCTGCTTCTTCTTGTGAATGTTGATCTGTTACGACCTTCAACACACAGCGGTATTCTTCCACTGTGTTGTAGCTTTCCTGACATCTCTGAATCCTATGGATGTATATTCTTAATATCTAAGTACCAATTTTTTATCTATTATACTCAGTTTTATAAGTATCCGTAATAGTAATTTGTTACTTTATTTGAACACTATAGTTTAGGAACAAATCCCAACATAGGGTCCAGTGTCTAGCGGCGCATGTCATCGAGAATACTGTCGATCTTGTTCCTAGGTTTCCCTTCTTGTAATTTCCTACAGTTTCATTTTCGAATTTTAACCAACATTGTAGTAAGTACCTCTTACTCCTAGTCGTGTTCCAGTGACTATGCAAAATTCATAGACGTGCGGTATTTTAATAAAAATAGCCAGTCATTATTTAGAAAATCAAATATTAAAAAATGTTCCATGTAAACGATAGTTTGGGGCGACGGATTTTCATTAAATCTTCCTGTCAAATCCTCGGAAGGTGCTGAACATATTAACATATGCTGTTGATCTTTAACGTACTTTTCGTTTTTGAGTTATGTTGTTCGCAGATCCACACACAAACACTTCTATTTTTCTTTGGGATGTTCACAAGGGCTCAAAGCATATTTTGGTAAAATCTCGACATCGAGTTTGTGGGTGGAATGCAATATTTCCCCTAATTATACGCGGTGGAGAAATAAAAGTTCCACAAAAATATAATCAATGCGTGGATTTATGTGCAGGGTTATGTCTGATTCTAATGGCATGGTTATTAATTATCAGGGTTTAACTACCTGATCGGTTGGATAGATACTGCATGGTGTTGTGTTTTTGAACTTTTCAGTCATGTGATCAATTCCCAATTCAGAGAGTACAAAGGATAAAAGGTATCCTTATCACAAGCATTACATGGTAAACATTTGAGATTCTGCATAAAGGCTTTCGTGTAAAATAAAATTACAATCTCCTACTCGCGTTTTGAAGCCAAGGGCTACGTTTACTCATGTTTAGATACATATTTACATTTAACCAGTTCGAAGTGACTCAAGTGGTATCGTGTGTGATTGAAATTTAGGAAGTTGTGGGTTCGATCCCCGCCGGATGCGCACATTGACTTGGGGTCTACCGTGGCTTCACCCTTGTCACTTAGGCGAATGCCGGGGTGCTAACGCTCATACAACGGCTTTCCAGTCCAGTATTTCCTGTTGTTATCACTGCCTTCTCATCCATTTCAGGGATGTAGAACCAGGTGACGGTGTTCGGCGTGTTGCGGCTGGACGGTGGTTATGCGCTCTGTAAAGGTTTCTTCTCGGGCGTCGTTCTGGGTCAGCCATCTGTATTGTTTGGGTCCACCGGAGTTGGGAGGCTTGTACGAGTGGCCTCCTAATGGTGGCGATAGTAGCACAAAGAACCTATTGGTCTACGTACATAGTTATGCCGTGGTAATGAGTTGTCTATCTACTTTTACCTTTTACATTTAGTCAGTGACCTTAAAGGCAAGAGCCTCTCACTTATGTAACAAAACTAAATGTAACAATTACAATCAGCTACGATGAGAAGATAATCTCCACTTCAACTGTTGATTCCTTGCTTGCACTTTAAACACCCTTGCTGTGTATTATCAAAACTCTAGTCCTACGAAACATTTGGTAGACACGCTACCCTTTGCACCAGGAGGTGGGCTCAGGTTCAGGTTTGTAGAGCACTAACCAATACAAACATTTTTGTGGTCACAGTCTCCTTCTTCCCCTTCCTCTCGTTTTTGTTGTCCTTGTATGCTTCCCAATATTCTGAGCTATCATTTTCAGGTCAAGCATTTGTGGATTAATGACAGGCTAGATTCTGATGGGGTGTTCTGGCCATATTTATCTAAAACGTATTATATCATTCGCGAATGGCTTCTTCATTGCTTCCTAATTCCTAGTTCAGACTTGAGAAATAACTTCGACGATTTGTTCTCATATTCCCAGTTCAGAGTAACTAATACATGTATGAAGAAGGAAGAAGGATACTGACGTATTAGGAGGAGCCGTAACACATAATATATCTAAAGGTGACCAATGCACTTTCGTCTGACTACCAAATACAAAATAAAGGATTGAATGCGTTAGTGCCGAAATAAAACAGAGGGGCAGTTTAGTTAAGAGCAAGAGTTGCTTAAGTATCATCTGCCGCTACCACCTGCATTAGGCCCTTTGGTCTGTTCCAACTCAAGAGAAGTCATCTGTCCTTCTCCAAAGAGGTCTGCCAATACTTCTTTGTCCTTGTGGATGGTAATTCAGTAGGACTTCGGAATCAGTGGCCCTCCATTCCTTGTATATGCTCCAGTCACTCCTTCTAGCATTTATATTTTTTTCTATTAAATAACACATTTGGAGCTCTCTTCTTGTGTTTTAATTTATGCAGTTGTCCATGAGAGTATAGGCAGCCAGCGATCTGAGGAATCTTAATTCTGCAGATTTAACTTTCCTCCAGGCTACTATACACTATACATGCCTTTGATTTAGTACTGGTATAGCTATTACTTTATAGAATTTCATCTCTCTTTTATTACACTTTTGTGTTTTAATACCCTCTTTATTGTTCCACATATCTGCCTGAATTTGTTTAATTATTTATTTATTTCTTTTAGCAATATGAGATATCAAAACCTATGTAGGTAGTTTAAATGGGGAACTTGTTCTATTATTTCATTTTTTAAAACCATTTTGCATTTCATGTGATTCCTACCTTGAAAGAGCATGCTGCTGAAACAAAAAGAAATGCGGATGCTACGCTTTGCGTTATCTCAGAGTCTAGCTTTAGTCAACATTGCTGATTGGCCATGTGTGACAATGCATTAGATTTGGATCTGAATTCTTCTTTGCTAACGTTTTATATGCTTAGCAAAATTAAGTAAATGAAACGAGAATATTCAGCGGGCACAATGCAATCTCTCCAAACGGCAGATGGAAGACAAGCAACTTCTGCACTCCTCTGCCTAATTTGATTCTGTTGAAGTAATTAGCAAACTTTACTTTACAATTACCAAGAAAACAACTGTGTTGCAGCTAATTTCAAGCTGACTTATAACAGACATCCGTCAAGCTATTCGTAGAGTTAGCAAGATTATTCCGTTATTGTCAAGTAAACAGTTTGTCACCAAAGTGGTATATTCATACCATCCTGCGATATTTCGAGACAAGAGCTACACATTGTTAAATGTATTTGTCGTTTAACGAAGCTTTGAAGAAATATCCATTAGTTATTTATTTTGAAAACCTTCGATATTGTTGTCGACCGACTGCTCACGCGATGAGAGGTTTTAGATCTCTTAAAAAGAATCGGTCCTAAATTCAGAAAGTAGCGCGCCTAATACTCCAGCCTTTATAACATCTTACGACAGATCATTTAATAGATCCGCAATATAGCAATATTGCTTACAGAGATGTCTGTTTAATAATGTCACTGACTTCATTATGACTAACGTCGTTTTAACCACAAACGAGATAGTAAGAGAAGATGAACTGTGAATGAGTAAATTTGATGGAAGTACTCTAAAGTAGTACATTTCTGCATTTGTCATTAATGAAAGCGAAGAAACATCTAAACTATATTTCAGGAAAATACTGTGGTTGGTCCCCTCTCATAACTTGGATTTAATTATAAGTAACAGGTAGGGAAAATTCTTCCTAAATATACACTTGACCCCACTGGGTATTAGTAGACCATGGGAGCAAACTTCGTGGGACAGTTCTTATAATGACAAAGAACCAAAGAATTCCATGAAAAAAGCATGGGCATGTTTAAAGATAAAACACTTCAGTCAAAAAAATTCGGGATGTTCTTCAGGAGCAGTTTATCAGAGAACTTCCGTGGCACCATTAAAAACAGAAGCGCTAATATAAAGTTCTAAATTTAATATGACCTAAGTAGGTTCACGCAAACCAATGTATGATGTCATCCCCTCCCCCTCGCATTCTCTAGAGGGTCGTTGTGTCTCCCCAGGGTGTAACGAAGCCCGCTTTTGCTAAGAATGAGGGCCATAACCTTTGAAAGGACCATGTCAAATTTTGACAACCAAAAGCGGAAATCAAAATGAATGAAGTGGAAACCTACCACATGGGCCTAATATTCGGAAGATCCATCTGGAGCCAGAACTTCAGATTACCCTGAAAGGGTTGAGACACGTGGCGAGGAGCTTTGCATAATTAAGGGGACACCAAAGTGGGGAAAATGCCTTTTACGTAGAATATCAATATTTAGTTATACTCCTTATCCTAGAAGAGCTTCTTAGAATTTTTCAGTCCCCTACGCAGTTTTCATCAAGTTTTTCAACTGTGTTTGCTCGTGAGAAATATTCACAATTTTGGATTGTATGTGCTTACTTAATCAAGAATTTTCAGATGCTGATAAAATCAGGTCATCAGGCCATTACACCAGGTAAGAATGCTCTAGGGAACTTTATTCAATGTTGTTTTACTCGTACGCTTTCTCAGAATCCTACTGGGTACAAGTACATTTTAATATTCAGCAAGCATTACTCAAAATCACGAAAAAAAAAATTAACTGTAATTATACACACATTTTAAATAAAGAATGCAGGTTGCTAAAAGCAATAAAAGACCTCAGGTTTAAAATCAAGTTTATTCGTTACTGTCTCTTAATTGTATTTTATTTAATTGAAACGATAACATGGGAACGAAATTTAAAAAAAATGTAGGATTGAAAAGTTTGAATGTTTTTAATCGAAATATGGGTGATTTGTCTATTTATTTTTCATTATAATAGTTTCATCAGTACTTTCAGGTTTATTCCACTGTGTTCTAGTACTGCACGACTATCTTAAGTAGGCTGTTCGTCCTATTGCATATGACTAAGAATAAATTTTTCTCAGAGGTTTTACCAAGATTGATGAATCTACAGTTGCCGAATACTAAGATGGAAGGGAAGTTAGAAGATTTTCTCCTGAGGATGAAATAATTCACAAATTAGATAGAAAAAATATTTGGGGTGTGCGGCGTTTGGAGGTCTGGAAACGATATTTTACAGCTTAGAGTTCAAGACATTTATGAACTAAATCAGTATGAATTAGACAGACATAGAGGTTGCAAAATTAAGCTCTGTATAAAGGAGCTAATGAAAATCAAAATAGCAAAATACTTTTAATAGGGGAGAAGAACAGGTAGAAGCTTAAGATAGGGATGAGCTTAATTTTCATCCACTCACTTCAATTGTATCTGGAGAATTTGGAGAAGAACCGTTTACATAATAAAGAATGAATTATATAAAGAAGAGGAATAAAATTAGCTACTGGTTTTGTCAGGATCTCAAGGTCTTGGTCAGCGACATTATGGGGGCTAAATTCGAAAAATTGCGAGTGACATTCGCTTGGCTATTCGATCATTATTATTCTCAAAGAATAATTTTTCTACTTCATACATATTACGCTAACTGCTGTGTACTCATCCCGATAATTGGCTGGCCATAAAGGAGGAATAAGGGAGAAAAATAATATATTTCCAGAATTCTTAATCTCAAGCCGTATTCGCTCAAATTTACTATATTCATGCTTGCAGTACTGAAATTAAACAAAAAACATTAATATGAAATTCAGGAAAGCTATGATGTCTCTACCTCACACGTAAATTGGAGATGAACCAGGAATTTTATTCGTTTGCGGAACACAGGAAACCGATTATTCTGCTGAAATTACGTTATTTACAAATGTAATGTATCAGAGTTTCAGTGACAATGGGTAGTCCAATTAATTCCCCACATGTTTCTGAAACTAGAAGTACTTAACATTAATATATAAGTTTAGTAGTTTTACATAAAGCCGTATGTTTGTACCATATAATTCCTTTACCTATGCCCCTAATGACCTAGCTGTCGACGGGCCCTTAAACAATGCAATACAATTTGCCTATGCCGATACGATTGCTGTCTGCTGAGTGCTGACATCACTGTTGTTTCTTTCTGTGAATGCAGTGCGGGACAGAGATAATTTTTCCAATTGAATTTATAGACAGCCGGTAAATAATAAAATAAACGTGAATCCAAAGTTTTGTATGAATTTAAAAATTAATATTCCAATAAATCGGCTTATGGTTTAGAAAAATTCCGATTTCGTTCAACAGATATGAGAAAAGAAAGACAAAGAAGTTGTATTTATATTTAAGAAAGTCAGATAAGGAAAGCGTTAATAATGCTTTTCCCACGGTAAGACTTGAAGAATTATTCATACTCTTAGTACATCTAACTTCTTGAACTCTGATTTAGTTGCGAACCTACGTACATCACAACATTCTGTATGATTATTTCCTTGCCAGCAGAAGTGCATGTCAATCATATGTACATATGCTAATAGAACAACGTTCTAATGAAAACAACAATGGAGATGTAAATATTCAGAAGAGCAGCAAAACCCTATTAAGCACCTTAATGGACTGCTCATGTGAGAAACCTCTCTCCTTGTCTTGGAGATTTCGGTGAACATGTAATAATCTTCGTGTTTGTTTTACAGACTTAACGTCCTAAGATGTTTACATTCTGACTCATGGCACTAAGGCTATGTCCGTGGTAATTATTACTAACCGGAAGCCCGAACAAGTCCTCGAGCACGAATGTTCTGGGTTAAGGTTGTGGTTATCTCTTCCATATAATGAAGTATTATGTGCTGTCAGTTTGTCCACGAGATTCATCGTTATCACTGATCTTAGATTCTGTATTAAGATTTTATCAAATACCTATAAGTGGTATCATGAGAGAACGTAGGCTTTCATGGCTGGAGTCAATATAACTAGAACTTATTTCCGGGCTGTTATGCCGTGGTCTGTTGGAGTTACAGTTTCCAAACGTTTCCTCCACAACTGCGGCGGACCGTCCCTTCAAGATGTCGAAACGCCTGGAAACTCTAAATCCAGCAGACCACGGCATAACATCCCGGAAATAACTTCTGGTTAAAAGTGGCATCTATAATTTTGAACTCTAGTACAGGAATTACACATTAAAACAAAGTATTTGGAATAAAAATGCATAAATCTCAGCTGGAGTTACTACTACTGTTATTCCGTCTTTCAATATATATTCCTTCAACCATACGTTAACCAGTTAGTACTTAGAATTTAAAGTTACCTAGCGTGACGTTGCCAAATTTCTCTTAGAAATTAAACTTTGTATGACATTTTAACATGGAATTGTGATTAAATTCATTCGAGTTAAGGCAAAATGCATTATAGCATTGTTTATACAATATTTGTGTTACAGTTAGTGAAATAATAAACCATTTATACCCATTCGTTAAGGAACTATATGACTCCAAATATTTTACACAAATTATTTATTTATTTTTTCAGCAAAACGGTCCTTTATTGACAATAATTGTATTGGAAATACTTGTTACCTCATCGTGTAGAATCCCTGGTTAAGTACGGCCGAAGCAGAACCTTCCACCCGGTATATCAGAGTCCTTTCGTATAACGAACCGCTGATTTGTATTGTTCCGCGCTGTGTTTCCTTCCACTTTCCCATGATTAGCTAATGTACACCTTTGAATTATGTCTAACAAGCCGTGTGCAATTCAAGGATAGGTGATGGGAGCTATATAAAGACTTTGTCATGATAGATGCATGCGCTTTCGTCATCCGGAGTGGCAGGTTTAAACCAAAGGATCCCATTATTTATTTATTGATTGCAAATTGTATGCACTTTCAGATGCTTTAACTCTCTTATGTAATGCATTTAATTCATACGGTTATGATAATCTCAGTTTGACAATTCTCTTTAAATATATAAGAGAAACGATCATGTTAGATAAGGGACTATTTTGTGTCGCACAACAACCTATTCCACGATAGCGGCGAACAGAAGGTGATTAGTGCACGTGACAGTTGAGAGATACGGGGCAAAGTTATATGGACAAACTTCAATCAAATCTGTTCCATTTTAAACGGTGTTCCGTTAAACTTACCATGTTCTGAACTTATTCATCAGGTTATTTAAGGGGAACCTGAACCGAGAGAGATGGTTTCGCAGTCAAACTGTAACGCTAACATTCGGAAAGTCCTGGGTTCAATTACTTTCGGACCGGCCACTCTGACAAATGTTTTATTTGTAGTCCAGCCAGGTCGGTAACCAAGGCGCGTTATTTAAATGTGTATTTTGTCGCACGTATTCCATGGCAAAGTTCGTACCAAGCATTTTATTTGAGCTTCTACTAAAATTAACAGTTAATACTTTTTTCAGCACAAGTAAGCACAGACCCTTCATTGTCAAACAAGCTTCCCCCCTCTCTCCCTTTGAAAGAGTTTTTTTCTTAATACTGTCATCTAGTACATTTTTCTGACCAAACCAATCTCTGCAACAAATCTCTGATTAGGCAGTCTCTTATCATCAAATATCCCACCATTCTTGTCTTATAAGTGTTAGTATTGCTCTTCATTTATCAATTCTTTTTAAGGAGATGAGCAATAAGTTAAATAAGTAATAAGATAAACATGAAACTACAATTTACGGGAGTACTACTATGATGAAAACGACTTCAAATATTAGCATGTAAAGTAATTATTTCGGATTACTTGTATTTAAATCATTTTGGTTATTTTTAAACAGGCTGATTCAAAAATACTTTTGCAAAGTTTGTTGGTGGGTTTCTTACACTGAAACAAGAAAGTTCATGTAAACATGTGTCCCAAAATTTTTCGCTTTCGATTTATTAATATTTGTTAGGAAGTGTTCAACACAAACTCATTTGAGATATTCAAAATATACTGTTGCATCTAGACACGCCTGTACTCTTCGCAACCTGTCAAACACTTGCTGATGGTGTAGCACGTAAACAATTGTAGCGTTAAAGACAGACTGCTAGGCACTTGCAGTCAACTTACTACATGTAAACAAAAGAAATGTAAACAAATATCTATGGCAACACATCGCCATCTAGGTGAGATACAATGAGCCACAGCCTTCTATGAATGTCCTGTCCTGTAGCACTACAGTCCTTTACGTGTAGCCGTTGAATCCCACACCACAGGCCACTACAGGCGTCATGAGTAGAGTCCAGTGGTGGAGTGTGGGACGTGATCAGCGCCCGAGCCCTCCCGGCGAGTATACGTATACGGTTTTCGTAACCGGAGTTGACCATGCAGACAAACCAGGGTGCTGGATCAGCCCGAAACCTGGTTGAGAGCGCGGAAGTGGATGATATGAAATGATGGCGAAGGGTGATGGGAAAGATAATGATGGAGCAATTGGTAGAATGATGGCGGGGAAACCCGGAGATAAGCCACCCCTACGCCGGTGTGTCCACCACACATTCCACATGCGGTCGCCTGGGATCGAACCCGGATCGCTTTGGTGAGAGTCAAGCAGTCTTACCGCTCGGCCACGGCGCGGCCTTGTTGGGTTGGACTTGGAAAGTAATTGAGCGTAAAATTTCATTAATAAATTTATAGATCAATGACATGAAAACATAGCATTTTGGGGCATATGTTGGTATGAACATTTTTTCTTATGCCAGTGTAAGAACCCCCTCCTCAAACTTTGTAAAAGCATTTTTGAATGACCCAGTATTGTGAAGAATTTCGTATAACTATCTGTAGTAATTTGTAAGATACCGAGGGTTAACAATTATATTCCGAGTACTCGAAACTATGCTGTTAAATACTCACTACCCCTATTACTTTCAAGTCACTATTTGAGCCTTTAATATGACTGTTGACGCAGTTTAATTGTAGAAAGGAGAAGGATGTGTCAAAGGGTACATGGTTTCATACAAAAAGTAATGTTTCCAAGGTAAACAATATGCATTTTAAAAAGCTGTCTGGTAGAAATGTGCTGCTACAGTCAAAGTTTGGCAGGGGTTGTCGACACAAACCCAGTGACTGAATGAAGTAACGGTAGCCTGCTGCATAAGAAAGTGTTCAGATCTCCCTCCCTTACTGAATATTAATATAAAACACTATTTACACTACCTTGTGAACAATGTTCATTCACACCCCCTTGCAGAGACGATAAAGGTTTTACGAGTTTACCTCAGACAATGCTGAGTTACAAATTAATAACGGAAGAAAGAAGGGTGTGAGATAAGAGAATCAGTCAATAAGGCGCAGGAGTATCATTACCAGCTGGAGACAAAGCGAGAGTGGCGCACCTATTGAGTAGAGGTGGGATCACAAGGGTGTGAGCGTGCGATGACTGACTATACAAATGTGAGTTTCGTTCACGTACATACATATATGTGCGCGCGCGAGCTGGCTCTCATTATGGAAGATAATAAGCGCAAGAGAAGGGGATATATGTATGTATAAGCTTGAAAACATCTGGCATAGGAGCATTTCCAATGATTATTTTCGTCATCTTCTTCCACGACTATTTTTTTTATTATTAAAGGAGGTTCCACTGATTAGTAGGGGTGTTGAAAGTGAACATTTTTCATCACTCATCGATTGTTGGGGGCGCGGGGTCGGTATTATGCCCCGGATGGGCGGTTCCTCAAGAGCACTCGACGTGATGTCACCCCCGGAACGTGGGGAGCGTCGGCGACGAGGGGCTCACAACATAACTGGATGAGACCTAACCTAATTTTTTTGTTTCAGTTTTCCCTCAGATCAGTAGATGATGAAACCAACATGCTCGCCGCTACTGCATATTTTAAAGCGTTCTCGTATTTAAAAGGGGAGATTTTTGTCTTTACGTTGCCCTGAAGGGACTTAACTGACATTCTCTTGCGGTGGAACAAATAGTATTGTTGGTCCTGAGATCCCCAAGGAAGTTGTCCGGCTAAGGCCTTGGAAATGTGAGGTATAAAACCATGATATCAAGCTACTTTTGGAATTAGACGTGACTCCTCTTAATTTCAACCAGCATCAGGCAATGAAGGCTAGAGGGAGTTTTGTTTTCCTCAGCATTGACTCTGGAACAAAGATCAATCCTTTGAAATACTTCAGTAATTAGGAATTTACTATACAGAGTGTAGATGACTAACCACGTGAGATGTGGAAGTACACATTGAGACAAAAACCTGATTACTCAGCTACCACATCATTTTCTTCATAGCAAAATGCCTTTCTACAAACCAAAGTTCAATAAGAACAAAAGCATCCGAAAGGTGTAGTATTGCCACTGACAGTAATTACTTTCACTGCTTCATGTTTGATTCTTAGGTACGCATGAAGGAATTCGGCAACAACTGCAAATACGGAATTTGTAGGAATCTGAGGATGATTTGAAACGTCTTAAACCATCTGAGGTCATGGGGGTCGGCAGACCTTTTTCAGGGAGGGGGAGGGGGCGTATTGGAAGTTTGTAATCAAACAATATTAATTCATTATTCTGTTGTCAAAAGTTAGTATTTGTTGTGGATAACTCGGCGCCGTGGTCAAGCGGTTAGAACGTTCGTCTACCAGCTAGGCGGCCCGGGTTCGATCCCTGGGAACCGCATGTGGTATTCGTGGTGGACGAAGCGGCCACAGAGCGGGTTTTCTCCAGGTTCTCCGGTTTCCCCCGCCACTCATTCCAACAATTGCTCCATTATCACCTTTCCAATCATCGATTTTGCCTGCATTTCATATCATTCTCTTCCTCACTCTCATACCTTGTGGTTGGCTGACCTCCCGCTTCTAGGTCTTCACTCTGTCCGGTCCATAGGTTCCTGTACTCCTCGACAGGCGTCGGACCCTAAGCGCAGGCTTGTAAGTCCGAGGGGCTGCAAGTCCTACATAAGGGGAGGGTAATCAGGCAAAGAAAGAAGGTTGTGGATGAGAACAACAATAATTTAATAGTCAGTAATTGACAACCCCTGCCTCCCCTTCGCGATGCCCATGTCTGAGGTCCACTGATATGCACTCAGAAATGCTTAGTTTCCCTAGACACTTATATCGTTACAGTTTAAAATAATGCAAAAGCTACGATTAAGAATTATCGTAATCCCAAAATTTACAACGCACGCTATCACGGCGTAAGATAGCGCTAAAATATCTCTCATGTAGGTAGGCTTTTAAAATTCAAACTGCACATAGCTATATGTAAAAAACCGTATACTGTTATGTTGGTAGTACACAAATGGCAGGAGATCAGGGTGAAGACTTTGATTCAATAATTTTATAAAATGGCATGCGTATATTCTAGGATGGAATTTATTTAAAATTTGAAGGGTAAGAAAAGTAGAACTAAACTAAAATATTCAACACTACCTCCCCGTTTTGACGTAGGGATATATTTTTCAGTTTGACTGTACATTTTTTACTTATGCCTACACAGGAAATAAGAATAATTTAAGCGTTATTCTGGATGATATTTCAAACAAATTCATTTTATTCTGTATTTTGTAGTACGCTTGTTAGTTTTCACAGAACTTTGCCCTTGCATGTATACTATGGACAAAATAAACTGAATGTTTACTTTACGAACGCTCTTTAATGCTGCGGTTCTAGGCGTCCCATTCTATATTGCGTGTGAAGGATCACTTAATCTTGCTCAGAGGCCTCTTTATCAAGCTTAAGGTCCTTTAATGTGCTGTAAATCAATAACAATGGACAATCGATGCTTCAAAAGGTGGAAGATTGTAGTTAATGGCATTACCATTGATATTGTTGGTCCGTCGTTTCGAATATGTTTATAATGATAGGTAAACAGAATAAATGCATATTGTTTTGCATTCTTAGCATTATCTGCCTATTGATCCCAACGTTGCGGGTTCAAACCCGGCCTAGGCCGATGAATTTAAGTGTGCTGAAAAGCGACAGCCCCATATCAGTAGATTTACTGGCTTAAGAACTCCTTGGGATTAGATTCCGACATACAGGCGGCGCTGACATAACAAAACTGTTGACAAATTCGTTAACGAACAATTTAATACCAGCGTGATCTATAGAAGAAACGGCACACAAGATATTCCTCTTTATAACATTGTGACGTCGGCCGACGGCAGCGGCGACCACTCACGCGAGCATACACGTGACAACAATTAGTGTGACAAGACAAAGAGGTTTTCTAGATTGTTCATGAATTTTCTGGCTGCCAGCACGCTGAGAAAAAGGAATACTTTCGAGAAAGATTTGTCTATGTCGCTGGTATAAAAGCTAGCAGAGTTCGTGAAGGCAGGTAGGTTTTAGTCAGTCAGTCATTTTCAGTTTGTCAGTGAATATGGCCCAAGTCAGGTGTGTGTGTGTGGGGGGGGGGGGGGGTGTTTGTTCGTACAATCGTCGTGAGAGAACCGGCGCGCCGTGAAGGAAGATAGCGAAGCAGTTAGTGAGTGTTGAGTGATCGTATCACTCATTTTCGTAATACAAAGAGAGAACTGAAATACAGAAAATTGTGTTAAGGTTACGAGAAGACAACAACTGTGACTTGTAACATCACGAAGGACTATAAACTGTGTTAACGTCAATAAAAGAGAGCTGCGTTTTTGTGCTTTCAGTTAGAAGAAAATAAAGTGAGAAAAGAGTAACTAGATTGAACTTTGTCGTTTTGTCGCACTAGTGCCAGCAATGGGATTTGTCGAATTGCCATTTTGTCACAATATTAATACCTATAGAAGCGGACCCGTTGTGGGAGAAACACTCAAAAGAGTTTTTAAAAAAATTTTAAAAAAAATTCATACATCGTTCTTCCTCTGGTGAAATTGATACAAGAATCTGCTTGAATGTGAGTAATAGGTACAATAAAATAATAAGAATATGTGGGTAGAAAACATCGTGTGAATCCTGTAAAGTATATCTCAAAGGTATAAATTATATGCTCCTGGTAATTGACAGCGTCGTTAAACGACACAAATAATTAAAGGTACCTTTCTATTGCTTATTCTCTAACGGTATTTTCTTTAAATGTATGCAGGAAGACATTTTCTCCTCTGTATTCATTTCAAATGTACAAATTTATCCAAAAAGGCTCACAGGTATAAGTTTAGATACAACTATATTAGTGTCTTGATATAGATGTACATACAATGCCACTATTTGTCATTTGTCTTACACTGATAAGGTCTGTATTAGGAATAGCTTAAGAACCCTATGAATAGTTATCAAATTACACGAGTATAAAAAGCCTTCGCACTTTAACGTCTTCACGCCGCCACATCCATTAGTTTGGTCATCCGATGCGAGTGAGGAAATGAAGAAGTAAATGTTTGTATCGGGGCAGACTCGGGCGTCCTCAGCAAGCCATTTGTACCCCACCTGGTGACAGCCTAACACCTTTCATGCTTGTTAACGCCATTAACTAGTCTTGAGAGCAGCTCCCCTTGCTTTCCCTTTGTCACTCCCATGCTATATAGAACAATACGAGAAAGCTAAGATGAAAGATTACTATGGGCCGTCAATGTGAGGGGTGAACGATAAGTGCTTCATGAGGGGAACAGGGGTAACTGGAAAATAAAGTAAGGAAACACGTTCTTGTAATTGAAATTTTGGCAATAATGTTTGAGTGATGAACTCAAGTTTAAAACATTTTAAAATGGTTCTGACACCTTTACTTCCACTAGGGTGGCACAATACAGTAGAAACAAAGACGAACCGACAAAAAAGAAAAGTAAGATATGCTGCGTAACAATCACGCGAGTTTCCCTATTCAGTACCAGTTCAAATGGGTTTCATGAAATCTTTAACACTTAACCTGCTCTCTACGTCAGGATGAACAAGAAAAACACAATTGGAGGGTATTCTAGTGCATTCACTTTATAAGCAAATTATTCAGGCTAAAGTATATAATAAAATCTTTTCCTCCATTTAATTTTACAGTAACATTGGGTTAATTTTTAAAACTATAAAATATAATGAAACTTGCTTCTATGTGAATCGTGGTTTGAGGTGGGAAATTTAATTGAAAATTTTCCGTCACTCTTATGAGTGAGATATGGTAACCTTTTTGAAAAAGATTAAACAATTAGCTCTAATGCCCAAAATGCTTTTGAACTCTTAACTTTGACGCTTCATTCCACAGAGCCCTTAAGGGACACTGGGAGTGAAATTTTGGTCAAAATTGTCAAAAAGTCGAAAATTGTTTTTTACTTTAAAAGGTTCCTGGAACTCCTGTGCATCTGGATCAGCTAACATTTTTCATATCCCCCATTCCATGTGGCCATTACGGCCCTTTCAAATAGTGGTCTTCCCTTAACGTACACAGCATGTTCCTATATAAAACCTATTTTTCTCAAAACTACATTTCTGCATATTCCAAAAGAAGGTCGCGCCTGAGTTTTGCTTCAAATTCAATGAAAATTTCCAAAAGTATTCATAAATAGCAGCTAAACAAAACTATGATTCAATATTGTTATCATCATTAACATGAATTCCAAAAGTATTTTTTTTGTATGAAAATGATCAAAAATTTTTAAGATTAAATTTTCTTTGTTATTAAACAATATGTACAGCATAATCAGCAAACGTATTTGAAATATCTCTTCATACAATTATTACCCACTTTTTAGAGTACCAGTTCTGGCAATATAAACCAATTTTGAAAAGTCAATAGACGCGAACCACATTTTGAAAATGTACTTATTAAATTTATAAAATAATTTATATATCATAAAGGAATTATCCTATTTTAATTAACTTTGGTGTACATCCTATTCTCATATAAATACAAACACAGTAAAACTTTCAGAAAAATCTATCTAGAAATGTAGAACTTTCAAATTTCACTCTCAGTCCCTTAAAAGATTCAGCACCTGATAAGCTAAATGCCAAACAACACACAGTCAAATGCCTAAATGTACTTCCAATGCTTTTTACAGGGCTTTTATTTTTCCTACATCCTTGCGATTCAAAAATGTTTCTCATAACTGAAAATGCTGGACATGTATCCTCAACTTAGGCCTGGAATGTTTACTTCCCGAAACTGCTTTGGCAAATATACTTTCATTGCATGCTTCATCAGTGTCCATCGCCTTTGTTGCCGTAATGGAGTAAGAATGGGCGCTAAACACTTCTTAAGTAATAGATTAGATATAAAGTGGACGGTACTGACACATTGCTATCGAGTATTGATTTTATTACGTAATACCGATCAAGGTAAGTACATAATCTACATAAACCTCTTGATGAACAGAAGGGTGACGGAAAGTTCCTTTAAAGAAACCGGGACGAAGTTGAAGCTCTTAATTCTTAACTGCGTTTTAGAGCACAGGACTGACAATCCCCGTGGACAAGAAATATGACGTAAGATTCTTTTCTTATTTTCTATTTCCACCGTAACTACAAAGCTGAGTGAGAACCATCCATTCGAATTACCAACTAAGGTGGCCATTAAAAAGCTATACACACCTGTGTCCAACATATGCAAAGAGAAAATGTATAAAGCGAAACATCCGTGATGTAAAATCAGAACAACGAAGTCCATTGTACTCAAATTGAATGCAGAAACGAAGTGACAAAGGCTGAAAGAGCCGAAGAATTGGATTAAAACGATTTGAAGACGATAAAGCTTTTAAAAAAGGAATTACGTTGCTTTCTGTGCTGCTAATGACGACGAAGAGGTAAAAGCAGAAAGAGGTGAAAGAAGGAGAAGAAAGCGGCTATGTGATCTTTTCAATTTAGTGGAAAAGAGAATGAAGTCCTTCATTTCTTACAAATTTTTACCACGAAAAGGTCTAGGAGATTTCACTTATAGATAACGTTTTCCTGACCGACCTCCTTTTTTCATGTCCCTTTCTCCTGTCTTCTGAAAGAACTCTAAAGCAAGTTTAAAATATGTGTTTAAAGGGGTTTGAAAGCGAAATTATTAGCCAGGTAAGTCAGGTCAACATAAAGACGGCCTTTCTAAACTAAACCTTTTTTCATGTGAAAGACGCCGGAAAGCTTTCGGCTTTATATGCAAAATATAAGTAAAATGCACACATGGAACAAATACCTCTGCACACAATGAAACAGACTCTTTATGGAGAAATGAACTAATTCTAAATATGTCCAAATTATGTTTAGAGATGGTTTGAATTAGGTTTGAGGTTCTGTAGGAAAGAATAATGTATACTTAAAATTGGTTCTGTACGTCACTAGAATGGAATGTTACATTGGTGTTATTGTTTGTAGATAAGGTTTGGGGATAGAATCATGACAGACAAATTAGGAATTAAAGAGGCTTAAGCAATTGTAAATTGATATTACTTGGATCTATAACTGCTTTTTAAGTAAATTGGTATCGCTCTATAAATTACATAGATTACATGGTATATCATACAGAATCAAACTCTTAATCAATGTTTACCAGCTGCATGGGATCTTCATTATCATCACTTCTCATTGACTGATCAAAATATGAATATATTGGAGGCACACATTTCAGTAAACTTTGAAGGTCCCTAAGCTGCCTTAATTTGATTCCATTTAGATACTTACGAAATAACGGACTGTCCATCAGCCTGGTAAATCCTCCACAAGACTTAAAAACAAACTTTAAGAAACGCCTTCTGAGTGTCTATCTGATACCCAATTGGCCAATGAGCGGCATCGAGTCATGAAACATAGAGAAACGAGTGCATGGGCCTCTTATCCCGGGAATGTACATTAGTAAATATATAATGCCCTCATTAAAAAATAGACACATGTCGTGGTACAAGGAATTATAGTTATGATACTAAATGGCAAAATCACAACGTCAATGGACAGGTGTCATGGCTACCTTTTCCACTGACCCCTCATTTGTTCAACTTTGGACGTTTCTCTATTTTCTCTGCTACACATTTTGGTTCTTTGACAACATATATGAACAGTGGTATGGCACATATGAAATAAAATAATCTGTCATATCTTCTTAAAGTTTAATTGTAGTATAGTCTTCTATAGATTACTGCCAAATCCCTTCAGCAGTGGCACCAGTCATCCATGTTTACTTTATTTGGCTTTATTTTGTTCTTTGTCACCGATCACCAAGTGAGCATTTGAGCACAGATAACCTCCAACTTTAAATGATGTGGATACGATTTTAGCCAACTGAACAGCAAACCAGACAAAAATGACTGTTATTAGTTTTTAAGGACAAAATTTTGAGTTATACTATCAAGTCTTAGAGAAGTTCATTTTGGTAGAAAACAAATGGGGATTGAAAATGTTAATTAAATCCAAAATACTCATAATGCTGCACTAGAAATAGAATTTAGCTCTGCTGCCATTGTTGTAACCAGCGTCTGCAAACATTTGCAAAATAATATCGAATTTTTTGAAGCTTTACGCACTTTATACAGTTTAATTTCTTGTTTAAATACAAAGTTTATATTTACACTCCAGTGGATGTCTCCACGAGTCTCTGAGTTACTATAAAATGTTGCGTTGTTAGTTGATTTGATAGGAGTATTTTAGACATGAAAAGTTTGCCTAAAATACAGAAGTTAAAGGTTAGAGTTCTGTAAAGATGGATTGAATGTCTAACGTTCACAGCATTACATTCTCAATGTGTTTGCACACGTCTAATCATGAGCTGTCAAATGCATTAAAACGAGGCTATACATTTTCCTCTAAAACATAACAAACAATGGCATTCTAAAGGCGAATGAAGTTGTCTTAAAGTGGAAAGGATTGCCGTCGACTACCCACTTGTTCTCTTGTCTATAAATACCTGCACCATCTTTGCAAAGAAGCTTTAGCAAACAAAGACAAGCTGCGCTGAATAAACCGGCAGAATATCACTGAGCTGAATGGGTACTTCAGGTAAATCCTTTCATAATCATAATTCGCCAGTCACTCCATCTTCACGAGATTTTTCTTAGACAAAAAGAGGGCGAGATAAAACTCGCTGACAGTATTTGCAATGCCTGCCCGAACATCATTTCGAAGGTTTAAATTAGTCCTCATTTTTCTGTATTCCATATGCATCGGACGTTTGAGGTTCCTTTTACGCAGGTCATAAAACACACTCTAGATTACCTTCCTGCATAGAAATAGAACAAAAACTTTCCAGAAGACAAACAGAAAAATGCTTGTTAACGTGCAGTCCTTTCTCATCTGGTTTCATGCTGAGAAGCAATTAGCGATAGCTCATCAAACCTTTCTTTATTTCGGTCTAAAATAAATGTGGCGTTCAAAATTGAACTTGCCGGCAAAATATGAGTAACGCTGAATTTTAGCTGCTGTGTTTCAAAGTATGATTGGATCTGGTAATTCAAGAAAGGCCAAAAACGTGCTGCATACCTTTGCCTGAGAATTCATTAATTGTTATTTATATTTTGTGCATTCTAGGTGACGGATATAACATATTAATCTTATGTTCACACGATACACAGTAAATTAAGTATTTCAAAAATCACATTTACTTATTGTGCTGTCAAGATTTGTTCTATACAGACATTTACAAAGGCTGGTTTGCTGTATACGTGCTACCAAAAACATCAGAAATTTCTATCATGCACTTCTTAGATAATTGTTATTATACGCTCTGCTTACACAGAGAAATAAAGAGAGAATGGATAAGCGAGGGGTATTTAGATATTGTAATATATAAGGGATGGAAGGAATAGCTTGGATGAGGAGAAGATGAAAAGGAAGGGATGAAAAGCAATGAAGAAGGACGACGTGTTATACCTATGTTGGGAGCAGGACAGTATTGGTCAGCGTTTAAATGGTTGTAAAGGGGTAAGACATTTGTGTAATGAAATTTGGGAAACACAAATGGCATAATGCGTTAGGAGAGATGATGGGAGCAAAAATGCTGAATAGGAAGGTAATTACTGTTTATTTTGCTAAAAGTAATGTCTTGTAACCTGCAGAATAGGGCTATAGTGTTTTCTGTAGTTCTTTCTTTTTATTTTCTTGTTGATGAATAAAGGCAATATTAGTGAAATATCACGGAGGTACAAAGATCACATACTTGGTCCTGGGCAAGTTATTTTCAAGACACTTATAATATTCTCATGGAAGTGAATATTTCCTAAGAAATGGACAGGCATTTATTTCATTGAAGTCCAAACACTGAAAGTTCATGCATCCTATACGGATAGATAGTAAGTATTGCTTGAGAGTATGATTTGTATCACTTTGAAAGCTCTACCAAAGTTTTTCTCTTAAAGAATCCCGCATGCCAAAAATTTTGCATCAGCACTTAACTGGAACCCTGACTATGTAATACTTATTCCACAACTGCTAAACTTACGCACAGAAAATAGCAAACATATTAATTGCCATCATCTGATTTTGCAAACATTCACGATCGTTTTCCACGTCATTTTTAACGATCTAAGAGGTTACTGTCAAGGAGTTTCACGACACAACGTAAAATAAAGAATCGGGGATTTGGCATTAACAGGGTAGAACAAAGGAACTGGTAACTCACCGATCAGGTAGCTGGAAAGGTCAATGTTCACATACAAAAACAATCGGCCGTAAATTTAATTCTGGCTGCAAAGTCAACTGCCGAATTGCAAGATAGTTCCTTCCGTTTTCTTAAAAGTTGTGGATTCAGGACTGGACCAACCCATACCCGTCCGTTTTAATGTTTACCTTCTCTAATACGTGGGGAGTATTATATTCCACCCAAAAATTCGATAACGAGATTTCATCAGAAATGCATGTTTTGGAACCCCCTGAATCTCATTTCTTTATAGAAAAAGGTCTGTGTGTATCTCTGAACAACAGAACTCACGAAAAGTCGGTAAAACACCAAACTTGGTATTTAAGTTCAGCAGGTTTCAAGGTTGTGATAGGAAGAAGAAAATTCCCCGCCCAAAATTATCCTTTACATTGAGTATTTGTTGTTTGTTTTACCGAGATGCCTGTAATGATTTTTATTAATGATAAATGAAATGTGTATCTTGAATTTTGTGGTAATGTTCTCAGGAGATCTCTTAATTCTGGATATATTTTGCGTGACAGGTAAACCGTTGGAGATAGACAAAATGATACTGCAGAAAACTGTGGATCTTGTTAAAACACAAAACTTATGTCAAGGATATGATTTTGTGGAGTGAAACATTTCGGATATATCCCTTGTTATTTGTATTAATTTTGCAATAGTTATAATTTTCTCAAATGGGAAGTCATTACTCATTCTTTATCTCTTGGCGATACAAAGAGAATGACATTTCAAAGTCATCACATAGAGACCAGCTTTAAACCATCTGACTGTCGCTTAACGTTTACTGAATTCCCCTATTCTCCTTGTACCTACAAGGATAATTACAATAAGATAAATTTTCTTCAAATGTTTATGTAACTGACTCCGTAGTCTTCAAATCTAGAAGTCCCGGATTTGATTCCCAGCTGGAGGGTCAGCGATTGCGCGATCGTAGATTGCGCTACGAAGGCAGTCGAGCGTAATCTACTACAAAATTATATTTAAATATTTATTTTTTTTTTTCTTAAACATCAAGCAGAGTGAAGGAATTCTATGTGTCAGTTTAACGTATCACTATTTAAATAATGTGGCTCTATTTGTGTTTATTAAGCTTGTCATTTCTGCACCATTATTTTGTTTCTCAGATACTGCTAACGCTACCAGAATAATGTTTAAAACAATTATAATTGTGACAGAACACCATTTGGTAACATTTTGAAAACATTTAGATAAATACTTAACATTTTAATTTTAGGTACACATAAGCGGTTTTTGTTAAGTGCCATTTTATAACTTACTTTTTGAGATAGGTAAACAATTGCAACAAATAATTTCCGTAAGTCGAAATCAATGCATAATGTAATAAGCATAGCCTGAAATATGTCATTAGTGTTAGAGTCATTAGAGATGCAATTTGGGAAGTCAAAGCAGTTTGAACAGCGTAACTAAGTAGTTAAGGTTACGTTAAATTCAGTCGGCCACAATGACATTGGCTCACGATGTTCCTGGACTTCAATGTGTTCAGCTATCGCAGACGTTGCTAGCCACTTAGATAAAAATCGGAAAATTATAACGGGAACAAGACCCTCAGAATTGAGCAAGTCGTACAGCAACATTTGTAGAGTTGGTAACAATATGTAGAAATGTTGAAAGTTGTAGCCATGTAGATGGAACATAAGTTAATAAAAGAGCGTGCATTTCTAGAATTCGCGTCTTTTCCTTCACCTTCTTACAGTCTTAGAGAAGTGTCAACCCTGATCGATTATCGGCACACCCCAGTGCTTAAAGAACGTGCTCGAGTTATGTAGCTTTAGCGGGAATCTTCAACTGAGCATTTTCTGTGACTTAAGAGAATGTATGTTTAACATTATTATTACGGAAACAGTTATTAAATAACCACCGAATTTACGTCAACTTTAAGGGTGTTTATTATACACACCTGAAGCTATTAAGAGAGAAGCAACATAATCCACTAATATCAGAATAATGTCAAGACCAACAGCTTCACTTAACTAAAGGTTAGGTTGTGTAATGTTTACAACACAATATTAATTAAGTGAAGCTGTTGGCCTCGACATTATTGTGATATTAGTGGTTAAGGGTGTTTTACCCTCACACCTACCCACGCATACCGGAGAGAAGGACCTCATAGTTCAATACTGGAGCAGCTGACAAAAGATACGCTGGAGAATGGGATTGGAGATGGCGTCAAAGAGTGACGCATACATCATCAAATACGGCATTAATGTTTCAGATCAAGGATCACCAATGCACAGACATACTATTTTAAATGTATGGGCTAGGTAGGCTCGCGTGGTTGTGCTGTTGCACATGTAAGTAAATAACTGTCTTCTAGCTGGCAAGCATCGCACAATGCATGCATCTTAAACGCTCCTAAATATTTTAATATACTCCTTAGCATGTGAAAGGAAGACCGTAGTTTATGCGTTTAAAACTACTATATAAATTAAGGCTGTTCGTGACCAAGAGCTTGAAGTGTATCCACTGAAAACTGGAGGAGTCCATTTACATAGGTTACAAGAAAATGAATATGCATAAAGTGGAGTGAATGGGGAATAGGAATTAGGAAAGTAAATTAATATATACTCGAGTAATCTTCTTGTTTCAGAAAAGGGAAGCTAAGGAGATGCAACAATGCGAAGATGGGAAATAACGAAGGCCTCTTACGTTGCGGGAAGCGAGTACTAGTTGGAAACATATCTCTCAGGGTCCTATGCCATTAATTAATTCACGGAAGGTTCCCAATTCACCCCACTTTGGCGCGTTTCAATTAAAAGCAGCCTTGTGCATAAGAAGGCCTAACACGTCGAGTACTCACATGTGTGTTGCGGGAATAAAAAGCACATGTGATCTTTCCTCCGAGCTCCACCTAATAATTACGTAAGGAAATGATTTGTAACCAAGTTATTCCAGCGCGGAAAGTTCAATGGAACTTATGTAATGAATAAATTGAACCAACTCGGGAAAACATCGCAATCAAGGTCCGATGAAGATTTCTTTGATGCACCGGTGAAAAATGAAAATAAATGTGTATTGGAATACATATCGAACACTATAAATATCAGAAATGATAGCCCTGTTTACGTTCCGGTACTCAGACCTTCAATCTAGAAGTGATCTTATCTCGAAGCAACAATAAATTTGTGTTCACTCAATTATATATACTGTGTGGTTTTAGGTTTTTGTGTACTGTTTCATTTATTAAAATTAAGCTTCACAGCACAAAGTAATATCATATTCATTAAAATGTGCGGCGCTACACTCTACATACATAATCCCGCGAATTCTATGTATCGTGACAATACGACGGATCCCACTCCGGACACCAGTGTGAAAAAAACGACAAATCCAGTCCTGTTACCTTTCTATCACTTTATTGACTTCTAAACTCACTGACACACCAACCGGCTCATGTCTATAACTGTAACCAACTTTCCCTCTACTGCTTCCTTGCTTCCTTGCATAGCGGGAATGAAGTCATTCAGGCCTTTCGCGAACTTCTTCAAACACGCCGGCGATAAAGGAGCCCGCCTTTCTCGAAGGTTCTGGAGAATACCCCTTTTGGTTCTGCCACTCAATTGTTGTAAGTCACGTATACCGAAACAGTCACGCGAGGCAGTCTGACCTTGGGCACCTTTGTTTACTCCCCGGCCTGGTATGTAGTGTGAAGTGGCGTAGCCCCGACAGTCCTTTGTTTTGTGCCGCACTCGGCGTCTAACCGTGGTAATGTGTGAGGCTATGGAGGTGTCGTGTTCGATTCCAGTCGACCGCCTACTCCGACTTTGGGGCTTACGTGATTTTTCTCGATCGGTAGGTGAAGGCCGTGGTGGTTTTACATCTACCATGAGTTTCTTTGCCTTATGCCTTTCATACTGTTCCATTCTCATGTTTCAGGTGTGCTTCTAGGTTTTGTGACGTGAGACGGTACCGGACAGATTGCGCGGATGCTTGAAAGAGCATTCCCCTGGGCGCTGGAGAGTGGTTCATCGCCATCTCAGTGCAGCTCCAGCAGTGAAACGGGTCTAGGGCCTATTAGGGACTTCCGCACTCTCTATGGCCTGTCTACCGGCGACCTTTAGCCTCCTGTGGTTCCTTCAGTTCATCCCTTTCTCCTGGGCAATGTTAACCACATTAGATCTCATATAGATCGCAGTGCACAAGTTGTATCCCTTTGTTTATACTCTACATCATATTCAGCTTACGATAGTCACGATAAGTTTTTGAGTACCAGTAATTTGAATACGTCTTGGTTACATATGTTTTACGGTAAGAAAGGTAGCACACAGGCATATCGTTAGTCATCCATGTGGGGGAAGATAAGAAGCTCGTAGATGCCACATCACAACTCAAACTGCAAAAACGAAAAACTTCGGAAACAACTAATGGTGCAGAAAGTTTTTGCCGTAGATGTATATTTCCTGTTCTAAGTTTTTGTCTCTCTCTTACAAAATTCGTTTAATAAAAAAGAACTTTAGGGAGTATTCTCAGAAAGCTCAAGATGGATAATTTATTATTCATGCAAGTACGCTACACATATATTATTTTAGTCAACATCGCTAAAACAGATTTTTGTAGAAATAAAAATAGAACGAAGCGTTCAAGTCGCATCCTTGGAAGACGCTGGGTTTAAATACAAGGATCACACACGTCAGGAAGGGAGCCCCTTATGATCCAACGAATCACCCCTGATGTAGACTTGGCAACTGACCTTTACCCTCTGCCCAATACATTGTGTGTGCAGAGAGGCAGAGGATGCAGTAATCGTGCGGCAAAACTTGGTCCCCAACTCCAACGCTTTTGCTCAGTGGAGTTTACAGGTTTCTACTACAAGATTTTATATTCCCTTAATTTTGAAGACTAGGTTCGTTGGTTTAGTAGTAGTGATTTGTTTTAGAAAAACAGAAGTGTTATTAAAGGAAGACATTAATATTCTATTACTCTGTTTAATAGCAGCTGTTACTTACGTCATCTATTTAATTTCATGCAAATCGTGATATTTATATTCGGCAATTTATTTCCAAATCGCTTGAATTAGTTATGATCCTTTCACTCTAAACAAATAAAACGAAGTGACAAAATTTATAATTTCAAGGAAAAGTTTGGGGGCACAATTCAAAATACTGGGAAACACAAAACGATTGCAGTAAATTCACATATATAGATAATACAAACACATGTGTTACAATTCTTAATTGACTGTTGTAATATTGGTAACTCAGTATGTATTCTTGAGCTTGTTAATCGAAATGTTCTCCAGAGGAAAGGATATTTGAAACACAATTCATACTGTACGTAATAATGTGGCTTGTTAAATGATGTTTGAAAATGTAGAAAGGGAACTATGGCATTGTAGTTAGGTGTGGAAATGTTCAGAACGTAACCCGCCTCCGTGGTGTGGTGGTAACGTGTCTGCCTCATTTGGATGAGGTCCCAAGTTCGAATCTTGGTTATAGTGATTTATCCCGATTTTTTCCCGAGGTTTTTCCTTATCCTGAGAAGATGAATGTTGGGTATGTTTAAGCTGTATGGACCTCGGGTTCATTTGAACATCATTTCTCCCATTTCATTCATTCATCGTCTAATATGACAATACGGTGGAGAACGCTAATATGAAGAACTATAGTGTTATTACATTGGTCTATTTAGACATACACAATACGATAGTTTTAAATACCAAGTAATAGAATATACCACTTGCCAATGTTTATTAGTAATTTTTACAGTAAATATTACGAGTTTTATTCGTTTTATCTTTCCAAATATTTATTTAAGGTTTTATTGTATACTGGTGTCACAATAGCTACTATAAGACAACTCAGAGGGATGGCTCAGATAGTTACGTCTGTGGCTCACATTCGGAAGGTCGCGAGTTTGGTCCCCGTTGATCGCGCACTCTGCCTTGTATGTTTTGTGGTTTCCCCTTGACACTTAGGCGAATGCTGTGGCACTTAATATAATACCACAAATTTCTTTCCACCATTTTGCTTTTATTCTATTTTCTTCTCTTTTTCAGGTGTGCTTCTAGGCTCGCAGTGTATGTAGTGTCGGACAGATGGTGCGGATGCACATATACTTAAAGGTACACTCTGCGTGGACAATAGAGGGCTGCTAGATCGAGGGGTCACTTGTTTGCCCTCTCGAGTACGGCTCCACCTGTAGGAAGGATGCCTGGAAATGTTAAGGACTTCCGCGCGCCTGTGTGGCTTGTGGTTCCGTTCCTTCAGGGGAGGTGTTAGCAACAATAGATCTGTGTAGGTCGCAGTGTGCGAGGTGTCCCTCTTTGTGTCTACCTTTACAGTAGCGTAACATAGCTACCGAGTATTTGAAAGTGAGCTCTTAGAGGAGTGACAGGGTTCCTTTTTTGAGGGACTAATGCGTGTCATGGCCTTTAGGGGGATAGACATCTGAAACAAAAGCCTTAATATTCCTCCGAAACATTTACAGTTAATCATAAAAAGGGATATTTTCAAATGCACCGGTATTGTAAATATTACTAACGGGGACCTCCTTGCACCACACAAAGCTCCAGCGCTGTAGCTGATAAAGACTTTATGTTCCTATGAAATCCGCGCAGCAATCCCTGGACACGTTTCCCGGGTCGAACACTCTTTATTCTAGAAGCTGGTTTGTCTACCTAGAGGCCGTCGATAACATTTAGCCCAAGAAAGTCATTAAGATTAAAGATTCGAGGAGTTTATGGTTTAACCGGAAACCTCCGCAGACATGGGTGTCAGGTTAATTATATTGGTGACCCTTAGAGTGACCAAGGTTGTAATATGCATGGTAATGAAGGTGTTGTGTTGGTACAAGCAATGCAGTGTAACTCTATCCCTGTTTACTGTTTGGGGATGCCGAGAAAAAGCCTTTACCTGTGGGAAGGAGTAAAGAAACCAGAGTCTGCAAAGAACTCGGTAGGTGTGAAAGCAGTCAAATCACATCAAGGTTTCTTCACGTCACAAGATATTATGCTTACTAGACTTCCGCTCAAAATCTCCTCTCCCACCCACCTTGGCCCATAGCCTGCACACGGTCTTTATTTGCCGTGTTCCGTGCTTTTTTTCCTTCTCTTTTCTTTCTCTCCTATTTCTTACTAGGCAGGACAATGTGCATGAGGGTCAGTGGCGTACCCATGTTTAATTCACGAGTCGTTTACGGAATGACCAAAAGTTACTTGGAATGCGTAGGCGCAGGAAAGAACTTATTTCAAATCTCCTTAAAGTGAAATATAAATATACTAATGCAATGAATATCTAATAGAACACAAGAATGATCAAGGAGTTTATTTAAGTTTATTAAACTTTATTTAGTATCTTTAATTATGTAACTTACCTTCACATAACAATGGCCTCTTCCTTTGTTCTCCCGGCCCGCCAGTTGCACCCTACATGCCCATCATTCTGTACATGTAAAGGCTTCGCAGAGAAATGAGTCCAGGAAATTCCAACACAGTGACTTAAGAATCGCGTTCTAGAAGCAGTATTATGGCCCAGGCAGGATCGTAAAATATCATATTTAGCATATGTAGCATCATTTGTGTCGTTGCCATTTAGAGATCGATTTCTTATTTCTTTCTTTCAAGTCATTTAGCTACTCAAAGTGTGATATATGTACCATATCCTTGTTTACAGCTTGGGGTCTCAAATTTTTATTTGCAGTTTACAATTTTCTAAGCAAACCGAAAATCTTATTGCATATCTTACAGTCACTATGGCAAAGCTTTGCATTCTAAGTTTGTCTTACGTAAATGTTCAAAGGCTTAAATTTTGATTCCACTTAAGTTTTGCCTTCAGGGTCATCATATTCCAAAAATGACCTTTGCTGTCCTATGCTAAATGTTCCACACACTTAATGTTTTTTAAAACTTCCCTGTATTTTAAATGCGTTTCATGTATATAATCGTAGCTCAAGAAGTCCTCAGTTAATATTTTCTGCTCCTTTTAGCTCACGAGAAAATAAAATTGAAAGGTTATTATTGTAATACTCTTTCTATTTTTATTTATTTTTTGCATTAGCTTTTCTGTTTAAAAATCAATAATTCAAAAACATTTCACGACGTAGAACATTTACCTATATATTAATTTTAAATGTCCGACCAAACGGAATGCACATAAACATGTTCAGAGGAATTGGTTGAAAATTCCATCGCGTGCAAAATTTTGAACGACAAGAATTTATAAGACTCAAAATTTTAGAGGGAAAATATCCGGACTGCAATTGTTTTATTCTATCGATTTTAAAGGAAAGTATATGCAGTATAAAAAGTGTAATTGAATTTTCAACTTTCTATCAATAAATAGCTTTTGGACGCACAAACGACATGTCCATTTTCTAGAAATTTTAAAGAGATTTCAGTGGTGTATTCACTTAAAGAAGCGCAAAGAGAATTTGTTCAAATATTGAATCTTATAAATGACCAGCACATGCGGTAGTAGTGGTCAGAACCTGATAAACTGAATTGCTTGATTGGCTGTACAATGGTGATTTACAAGCTCTTATGCATTCACCCACCGTCATTTGCCGAACTTTTTGTCCATGAACATATTGATAAATATTCCTTAAACTATTTTATTCGCCAAACCACAATTTTTTGAGAGACAAAGCTATTTATATCAACAATATAAATTTGAAATTGGGAATTACTAGTGTTTATATGAATATAAAGAAAGATTCACCGTGTATCACACAATAATTAAGCACGGTTTAGTTAATATGGTTACTTCTATGTTTTGTTGGACAGGATGCGTATGTCTATTTTTATGTAATTATGTTGGAGGTACTCGCTGATTACAAGCAAAAATTATTATTGCAAGGCTTTTTTAAATATTCTGATTCTGATGTATTTGAACAGTATTACGCTATAAGTATTATTTAGCCTAATACTTCTATTTACAAAACCCTGTACTGAAGTAAAATAAATAAGACGGTTACCTTAACTTTCGTGGTTAAGAATAGGAATCATAATAAACATCTTAGCAACCATTGGTTTCGTCTTAAAGATCAGAATTGTCACCTGGGAACTAACATTTACGATAGGAAGTTTGGAACTGTGTAATTGTTAAAATGATTTGTTGGGCACTAAAATAATATAAACCGTCTTTTCTCTGTGACGCTTTGCCAGGATGTAAGTCTAGGTTTTCCGTGTTTAAGACTTAAAAAAAAAAAAAAAAAAAAAAAAAAATCAAAGAATGTCTTGTCTTTTCTTCTGTTGCCTGTTACGGTGGGGATTCCGGCACCTCAGACGATTCCTCAGACTCTGCGAGGAAGGATGATAAGAAAGTATCCAACAGGTGGCCAGAATGCATCACAGGTAGAGCTACAAAGGCGGGTCCCTAACTGGTACATGAGTTCTCGCCCCGAACTCCAGGTCGCCATACAGAGCGCATCATCTGCCGGGTCTGGCTGATCAACCAATCCCCCCTGTTGAGTGGCCAGTCAACCACAGTGTCTCCCCTCAGCAGAACACCATATTTCCAGAGCGTAAGCTTCACCGCAACGCACCCTACCAGCGACCCCTCTGACTCTTACAGCCTGGAAAGACCGGATAGAGAGAGTGAAATGATGGGGGTGATTCGGGGGATGTAAGGTAAATTTCCTTCCCAGTATTCACCTGGTGACCTGGAGAAAAATCCCCGAAAAAATCCAAGGTCACGAAGGTCGGTCGCGGGAATGGAACTCACGACCTCCCGAATGCGTGTAACAGACGACACCGCCTGAGCGGTAAAAATGGTGGGTAAGTTGTTCAGCCGGTTAGCTATTGATATATTTAGGTGCATGTGAAAAAGACTTACACTCGGTACAAGCATAAAAGACTATGGTCAAAATTTTTGTCTTAAGAGACTTCATATCCAATACTGCTATCACACTGAGTCCTTTTCTTACAAGATTTAAAACAAAAGAAATCGTCCGATAAAATCTTACATCTTGCAGATTTATTGTGAGCTATAGACAGCCTCAGCAACCTGTAAGTATTAGACCTTACTTTAGTTAGTATGAATAGTTCAGTGAACAAGACAATCTGTACTAGGTATAAATTGGCACATATGTTTAAGACTTTTTGGATCCACAATCGCACAACTCATATAATGTGCCACGTTGTTATGAAAACGTTTTTCATTCAAGTGTCAAAGGTTCGCTTTCTGAATTATCCTTTTGGTCTAGTACATATACAGCACTACTTGGCATAAAAATCTATTGTTGAGAAAAAAAACTTAGTTCGTATTATTTTGTGCTATTCCAAACAGAAATAATGGTTTTTATGATTGGTGCGGGTTAACAGAGTACAGAGTAAAGCAAGAGAACAAAGAGACAATTTCCTAAGTGATATTCTTGAAGTTACTGAGCTGCTGTAAAGTTCATTTACTTTAAGATATTTCAAATAGTGCAAATACTAAGCTTTGGATAATCGTATTTGTTTTGTGGCATTGCTATATAATTCCATGGGAATTCTTGGTGTAAAACTTGTGTAAAGTTCTGGATAAATAAGTATATATATCTTGTTTACTTGCTCCACAGATCGCTAAACACTGAATTTAAGAAGAGATTTTTGAATTGGGCCATTTTCGAATTGCTCATTGTTCAGATTGAGGCTTCTTTTATGCAGTAGGGTCTCCGAAACGGGAAGACTGTACGTAAACAAACCGTAGATTCGAACAAGCAGTAGACGTCGCACTCTTTGGTTAAACGTTGTTGACCAATGATACTGTATCAGCTGCTCTATGATGCACTGCAGTCCTTCACCATACCTACAGCCACCGATAATGTTCACGGTATTATTACATTTAGTAATTGCATTCAATGGTGGTCTTGTACACAAATGCTGAGTACATCGAGATGCTTCCCATCTACGGGGAACGTCAAAGGACTCCAAGAAGGAATTTTCAGCTCTATCAACAACGTGACCGTAACAGGCGCCACCCACCCACACCATATTTCCAAACTGGAGAGGCGTTTAAGTGAAGCAGGCAGGTTACGTCCAAACAGACACCCCTGCGGATGTCCGCGGACAGACACGCCGCACATAATCTTTCCAAGAGTTTGACATCACATAACCAGATGATGTACAAAATATATCGAAGTTGGTGGCAACCATTTTAAGCACATTCAATAGTCGATTAAAATGCTGTCGGTTTATTTAGAATATTTAAGCTTTTAATTTTTTATGATAGTCACAATATGAGTTGTCTTCTTAGTGCTTACCAAGCGAGGGACACGGTTCGATTCCCAGTACCGGTGTACCCTCTTGGAGATCTGGTCCGAGTGCACTTAGCCTCGTTAGGCCACTGAGGGGCCAATTGAGGAGATTCTTGATTGACCGCATAATCGGCCAGGAGGGACCGGGTGCTGACCACGTCCCACCTGCAGTACTGCACCCCACTCATGATGCCTGTGGTGGGCAGAGATGGGGATGCAGCGGTCGGCGGTAGGCCTTGGCCCGGGTGAGCTGTCGTGCTACGGAGTTACTTCAATCACACGATACCTGTTTACCATCGAGTTTTATAAGATATGTTTGTTTACATTCTGTACTAACATTGCCGGTCCCCAAGACTCCGTTGGTGTTTCGTGGCGCAGGGGATTGTGGACTCGAGTCCCGTCTTGGGCATTTGCGTCTGTGTGTATGTAAATATGTGTACTGTGCCAGTAAAAGAATAAAAACAAACGGAAAATATAAAAATACATAAAGCTATTGGTTTCTGGAGTTGGATATGGTGTAAGAAATGTGCCTCTAAAGGTGAAATTACACAAGTATGTCGAAAATGTCGATGTTACGCCAATATGTATAAAAGTGGCATCCCGTATGCCTAAGGTAAGACATTCTTAAGCGTTGTGAAGTTCAGGGTTAATCCAAATGTGAGTATTGGAGCGATGTAAGTGGTGAGGGAGGTGAAAGCGTAGGAGGAGCTGCGGAACGCCACTGTTGATGCTTCCTCCAGCATCCTATGTTGTGTTCATGTGTGTTTAACACGTGCTGATGCGTCCCGTACCATCATCCTCTCTCCACACCGGCTCGACTTACAAGAAACCGGTCCACAATCTCTTTGGGAACAAACCTCCCTCCACGGTATCTGCTTGATAGCGCTCCCTCTCAACTAGATTTGTTTTTTGTCGGAGCATTCCTACTTCCTTTTTGTACACCTTGGAATTTTTTTCATTGCTTGTTGTTAAGTGTAAGATCCGATGAAGATTACGTTCACACTGAAGATTTCGTCTAAAACCGGGTTTCAAACAATCAGCATGTTGGTAGTGATTTCCAACACTATGCACCCGCACAGTTCAAGTGCTACTACCTCTACCTCCACCTCTCTCTCTACCTCTCTCCTCACATCTTGTTACGCTCCGTTTTCCTTCCAACCTTCCTTTTGTTCTAACTTCCATAGACAGCCGCAGATGCTTTACACGGACAAGAATGTATGGTTCTTAAAATAGCACTAGCTTTAAGTTAGTTCTGGTGAATGACCACAACACAAATCCTCAATTATAGCGAAGGGACTATTTACTATAGATCATTAGTATCTCAACTATTATTATAAAGAGAAAAATATGTGTGTCTGTGTGTGTTGATGAAGTCGAAGTGCGTGTGCATCGCATTTGACGTCATCTCCAGTCTTGCTCTCCGATGAATCCTCTTCGAGTTGTTCTAGTAGGTTTTTTTTTTTTCACAGAAGTAAATACGCAATTAGTCAGCTTCTTAGCGAGGTGGTAGCGCTGCTGTTTACCCGGCTTCGACTCCCGGTACCGGCCTGGGGATTTTCTCCTCACCTCAGCCTGTTAGGTCCTTGAAGGCCACTTGAGGAACTATTTGATTGAGAAGTAGCGGCCCCTGGTTGCGAAGACCGCATAACTCGCCCGCTGCACCCCATTCGCGACGCCTGTGCTGAGCAGAGATGTGGGACGCAGCGGCCGGGCAGTAGGTCCGTGAAGGGCTCTTGTGCCACGAGGTCATACCAAATTACAGTGAGACCTGCGCAAAGGGTCACCTGATTGTGAGGTGTTCTTTCATGTATGGTATAGGAATGAAATGGGCAATATGCTTATCTTGCATAGTCGAGGGCATGGAAGTCATCAGCTCATCTAGCAAGTTAATTCAGAAGTCATTCTAAATTAACGGGGAAATATTGCAAATTCAATTACATATACCTGTGGAAAATGTATGTCTGTCTGTGACGACGTCAGCCGATGGCCTATTGTGCGTCAGACCCCGGGAGAAAGAATGAGATGAATGTACCCTACAGGTGGCCGGAACGCATCAGAGGCGGAACTACAACCACGGTGGGTCCCTAACTGATGCAGGCAAGTTCTTCAGTCCGATGGAATTCCAGGTCGCCACAGAGAGCCCGCCACCAGCCTGCCTGATCAATCAGTGCCCCTCTAGCACAGGGCATCGGCGACCCCGCTGACTCCTACTACTTGGAACGGCCGGATAGAGACCAAAATGAATGAAATGAAAGGAAATGAAACGGAGGTCATAAGGTAAATATCCTTCCCAGCATTCGCCTGAGTGACGTGGGAGCGGAACCCGCGACCTCCCGAATGAAGGCTACAGGCCATCTTAGGGACGCTGTCATGTGATTCAAGTTACAACTGGATACTTCATAAAATATTAATTATTGCAATTGCTGGAAATAAAACAGTTACCTACTGCAACTGTCAATCATTGCTCCCAAAATTAATATTTTCCTTCAAATACCCACATTCAAAGGCATCTCTCTATAAATATTGAAGACTATTATCATGTTAAAGAGCTTACGTTACATACACAGATAATGTTTACACTAGCCTTCCCTCAACATTAAGTTTATGTCGCTGTGGTGTAAGCCATAGCTGGTTTGTTTCCAAGTACTGCGCTGTAAGTTATGCAGTATCACATTGAAACGCATTTTAATATGGAGAAATATAAGCACATGGCATATGCATTGTGTATGTCAGTCAGGCACCGGTTTTCAATTCGTGCTGTGCGACCCATCGGTTACCCAACGTTGAATTGAAATCCCAGAAAATTTGTATTTGTGGTGCCTGGAACAAGCAAGTAGACACAATGAGTTAGTTGTTGGAATTGTTATAAAGTCGTGCAAATGGTAGACACCGGAATAAAACGTGCCCCACTAGACTGTGAAAAATTGCGGGATAAATTATTCATTCCATCTTAATATCTTGAATAATATAATTAAAAGAGCGGAACGGGAAATTAACACTTTATGGAGCATCTCCTGTAGTAGTATCGATATAACGTGCAGATGTTACCAGAGGACAGAATGGCAGGAATCATCACAACTTCATATCAAATGTTATATTATTTTTAGCTTGTCACGTTACAAACGTGGGGCACGACGTATGACGATAAAAGTGTTAATTAGCTTCTTCCCTTTAGGCATTTACATAAAACATCAACGTAACCTCCTAATAGCTGATTAAAAGGCTACATCATCCCTCGCGAACTTTATTTTGTATATTAATAATCATGTTACGCTGAAGTGACAGGAAAATATTTTTAAAATATACTTGTTACTCCATACTTATTCTGTAAATAATCATATTATGACACAAATGTAATACACAATATACAAAATTTATTAGTGCAGTCAGTAATTCCACATGTAGAATTGGGAATTCGTATTTCTCATTTCCGTAAAAGAGGGAAATTATGTATTTACAAAAAAAATTGAATGCGAATTGTTACTATGGACATTTGTATATCCACACATCACAAAAGACCTAATACAACCAAAGATCTAAATATATGGAACTGTAGTAGTGTAGCAAATTCAGGTAATAGCAGTATAATGACAATTTCTATTTAATTTTCCTTTCTGGAATAACATTCTTTAAAATGTCTAAGAAAATGTGTAGTTTCTTATGTAGCATAATCACGCTTGTGCATAAGATTACCATAGAAGTTGTATATAGTATGTATATACACTAGATACAGGATGTTCAGAAAAAAGTGCCTGTCATTGCAACAGGAGTTAGGATTGGGCAAACCTAGAATAAATGTTCCTATAAACATATATCCGAAATCAAATACATGTTAAGGTATGAAGTGTTTTACTTACGCCAGAAAATGGATGGATTGGTCTAAGAAGCTCAGTAACATGGCCTTCCCATTTTCCGGACCTCAATCCATTGTATTTTTGGCTATGGGGACATTTAAGGGCGTTGGTGTATGCGAAACCCATTGACAATGTGCATAAGATACAAGAGCGTGTGACCAACGCTTGTACCCAAATCCGACAGCAGCCACGTATGCTACAAAGAATTCTAGATTCTTTGAGAAGAGGAGTTGAAGCAAGTGTAAGAATGCATGGTAACCACATAGAGCATCTCCTGTAGTAGTATCCATATAACGTGCAGATGTTACCAGAGGACAGAATGGCAGGAATCATCACAACCCCTGTTTGGTGTTTATTTTGGATGTTCACCCAACAATTGTTTCGTTAACCATTAATTGTCACAGTAAAGTGTTCCCCAATTTTCCCCAAAATGTCGTATTTGGCAACTGATGTACTAAAGGGCAATGCTTCTATTTGCAAGGGTTTCAACTCACATTATAGCTCTTACATGTAGCCGCCGAATATTTCGCACTGTCCAAATGCAAATTTGTCACCCTGCAAGGTGCACACTGCTAGGATTACAGTTTTATGACGAACAGCGGGTGTGTCGAGCAGCACGCTTTGAAAACTACACTAGCACCGCATTGTTACGTGCGCATATTCCTTCACAGTTCAAAACATAAATATTCTATCTTCGGTTTCAACTATGACACTGTACATAAAGTTACGCTATAGCACTTGAGGACAAATTAGCTATGGCTTGCACTGCAGTGAAAACTGTGAAATGCACTTGCTGCTATGAGAGATTGGACATCGTTCTGTTGCCGTTGCTAAATGTACAGTACAGTCAGCGCCAGAAATGTTGCCTCGAATTAAAAAAAAAAGTAGGTTTATTATTTTTTTAATGCCTGGATTCGAATGATAAAGAGATGTTTTTAATCTCATGCTTGAAGGGCAGTGTTCTACAGATAGTTTAGAAGTGTAGGTTTTGGAGACACAGGGTCCACTCATTCTCGTTATCTTTCTCAACTACTTGGTTAAGAAGTAGCGACGCCTGTTGGTGAAGACCGCATAACCGGTCGGGAGGGACCGGAGCACTGACCACATCCCACCCTCCAGTACTGCACCCACTCATGACGCCTGTGGTGGGCAGAGTTGGGGACGTATCGGCTGCTCCAAACCTAGACCCGGAAAACCTTTCGTTACGCCGGGAGGTAGGTTTTGAAAATGTCTGTCACGTACGATTCATTCAAAACAATTGAGAATAAGTCGCAAATAATATGCGCCTTTAACAGCTTCTGTATATTTTAGGTTATGCAAGAAGGGAGCACAACTTGCAAACTGCGACATACCTAGATGTATTGTGGCTACTAACCCCCAGAGTGAAGGGTGAATTGAAGGAACCACAGCAGACAGGCCACAAAGACGCACAGAAGTCCCAAAGAGTTCCAGAAGAGAAGACCCGACCCACTTCTGGAGCTGCTTAGAGAGGACGGTGAACAACCCATCGACCAAACAGCCCTCTAGTGTCCACATGAAATACTCTTTCCTTTGAGCAAGCATTCGTGCCATCTGTATGGCACCACCTTACGCCACGAAACCTAGAAAAAACCTGCAAGGAAACGGAATGAAAGAGAAATAATTGAAAAGAAATAGTGTAGATGAAAAACATCTCAGCGTTAGCTTACAATTTAGGAAAAACCACGAACACTTCAAGGTCAGAGCGGGGGCCAGTGGGATATAAACTCGGGACCCCCTGAATTTGAGTCTCGCAGGTTACCAGCCAGTCATTTAATTTGGTTGGGATTATCTAACTCTGTAGTATGCATATTTTGTAAAACTTGGAACCTCAACCAGCCAAATCCAAACACATTTAACTATACGAAACTGTAATAGAATATAACTGGGGTTGCCCTCTTTAACAATAACAGAACTTCACTTACTAAAATATGCAAATGCATAGAACATTTACAATACATAGTTATCTGAATGTTACTTATAACAACTTAAATTGTTTCAAGAAGGGAAAATTATTTTAGATGTTGCTTTTATTGGATTTAAGGCATTAAAATCATATAATTAAATAACAAGTAAAGCTATTCAAACCAGCATAATAAAAACTAAGCACTAAGCAACATTGCCAAAATACGTAACATTTAAGGTTAATGAAGGGGCACCAATACAGCTGACTATGGTCAGTCCAGGCTCTATTCCAGACTAGCATTAAAATCAGTCATCTAGTAGCTCAATCCATCTCGTTTACCACTAAACGAGAAAGCGAACATACTGGCACCTACAATAACCTGTGACTTTGCGTCTGTTTACATCGAACCCCCGCCGATGACAATGCCTTTACATGAACGTTATTCACAGCGTGATCCGTGTCATTTATGGCTTCTCAAACGGCTAGGATTATGTTATCTATCGCTGTGGAAGATTCAGTAATACTCGTATATAAATCAAATTATTGATGCTTTCTTGACACCTAACTTAATTACTGCACACTATGAATGAAAATAACTGTTACACCATTTGTCTTGTGAATATAATTCACTCTTATGCATAAGTACCCGTACTAATGTACAGAGTTTTGTCGCTGTAATATTTTCGGTCACGCGTGGTCTCCAAAGAAGGTATTTAATGTACACCCTATATAACACACATATCATTAATGTTTTCCTTAGGTACCAGCGGTGTTTCACATTTCTTCTGATTTATTGTACATAAGGAAAAGCGCATCCATTTTATTAGATCATAAAAGCAGATGCGCACTGAGACAGTGTTACAGTTTAGATAGGCTATACAGGATATTAAAAATATGGACGCCAATTCTGTGTTGAAGTCCATGTTCGGATTGGAGACACAATAGAAAGCCCAAGGGCTGCAGATCTCTTTACTTCGATGATGCAGAGTTGTAAACTATGTTCTGATTTAAAGTATGACCTTCAAGTTACCGCCTATTGCAATCTTTGTGTTCTTCAGGCGATACAACTGCTGTTTGTGTAGGTTTGTGTAGATTTACGCATATGTCGCCAGTAACTGTTGTTTATTTTCATCTCCTCGCAATTGTTGTTCTGCGATACGAACCAGGTTGGAGAAGTTACAGAAATATTTTTAAACGAAATTGGTTCAAGTCTTCTATGGAAGCCTTCATTATAATATTCTGATACAATATGGTAAATGGATTTTAACGAAAATCTCATTTATAGTTAATTTTAATGATAACCTTGAAAGTAACTGAAATTCAATTGAAGAGGAGTACCTACTTAAGAAAGAAAAGAACAGAAATTGCATGTTTCAGACTGGGAGGCTGCAAAACACAGAAATTGACTGAGGAATATGACCATTTTGTAGTGGGGATGAAGACTAGGGTACATCTTTTGCTGGAATGAGCATATTCAGCCAACCAGCAAACATATAAAATGCCACAAAAGTTCTAAATCCAGATAGAGAAAGACTGTCATTTTGGTATATAATAGTTGACCAGAGAAGCCGTCAAAACTAGACACTTCCCTGACTAAAGTGCGTGAAGCCAGAACACTTTGTTCAGCTGTGCAATTTATACAAATTTCTTCGTTTTTCTCCCCCCCCCCCCCTTTATTTTTGTAACCATTAACTTGTATCTTAAATATGCACGCACGCTCAATGACATGCACTGAGTGCTTTCGTAATAATTTTGACTCCACAATAAAGATGCTTTATGTGTGCATCGATATGCCTTACCGCACATTGCACAGATGCATTCAGTAAGTAAGGAGCTGAAAATCATGAGTAGTCCACAATTTTTACTAACACTTGAGTGTAAGTAATCAGACTAGTGCTGTCCAACATCTCTCTTATGAGCTAATGACGTCACCTTGTCTCTTTATCCCACCCTTCACTCACTCAGGTAACAAAGCGTTATAGAAGTTGGTTTTTAAGTCCCATGAATGCATCATAGCTCAGCGAACAGTAGGTGGAGCCAAAGTCACCCTCCTCTCTTTTGCACAAGGTTGGATATCACTGGTCTAGAGTATTAAAATTGTGCAATTGTGAATTAAGTGGTTAACATATAAGTAGATGTTTTTTTTTGAAGTTGTGAGATATTCCATAATTCTAACGCCTTAGCCAAGCTTTTGTATATAAGGGGTTGAAAATATGGTGTAAGCGTAGATTAAAAACAAGTTTTGGGTAGTTTTGGGAAGTTTTAAGCTCACTTCCGTTTTTTGCTGAAATAATGTAGGGCAATTTTAGGAAAATGGGTTAAACAGTGTAGACGTCTACGCAAGGTTTTGAGGATATGTTATTACGGGTAATTTTTTACTTTTAACGTAGCCTATATTTTGGCTTCTATAAGTATATGTAGAACTTTTTGTTTAGATAGACCAAAGAGTATGAATTCGTAAGTTAAGGGTTATTGGACATAAAGGTAGTGCAGTTTTTGGAACCTCTAGAGTAGTTTGTCATTCTCTGCTAGTTTTGAATACCCAAAATACCCAGCTTGTCAAAAACCACACGAAAGGTACACCATGATAACAAAGTTCATCAACATTAGAGGGAAAAAACACGATATTAACTTCTTCCCCTGCAGTAACTCAATTTCAAAACTTTTTAAACTCTCAACTTACCTCTCTGGGCCGAAACTCATTAAAAGGTATACGATGTTCACGAAAATGTGCCAAAAATCGCTGATATTTATATTTAACGAATTGGATGATTTGGACATGAAAACCCCTTTAACTCCCCTCTCTATTTTAACATCCCTGTAAATATTTTAGATCCTATGTCCCTCCGGGAGAATAGTGCTTTTTAATGTTGAGGAATTATCAAAGTCGGTTAAGTGGTTTGAGAGATTATCCAGCCCCCCCCCCCCCCACACACACACACATACACAACATTTATTCTCTGTTTAATATATTAGTCCTATAGATTTTTTCATACTGGCATGCGTAAACCGTTACATACACATATTTTATTAATATGCATTTAAATGGAAATTTTCCAATTAAACCTTTCACATGAGTGAAAGAGCCATTACTTGATTTTCAAAATATTGATTTCTGATTTTATGTTATGTTATTTTACAAGGTGATTGATATTTTATACACGTATCTGTGTGCCTATTTTTACTGATGTGAATATCAAAAAGATAAAAAGAAATACTGAATGAAATTTGAAACATTTAATCTATCACTTTGGAACATAATTAAGACTTGACATTTTCTTCCTTTTTTCTGTTTATTTTTACCACGATGTCTGTATCTTCCCTGGCAATTTTAACCTAATCAGCAGAGGTTATAGCAAAAGAGCATTTTAACTAGTTTGGAGATCAGTCTTTGGATGTTGAGATTAGTGTCCTACTTATCTGAAAGTTTTAGGTGTATATAACTTTGGAAAATGCTGTGCAATTCATAATATAGCTTACACCTTCGTATAAACAGCCGCGTAACTCTTTTTGTTCCATTTTTGGAGTAGCCATCTATCAAAACACAATAAATAATGCCTTCAAATATAACTTTTGGCCGAATAAAGGAAGCACGCCGAACAAAACCTTCTCCCTACCTACACGTAGAACTTACTGTAAGTAGAAATTTGTGTAAAGACCATTCCAACGTTCTATCTGAAAATCTTGACAACAATCAAAAGTGTATACTTTGAGTGGTTCATGGAGTTCGCAAAAAGAAACAACGTTTGATAAATGAATACAAGGGTATAGATTGCATCATCATTCCACATAAAACAAATAAAATACAACACATGCAAGAAACATAATTAATTGCATAGGTACTCTTGCTAATAATCCAGAACTTAAATTGAAAACCAAGAGATTATGATAAATGCATGCAGTTGTTCAAAACTATGGCAGACACAAAATATAATGGCGGCTGATAGCTGACCATTACTGTTCTCTCTCCGGTTGTCCAAATAAATTTTGTGGATGCAAATGATACTTATATCGCCGGCTTTACACTGTGATTTCACAGCGTATTTATCTATACAACACTGCAAGGCGTGACAAGTCTCTGATAGTATGGTGTGTTGGGCCACCCGCCATTAAATTTTAAGTGAGCCATAGTTACTGTTCCATCACATCACCCTCTCTGTCAGCATTCCCAGCAGTTGGCTGATTTTATGATTCTGTACAAGCAGGCTTCAAAAATATTGTGTTAAAGTTGCATGACCTTCGCTACACTCTATCGTTTATTAGTTGGTATACAAATTAATCTTAAGTATAAACATGTTTTTCCCTCTGCTTCATATTAATTATTTACCTTTGCATAAATAGCTACATTATGAATTTCGCTATAAATTCGAAGGGCACAGTGTATCAAATAATTAAGGATTGGACGGTAAATGTTGACCTTAAAATTACATACACTTTCCATACAATGCATCATAAGAAACAACTGGACGTTAACGGAACTTGAAAAGAATGACAAAGTACTGAACAATTCAAACTGTAAATAACGGAAATGGCTTAAGCCACAAAAGTTATTTGAAATCAATTTAAAGATACCTACGTTTTTGTGTAGTGCGTTTCCTCTTATTTTATAAAATTCCTTCCGGATGACTAGGACTTCATGGTTGTTCTCAGAAAATTCAAGATAACATTTTATTTCTCATGTAAATATCTTTAACTTGTATTTTAGTTAAAATCGTTAGAGCCATTTTGAGAAATCAACATTTTTGAAAACTTTTCCATGTAAAGGAAGTGATTTTCTGAAAAAATACGAATCGGTTGTAGAATTCAATGTCGTGCCGGTATGTTGGGACGGTGGCTCAGATGCTAGAGCAACCGGATAGGAACCGTGGATCAAATCCTGGCTAAAACATTGAATTTTTCAGTCTAACCTTATCATGCATATGGCCTTTGTGAAGTAACAACTTTTGATCTAGATAATTTCTGTGTGAACCGAAGTCTTCCCTTGTTAGTTTCTGTTTGCAATTAATCCAAAGGCACAGTAAGTTTCTGTGCTGCGGCATTTACTTTCCCCTGGGCGATCACTGTTATGTACTGACATTTTCACTGCAGTATCTTCACATCGGATAATCGTTTCCAACCTGCTCTCCGCTCGCCAAAAGTTGACCGCGGCGCTCGTCGAACAAAAACAAAACAGTTATCCGTGGGGTTAATGGCATGATCCCTATTTCTCAATGAAAGGTTTCCCGAACAAAGCCCAAGCAAGCCACATGATTACAACACTGAGGTCTACGGATCTACAGAATTGTTAATAGCTTACCTTGTTATCAACAGTCAGCATTTTAAGTATATTGCAGTTTACACATTTTCAGAAACATGTTAAATGCCATGCAACTGTGTTCTCATCTTCAGCACCACTCAAGTGGAACAGTGTAAAAGCACCTCTTCATTTTAAATAATACTCACCTGGAAAAGAAGGATAAACATGAGATTTCGTTCCTCTGGTTGATTCAAAACAGTGTTAATGTTATAGTTATAATAAACACAACCGTTGTCAATAATTATTAAATTAAACGTTGTCACACATTCAATTTTAATATACATGTTCTTCTAGAATATTTTATCATTACACAACATTAAAAGTATAAAAAATATATTAGTATTTACTGAGCAATGTTTTCTTAAGTAGTCTAGTGTGTTACGAAAGAGGTTTAAAAGACTTGTAATGTTTAACCTTTCAACCTTTCAGAAGAATTTGAGAATTTTCAGTTTATGAAAAGAAATGAGTGTAAATATTTGCCCTCTACTCAGATATGTATCACATGTGTAAATATTCACTTAGAAACATGAACAGGAATAAATAAATCATTCAATAACATTCTCAGTCAGCATATCTTAGAAATCAGTAAAATATTTTCTTGACAAACACAAAATTTGAGTTATTTAGATTCCAAGCTTATTTGGTACACGGTAAGGGAAATATATCAACAGACATATTCATTTCGATTAGTATATAGTTCGACTTACTCACCACTGCAAACTGAGGAAAACGAATCCCTAGAATTAAATTGTATTTTGATCTTCTCTTGTTTTATAACAGAAAACCAGTTTATAATCTCAAATAACCTTACTTAGTTTTATCATTAACAAATAACCTTTCTTCCTGAACGGTACATTAATTATTAAAAGAAAAATGGTTAAATATCCAGTTTTCAAATTGAATTGGAGTGCTATTATTTATTTATCCATTCAGTTCAACACAGTGGAATACACAATTGAACCATATCATGAGTCAATACATAAGATGATATAAAAAGGTACCCTATAAGGGCCCATGACATAAGAAACATAAATAGAAAGGAATTTAGTGATTACATAGTATATACAATATAATTAGATAAGAAGTTCAAAGTACAATTAGTATAATCAAAACATCATAGAAAATATCTATAAGTTTAGGTATTCTTCAATACTGTAAAAAGCTTTGGTTATTAAATAATTTTTTATCCTATTTTTAAAGGTAGGTATTATAATTTTCATATGATTTTAGATTTTCAGGCAAAGCATTATAAAACTTCGCTCCCATATAACTAGGGACCCTCTCTGATAAATGTAATCTGGTTCTGGGGAGATTTAGTAATTGATTATTCCTGGTATTATATGTGTGAACATCTGACATGTTTTTTCATTGGAAATTTAAATTGAACTAAATATAAAATGGTTCTATAGATGAACAAGCTGGGTAATGTAAGGATTTTCAGCAGAATAAAAGTGCTTTTACATGATTCGTTATACAAATTTGATATGCAATAAATAGTTCTTCATTGATTTATGGGATACAGTTGGCGACGCTGACTAAACAGAAGAATGACCTAGTGATAATTTGTACTAAACAGAGGAGACCTTGGTATAATAATTCGTATATGATAATTTAACACCTCTATGTATAAAATAGTCAAATAAAACAAGAGCGCATAAAGCTAAACTAGTTTTTCCACCACTTAAGGTTTTACGGTTTAAATTGTGTGCTTACATATTCCTTTATGCCCACTTACCATCAAGTAGCACGATGTGCTGCTTCTATTTACACCCATAACAAAAGATGCTTAACTCAAGACATCTGAACAACTGCTTCGCAATATCAGATATGCTTCAGATGTTCCATCAGTCCTTGCGTGACGATTGTTAAAAATAATAAAAAGGAAGTATTGTTGTTTCCTAGAACATATGTTAACACATCCGCTTTCTCCAATACTGCATCCAGTTCATTCAGACCATAAGCGGCGGCACAATGACCGAGGAGTACAGTATAGCATGCTTAGATTTTACGAAGTAATAAATTTATCTTTAAGAGAGCCGAGCTTGGTTTAGATTTAAAAGCATTCTATAAATTCGTGGAATAGTCCTAAATGACTAATGATTGCTGGGTTGGCACTTAAGGACTTTAGGCTAAGGAAAAGAGCCTCATATTACAATACATTTAGAATACACTCATTTTTGGTAGTAGGAGTTCTTCTATAAATATCTCCTTTGTGTTAGGATTTTTACCATAAATATTCTGTCTTACGAACTTCTATAATTTCTATGTTAAGCGTTGAGTAGAAGTATTTACGGTTAAAAGTAATATTTTTGGGTGCATGAAAATAAATTCACGTGTAGTCTCTTCCCGTAACAAGTGTAGTTTCCATGTTTGTCCAGGTTCATTGCCCAGATGTCAGCTTACAGTACTTGATCCAACTTACTATTAGTATTGCTGCTTTGTTGTCTTGTATTTTGGAGCCACATATTATTTTTTGTTTATACTGTATCTTCTATATCGGTTGTTCTATAGATTTTAAGGGGACCTCGGGGAGATTATATGATTTTCTACAACTTTTCTTTCAATCTTTTTTAAATTTGTGTATGTTCGTTACCCTCATTCTAAATAGCACGCTGTGTAAACTTCAATAGAATTGATGAAGTAGTTTTTCAGCTATGAGCTATTTTCTTTTTTTCCTATCGCAATAGTTGGAACATATTAAATATACTTTGCTGTAAAATATATTTTTTATCAGTACCACCTTGTCATATTAATATTTGAACTCCTAAGAAGTCATCATAGACTGCTCTTTTCAATCTGTGCTTCGAATAACAAAATATTAATTATAAACAATAATAGAGATATTACAGCCTAAAAATAACTTTTTTGGATTAATTGCACCACCGTGCCCAACTTTTATAGCGTAGCCCAAAATGACTTCAACAGTTTCTTGAGGTAGCGCTGTGGAGCAATAAAATTGTGCCAAGTTTCATGAAAAAGTAAAGAAAACTATACTGAATGGGTTATTTCTCATATCGAAAAATGTTCTTTGGAAACTTAAATTTTATATTGAAAACATTATTACAATCTAATGTACCTGGTGTAAAGGGTTAAAATTTCCCAGTTCTTAAAAGTTCTGGAACAACATAAATCGCATTTAAATGTTTTACTAGCATTATAACCACTTCATTCTTGCATAAATTAAAAAATCGAAAATATTGGCCACTTTGGCTAGAAAAAGTCTATCCTGGGTCCCCTTAATCTCTCTAAGAATTTTTTATTTAAAAGGGGTCTTACACTTTAGATTCAAACCATTTTCTCTGCCCCAAAAATTACATTGTTTTCTTTAATGTAGTCTAGTAAACTGGAATGTCCAATCTAATGTTGCAATAAAATTTGTTGCCAAGCTACTAACAATAGAATTTAATGATATAAGAATAGAGCACCAATGTCGTAATTGAGGAATAGCTGAGCTGGTTAAATCGCTATCAGTAAAGTTCACCAGTGCTAGGCTGGAGTTCGAGCCCCGCTTCCCGCATGCTTATTTTGTGAAACACAAAATTAACATGTGTCTTTAATTCGCTATAGCCCATCATCAGGAACGGAGTATCAGGATAAAGGCACAATTATTATAGAAATTGAGTTAGTGGGGACATGGCAACATAGTGCAGTGCTTTTAAATAAACAACGTGGCAACGCTGCTAGATCCAAAGGTCACTTCAGGCTGAAGTAATCTACAATGCATTGTGTTCCGTTTAATATAATATATGAAACGGATACTTATTATGTATCATTAATTACTTTTTTTCACTGTTATCCGGAACTTAAAACAATGCATTTTTGTGACCATTAAAACCGTATTTTACGCCATTAAACGCTTTCCTACAAATTGTAATTTATTAAATTTATTTAATATTTAATTTATTTAATGTTATGATCCTTCGCGCAGGTCTCAATGGAGTTGGGTTTTTACTTTTGTGAAATATAGTACATGTTGTAGGTATAATACGAATGAGGTACATGACTTAATTGTTCCTTACGTATTGAACACTAAACGTTTTGTTTTTGTTTACAACTACCCACAGGGAAAAAAAATATTAGTAAACCCTCTACATATTGTCCACCTCTGAGCTAAGTATTCGCTGCTGTGTCATTTTCTCCCTGTGTTTATTCTCTATAAAGCCTACACTGGAGAGGCTTACATGTACCCACAGTCCTCTCCAAAGGCTTCATTTGGATTGGCGATAGTTACGTTGCAGAGCAAATGCAAACAGAATCAATTCAAATCTTCATCTCAAGCATTCCTTACACGTTGACCGTGAACCTTTAACTCATCGCTTGTCATAAAACTGATACACGTCAGATAAAACAAACCCACCTTTAAGTGCTCAAAATCTTCTGGGCATGTGAACATTGAAAGAAACGTCATTTCAAGATTGAGGTTCCTTTGACTTAAATGCAATGTAAATGCCGTAGTACATCAAGTACTTTTCCTACTGTTTGCTTTTCCACGTGTCCATGCTCTCATCACGCTCTCTTGTAGTCGCTGGTGAACACAATCGCCTAGCAAGTCAGCACTAAATTGACTGAAATCATTCACCTTCACTGTGTACACAATGTCTGTGAGGTCTTAACCAGTAGTATGCTAATTTGGCTAGGGATGTCAACAACATAGCCTCCGGAATGCTGTGGGTATTTGGCCTCGTGAGACGCTTGCATAATTATATAGTACTGTGCTTTAGGGAGTCCGAGATCGCGCACTCAGTCCATCAGTACCGCACTTGAATTCTGAAGATGTCCCAGCACTTATTGAAACCTACCATCTTGGAGGAAAAATAACAATAACGATATATTTCTTTTGTTCATTTACGAAAAGAGTGTTCTTTATTACTTTCCCTGCTACGAATTGTAAGTAGTGAAAATATTATATTCGACCCAAAATTTCGCATTAGCCGAGTGGTTAGAGCATTTCCTTCTCACCAAAGTGGCCCGTGGCCCGGGTTCGATCCCAGGCAACCGCATGTGGGATTTGTGGTGGACGAAGCGGCGCTGGGCAGGGTTTCCTCCGGGTTCTCCGGTTTCCCGCGCCATCTCATTCCACCGGTGCTGCATCTTCATTCCATGTATCATAGGTGTCACCGCCTGCGGTGCCGTACGTAGTAAAAGCGGGCATTAACCACTACAAAAAAGGACCCAAAATTTCGATGTCGAGATTTCACCGGAAATATATGTTTTGATGCCCCTGAATAAAAAAGCAGTTTTAGAAATAGGTGTTTGTGTGTGTGTGTTTGTTTGTTTGTTTGTTTGTGTGTGTGTGTGTGTGTGTGTGTGTGTGTGTGTGTGTGTGTGTGTGTGTGTGTGTGTGTGTGTGTGTGTGTTTAAACAGCGTAGCTCAATAAATGAAAACTCGGTTAAAAACCAAAGTTAGAATTTAAGTTTAATAACTTTCAAGAATGTGACATGAAGATTTTGAAGAAAATTCCTCTACCCTGAACTACCCTTTATATGGACAATTTTGCGAACATTTTGATTTTCTCAACAATGGTTCTAACGATTTCGATTAAAATGCCATATGTTTAAGGTATTTTTATGGCAAATTAAATGTATATTTTGTATTTTCAGGCTATACCCTATGTAGTCCTATTCACAGTTTATGACTTTTGCATAACTGGTAAGCCATAAGAGATACACTAAACCTTACTATGCAAAAAAAGTGGACCCCGTTAAAACACACCAATTATATCTGTATATATGTTTAGTGGAGTGAACAATTTTGGAGATATTCCTTGTTGTTTGTGTGAGTTTTGCAGTACTCAAACTTTTCTCAAATGGAAGGTAGTTACTCACTTTTTTATCTGTGTGGCCTTGCAAAGAGTACGGAATTTCAAGGCTTTAAAGATCTATCACTCAATGCCTACTGAATTCCCATATTCCCCTTGCATATATAAGAATATCGTAAGACAATTTCTGCAAATGTTTATCTCGACTAACATGAAAAAGATAAAGGAATAAGAGTTAGTAAGAAGAGTTAGTACAAGAGTAGATAAAGTTACCTGAGTGCAATGCATCAGATTTTTTATGATAACAGTGTTAAGAGTTTCACTTTGCGAGTAGGAAGTTTGCGGAATGGGGCTGAAGACTGTCGAAATAGCTTTTGAAATGTGTTGTCAAATACTATTTTTAGACAGCCCTGAGCATTAAATTATAAAGTATCCGGCTGCGGTTAGTGTAAGAATAGCAGTATACACATTCGGATATGCTCAATGATGAGGTCTAGTTTGTTGCTGTTTGGTCTTTGTTGTGATTTGACCTAAATAGCACCATTGCTGACAGTCAACACAGTTTTACTGTAGTCATATCGTGCGGTTTCGTACCTTGCTTCATTGAAGAAATATATTGTGTACAATTCATTATTTCCTTGACCATTTTTGCTAAAAATTCCGATATCTTCTCCTCTGCTTGCAAAATGTCTTCTGATTATGCCCAACTTATTTGTCATTGCGAAGATTCGCAATTGCATTAAGCCTCCGCTTAATATACAATATATCTTTCATCACAAGAAACAATGATGATAACAATGTAGGGTTGTAATCTTAACCTACTAATATGAATGTCTCGTGTAAGTAGCTCTACTTTTAGTGTTTTCTGTTTAAAATAGGTATTCATATAACAAGTACGCAAATAAGGCTTTAGCGTACGAATTACCCAGTACGAAATACTGGTTGAGTCCGCTAGTTTATTCGTACGTAATGCATGCAAGATCTTTCAGTAAAGGTTCTATAAATTATATTAAGTAAATACATGCTATTTAAAAACGGTATAAATATAAAAGTTATATTTAGTCATTTGTTAACATATTCTCAACAGACACTTGTATCCTATGCTGTGAATCATGATAATGCCTCCTAGGAAGCGTTAACCTTAACAATACTAGATGCGGATGTAGATTACAATGCTTATTCTGAGTGCTCGTTTATAAACAAGCTTGTACCTGAAAATAAGGGTAAAAACCGCGAAGAAATTTGGTACGACAGGCCACTGTTATTACGCCACCAAGGTTTCATGATAGCTTTAGCGGCCTAGGCTGTTAAAGCACTATTTTTTGGCGTATTAATTATCCAAAAAGTACATATTTTAGAGAGAAGCTACTCAGAATATTGAGGCTTCGTTGCATTTTCAAACTCTCTCTTAACTTAGCAACCAGTAGAAGCAGAGGAATTACATTTTTATTACACATAAACATTGTTCATCATAACACTGAAGTAAATAAATGAAGCTGCCAATAGTATTCCTTTCTCATTTTTCCTCTGAGAATAGAATTTACATATAAACTTGTTAAACAAAATCAAACCTCAAAATTGCACCCTTAACCACTAGCAGACTAGGTAAGGTTGATTTTGAATGCAAGGATCATTAACTCCTGTATTAGGCACTAATTAAATTACAGGTGGAGACATATTAGTAAGAAATGGCATTGCTCTTGAAGAAGAAAATAAATATATGTGAGTCTATTCGGGCAAAGTTTGGAAGGAGTTATTAAGATTGCTTGGGATGATTTGGAAGGTAAACATTTAATGTGTTAGAATATGAATAATAGAATACAGACAGAATGGTACTGTGAAAATATGAGATTACCAATTCATTATTAACCCGAAGTGTGAAAATTAGGACACTAGCTCAACAAAGTATTATATTAAAAGGAAACAGCTAACTTTGTATCAAATAATGCATTTATTGTCCATCTCTGTCCTGTAATGGTAGTATGTCTATTGTCATATTCAAGACGTCCGGAGTTTGAATCTGAGTTAGAGCAAATTACCCAGATAAGATTTTTCTCCGGGGTTTTCTTTATTCTGAGAAGACGAATATCGAGTAACCTTAAGCTCTACGGACTACGGGCTCATCTGAGCCTTATTTCACCCATTTTATATATCCATAGCACGATATAACTTACCAGATTAAATGTTGTATGTGCATACCATTTTGTAAAAAAGCTTTCTTTTGGATTCAGGGGTCTAAAAACGTATATTTCCGCTGAAATTTCGACGTCGAAATTTTGGGTCGAACACAACACTTCCCCTGCTAACTAGGCACCTGCATTAGAGAAAGCAATGAACTATTTGTATAACAGAGGCAATTTTTAAAAATAAAACCAATAAAAATGAAATGCTACCTAGAAACACAACCATTCATATTTGGAACTATGCGTGTTGATTGACTAATCAATTTAATTTCTTTCGAAAACAGCTTCTCACGAATAATAGTTCATTTGTAGACTACATTTCAAATAGCCAGTTCTATAACCGCGAACCAATAAGCCATTACTTTATGTCCATAAAGTTTTGTTCGGATTCAGAATACCTTAATTATGGAATAATGTTACTAGTTGTAAAGTGTTTTCATCGCAGCAAATTATTTCTTCGTTTGGTTCACCACTCTTGGGTGGCCGAGGTTGTAGTAGTCGGGGTGGTCGGAGGAAGAAGAAAATAATAACAAAAATGTAGAAGAGGAAGCAATTATTTCATAAGCGTACTTCCTCTTCATCCCCACTAATAGCTTTTCTGTTGTGCACTTATGGAACTAGTTTATCCTGCTTCTGTCTAATCTACAACAACACTAAAGGCTTCCTTCCTCCCATGCTATCAGCTTCTGATCAAACTGGTCATTGTTATGCTGCCGCAACACTTTACAACGGAGCACATTTGAAATCTACATGATGCAGTCAATCGATTAAACTGCTTTTTACCTTCTGCACGTAATACTTACATTAAGTATAGGCAATATTATATTCCAATTAAAATTTCGATGTCGAGATTTAACCGGAATTACATTGTGTGGGGCATGTTCAGCAAAACTTCCGTCTGTGTGTGTATTTGTGTGTTTGTGAACTAAATAACTCAAAACCAAAAAGTCTGATTAATACCAAACATGGTATCTTCTAAGTATACGACACGAAGATTCTCAATAAAGTCCCTACAAACCGCGCTAGTCCTTACATGGAATATTTTTCAAAATGTGTGACCTCAAAAACGTCTCTAAGAAATTTGTTTAAATACCATATAGTTTAAGATGTTTACATGTCAAACAAAATGTACATCTTTAATTTGCTGAAAATAATTCATTCTGAATGATTTTTGTGTAACTGGTAAATGAGAATAAATCGATAAAGTCTTACCACAGAAATAATGTAAAGCACACAACAAATTTATAGCACACAATTTGTGTAATTGTTTATGGAGTTAACCATTTTCGAGATATCTATTTATTGTTGTTGGTTTGAATTTTCAAATACTTGTGCTTTTTCACTCATAGGTCATTCTCTCTCTCTCTCTCTCTCTCTCTCTCTCTCTCTCTCTCTCTTGGTCATACAAAGAGCATGGAAATTGAAAGCTATCTATAGCGACACGACCTTTTTGATTATCGTTTTACCGACTCTCTCTTACAATTATATATCTATATCTGTAGGTACCTAATGCAAGTTTATCGGTGTTAGCAAGAAGTCCATTGCATAATAAGGAATAATAAGTTTTTGTAAGAACGTTTAGTAGAAGAGTGAGTGTAATAGATCAGGATTAATATATACCCCAAGCAGATGAGTATACGTTAAGAATATTGGACTATAGATTTTTCTAAAATTTCTCACAAAGTGATTCAGGATTTAAGGCGGAGTTTAGTTAAATTCAGCTTTATCTACTCCGCCTGAATTAATTTATTTGCGTAGAACCAGATCTTTTACTTCATGTCAGGGTTTTAAAATTCACTTGTCAGTACCCACACTGAATGCAGATTTTCAGTTTGTGAAATATTAATCATTTCGATGAGAGATACGTACGTAAAATAAAATACAGTATCGTTTTCAAACCTCTTAATTTTCTTTTGATCTCGTGTGTGTTGGCAACATGCAATACTTCAATACATGCAGCATAATATCTGCTTTCTGAGAAGATAGATACTTCTTGAAATGAGTGTCATTTAGCATTTGTAATATAGGGTATCGGTTACGTTCAATTAATCATGTGATTTGAATTTTATTTAACTGAGAAAAACATTTAATATCTGTCTCCTGTATCCAAACGCTCACGGAATATTATTGATTTTAGCTTTTTGTTAGTAATACAATCACTAAAATTCTTATAAGGATACACTGGTACATAAGATAGCTCAGTTATCAACCGTTATTTACAATTTAATGCGCATTCTCGCAACATGATTAATGCATACCTATATACACACGTTTGTAGTTAAATATAATGTCTATACAACATAACATCCTGTCGTTTATAGAACAATGAAACTTGTTACTTTGTCATTTTTATGAGAAATTTAGAATTGCCTTTTAGCTGAGCGTGGCATATGAACTCCTGAACTGCTATATCTGCATTACGTTTTTTTCCAGTAATTTTATCATGAATGTCTCAGTTTGCATAAATTTCCTGTTTTGTATACAATTTCAATAGGGATGCCATATGTTTACTACATTGGGCTATCAGTATTTCTTAGAGTCTCAAAATGTGTGTATGAAATGTATGACGTAACTATGGTGATGAAAGAATACCGTAATAAAATTAAAAATTCGCTAGGTTTTGCTGTAGTAAGTTCGATGAAAGGTTCAGTTGGAAGTTTTGGATTTTTGGGATAGAATTTGATTCTTCCACACCAGGTAGATGTGAATGCAATTCAGATGAAGGTGAAGAGGGGTGGAATTTAAGTAAATGAGTTATAGGAGAGAGTGTTATTGACCAGAGAAGACCAATGAGGACGTTAACATAGAACAGAGATGGAGAAAACCGTCTCGCGAGTTATTTGGACTCGTAGGTGCCCTCCCACTCTATAAGGCTGTTCAATGTAAAGCTTGTTGCCTAGTTAGTGACTCGCGGAAGGAGGACATTTTCCTCACGCCTGCTGTGAGGGGTCACAGGTTCGATTCCCTGCTGGGGCACTTTTCTGTAGCCAAGATTATTCTCTATTCTCCCGAGAGTCCAGAATTATAAATGAGAGTGTGAATGTGTGTATGTACAAAACCCAAACAAGATGCAATGACAATGTATACGAGAAAAATCCATTGCCACCAGTCAATATGCTTCAATGGCAAGGGTCATCAGATTGACCATTACAGAAAGAGGTGAAATTTAGATGGAACACTTAGAAAAGGTTATTCCTCTTTAGAGTTCTAGACAGTTTCCTTTGAGGTTTATGCTTGTGGTTGAATTACTGATAAAAATATAATCGAAAGCCATCGCTAAACACTACAGTTATACTATAATACACAAACACTTCATTTTATGATCACCGACAACTTCTTTCGTATTCCTCAGTTTCCTTGGAACTTTTGGGTTCTTCAAGCTTTAGAGCTAACTCAAGCTTAGAAAGAGGGGGAGGGAGAGAGATTAGTAGTGTTTATCGCCGGTTGTTACTACATCGGCACCATAATTGGTACACATTTATGATAAATGAAATGAAATGATGTTTGGTAAAGCGAATTTGGGAAGGAAACATTCCAGGTGTAAGTTTGAAATACCTCCACGCTATTTGCGGAGTATGAGGACTGAGGAAAATCTCAAAAAACAAAGAAAAACAGCTCTCAAGTAAGGGAGAACGGCCCTGGCTGAATTTAATCCGCGAACTTCCCGCCTACGAGTCTGTGCTTTAACGAAGAAAAACTTACTATCACAACTTTGTTTCTATCGCAACCTGAGAACGAGCAATGAGGTTATTTAAATACTATGTTCATACAATGAATATCAATAAGTCAGATATTAACAGTAAACGAATGCCACTATAAAATATTAATAAACGCAGAGGAAAACAGATTATGTTGAAATATATCTGAACCCCCAAAATCGCTGATCGGGACACTTCTTCAGTTCCACATAGTTTTAGATGAACGTTCTTCTTGGTGACTCTTTAAGGTGTTTTTGTTTTATTACTATAATTTTCTCTTTCATTAAATGTGTATTCCATTAACCAAAGCGCCATATTTTACGTAGTTATCGTCGTTTTCTCCGATAATATGTTAATCCCACACAATGCTGGTGAGCAGTCTCATAAACGAGATAATTGGGTTACTGAGGTTAATGAGTACGACCTTTAGAATTCCTTCATTACAATACCATCCTTAATGTGACAAGCGTAACCGTTCCTGGATTTCAAAGATTGGCAACATTTTGAAAGTGCTTTAGTAATTTTGAGACATAAGGGAAAATGACAGTAAAGAAATATTCGTAAGTTGCACAGAAATCTACAATTCAAATTTGAGTGATGCCATCTGAGATTTTGGAAAGTCCAAGTGCAAGTGCTCCCCTGATACGTGGAACGTCACCCTTTTAAATTAGTTGATGAGGTTCTTGAAACCTCTTAGACTACAAGTCACTTCTGTAGATTTGTTTGTCAGGATGGAGGGGTGGTGCTCGTTCATTTCGATTTGAACGTGTTCGGCTCTCAGAAAATAGCTCGATTACAGGGCAGAAGTGTCAAACATACTCTTTACTCGCGGCTGTAGGTTGAGTTGGTCAGGCGTCGTCACCCTCCTTTGCTTCCATGAAAATGTAATGAGGTACTATTTGAAGCCTTGGTATGGGGCGTGCAAGCCAGACAGCTTACTTACCACCTCGTCAGCCAGCCAGCTAGTCTGTCTGCCTTATGTTTAAGCCCAGTCAGCTCCGGTGCTTTGAAAATTGCAACCCTTTTGTTTCAACGCATTCAAGGGGTCAGGGAATCTTGACGACAGAAAAAAGAAGCATGGAAGGGTTCTGTACAAGAGGGTCTGTATTACAGGAGGGGGGCAGTGAAACAGGGGGATGAGTGTGTATGTGTGTATGAGGATTCCTACCCCCACATCCCATCCCACTCGTCCACCCCCGTCGCACCTCACCCCGCCGCGGATTGGTGGAGGTAGTCTGTCACATGACTAAGGGTTGGATGGAAGGTTTGCAAGTAGCTCTTCATTGTAATGAAGGCTTCCCTCTTTTGTTTTCAATGTGGGCGTTCATTTACCATGGCTGCCGGGTTGGAGGTTTCTCATTGGTTCATTCCGCCTCTCAACGTCCTACTCTTACCTTTAATGGAATGGGTTAGAAAGGACCCCGATTTGCTGATGTTTTTTGCATGCAACAATGATGTGACCCGTTATCACTGGATGTGGTACAGAGAGGAGAAGGGAGGGTGTGCATGTATTGATTTCATGACATCTTCTTGCAGTTTAGGAGAGGGTACTAGTTTTGTTGCGTCGTCGTCGTCACTCTCACCTACCCCAACACACGCACTCAGACATACTGAAGAGAGCAGGATAAGAGTAGCGCCATATTGGCGCAATGTGTCAACTCCTTTCCAACACGTGCTGCTGCACCAGACATTTAACACTCGTCCCCCTTAAGCAAAGCTACCGATAGAAATAAGCCCTCTGTGGCAGAACGATCTCCACGTGGACGACAAATCGAATACCACTCTTTGCCTCTGATGTTCCAGCACTACAAAAGTGAACGGAGACTACGTTGGTTGGAACATAAACATAATATCTTGTTTTATTTATATACATAAAAGTCTACGACACAAGAGTTTTTTGTCAAGTCCAAGGATGTTTTAAATTAAACATTATTTTGTTGTTTAACGACGCTGTCGATTGTCAGGATCATATCAGCGTCGCCGTGTGCCAGAATTTCGTCACACATGGGTTATTTTACATGCCAGTAAATCTACTGACGTGGAGCTGTCAGTTTTAAGCACTTAAAGCACTTAAAAATCATCGGTCTGAGCCGGAGTTGAATCCGCGATCTTGGGATCAGTAGGCCAGTCCAAGGTTGTAGTTAAGAAAATAACATTAAAGCAGATATCTCGAAAAATGAAAATCCTAACGTGAAAATTAGTATTATTTCTTAATAATAACAATAATGGCAAAAACAGCAATAGGAGTAGCAGTAGTAGTAGCAGCAGCAGCAGCAGCAGCAGCAGTAGTAGTAGTAGTAGTAGTAGTAGTAGTAGTAGTAGTAGTAGTAGTAGTAGTAGTAGTAGTAGTAGTAATAGTAGTAATAGTAGTAGTAGTAGTAGTAGTAGTAGTAGTAGTAGTAGTAGTAGTAGCAGCAGCAGTAGTAGTAGAAGTAGTAGTAGTAGCAGCAGTAGTAGTAGTAGTAGAAGTAGTAGTAGTAGAAGAAGTAGTAGTAGTAGTAGTAGTAGTAGTAGTAGTAGTAGTAGTAGTAGTAGTAGTAGTAGTAGTAGTAGTAGTAGTAGTAGTAGTACTAGTAGTAGTAGTAGTAGTAGTAGTAGTAGTAGTAGTAGAAGTAGTAGTAGAAGTAGTAGTAGTAGTAGTAGTAGTAGTAGTAGTAGTAGTAGTAGTAGTAGTAGTAGTAGTAGTAGTAGCAGTAGTAGTAGAAGTAGTAGTAGTAGTAGTAGTAGTAGTAGTAGTAGTAGTAGTAGTAGTAGTAGTAGTAGTAGAAGCAGTAGTAGTAGTAGAAGTAGCAGTAGTAGTTTCTCCTCAGTTACTATTTTTCAACTACGACTGTAATTAGTCCGAAGGTATCTAAAAAGGATGCAAGTAGTACCTATATTGCGTACCAAGACCTGTAAGTGGTACTTATCAGGTCGAGAATGCATTCGAGATCTATTAAGTAACTTACAGTTCATTGTTAATCAATTACTTTTTGCAATACTTCAAAAGCCTGTAAAAAGTGACAATAAATAAAAATTGCTTTTACACATTTTATTTAACATTAAGAAAAATGAATTCCCTGTGAACAAATGAAATGCTACATCTAAATTATATGGCCCAAGCCTTCATATCCACTCTTTTGTAATGAATTTCACAATAGATCCTTTACTTGAAGTAGCACATGTGTTGGTTTCTAGGTTATTTGTTTATGTAGCCGAATTAAATCTTTCGCCTTTGATAGTTATTAGCAAGCAGCAAATTATATTAAAATGAGCGATATTGCTATTGAAGAAGCTGCGGATCTAGTATGTGCATCACTTTTACCAGCGAAGTCGAGACAAAGATATGTTAAAGCTTACAATGCTTTCTGAAAGTGGTGCTTTGACAAAAACGTTAACAGTTGTAGGTACCTGTGAGAGTTTCATTGGCATATTTTGCTAAGGATTCACTAATAACTCATTTTTAGGTTAGTATGCTGTAGTGTGTGACGTAACTTCCTACTGGTACCGTAAGTGTTAAAGACCAGTTTTAGCCTTGTTGCCATGGTAAGTGATAATTGAACTGTAAATTTAGCTAATACTACCAAATATATGTTTTACAGACAGGCATTTGAGGACTTAAGCATACAGGCTTATGCCTGTTTCGCACAAAACAGTGATAATACATGTTTCAAGTTGTTAGCACTGTAGTTCGTAAATGAGGCTTAGAGTCTGTAGCGGAACCGGTCACTAAAGGTTCACAATTGCATAAAAAAGTGTAAGCACAATTGTAGATGGCTACAAGTTGCCGTTTATTTATTTATTTATTTGTGTGAGAGTATAGAACAGTAATCACAGTGCAGACCATGACAGACAAGTTATGGAATGGCGGCATACATAAATTTCACATTTGAGTTATAAGGTGTTGAATTTGAATGCAGAACATTACTATCAAATTTGGAATAAGTACTGTAAGTCATTTATGCCTTTGTCCTTTTTGGTTTTAGTAGGTATACAGTACATGTATTTCTTCCTTTCAGCCGCTTTCTGCTCATGTTTTAATGTATAAACTAAGGTTTAGATGTAACTGAAGTTAATAATCATTAGAATATTAAATTGACTTCCACAAACCGATTGGCGTAATGATCTAAAAGAACAACGTGCTAATGATAATTACCAAGGAAATACAGAAAACATAAATCCCTTGGATTATTGGGTCTTACCATCTCATTTACTTTCGTTCCGAGCAATCTACGAGGAAGTATTTTCAAAGTGATACTCTCAGCAACAGTTACACTCAAAGACTGTACCAGAAATCGGTAATCTTAGTACAATTATATTATCAGTTTTGTTCTTTAGAGTAGTAACTGAATATATTTATATTTGACCACAAATCTCTTAATTGAAGTGAATACAAAACAGTGATTTACCTTTTATATGTTGTGTTTAAGACATCATACTGGTTGGCGAAACGAATGTGCGGAAGCTGGGTGAAAAGGGAATGCTATCGTAAGTCAGAAAGCAGAAGAGACCGCTAGTCGTTAAGGAAAGCGCGTCAATAATAGCACATATCTGAGCACATTATGAGCTCTTGTGTCTTACATTTGCCGCTATCTTCAACAATATTCTCATTGTTAGACAGTGCGTCATTGTTACCCTATTTAAAATGTTTGTGAACAGAAGAATTAGCGGCTATGGCTGAGCAAACAGAAGTGATGGAAGTATCAAGTTTGTTCCATGCCAAACCCCCATACGAGTAGTTTTGTTTCTCCTTTATTTTCCTCCATTGCATTGCTGTAAGCACTGCAAGAGAATTGGCTTCATCACAAGCAGCTCATCCCCTCGTGGATGTAGCACTTCGTAACTGAATAAATTTCAATGACAATGAGGTGATAACATTTTTTTAGTGGTTTCAATATGCGAGCATTCTATGCATACGCTATGGCATAACAGGAAGTTATAAATGCCTCACAAGCATTTCTAATTCAACTACATAACGTATTCGTTTATACATACATAGAAAACTTTGTAATGTGCGTATATTATTCAACAACACAGACTATTCTTTAACACGTAACTGCATTAAGAATTTAAAGCATTTGAAGGATTTTTATGAATTTGCCAATATATACAGGTGCGGAAAAGCAATTTGCAGAAATTGTTGAATGGAAAGAAAGTACAAACCTGAGATTTTGAGATGAAGAGGGGGCTATATGAACATAACTGAAATCTGACTTTATGAAACACCTTCCTTAGCCAATCAAGGTGAGATGTAACTCACATGATGGGTGTGTAGTACGTCTTGCTTCAACTAATGGACTAGGCATTGTACAATGTGTCAACTATACTGTACCTACCCTTTGTACTGAACACAGTAGGGGTTTACGAACGCACCTAGCGACGGTGACTAACGTATATAACTCTGACCCGTATCTCTTAACTGTCACGTGACTATCATCTCTCACTGGCTGCTGTCATCGAATAGGTTGTTCTGCGATGCAAAATGGTTCCTTATTTTACATTATCGTTTATCTTAATATATTCAAAGATAATTTTCAGTTTTAATTATAATAGCTATTTGAATTAAACATACTAGATAACGAGTTAATATATCTGAAATGTATGCAAATTCGTATCAACAATCTACCTCTGCTTCTCAGAATAGCAAAAGTGCATCCATCATGATAGAGCAGTGATGTCCAACCTTGTCTTTTTGCAGACCTTACGTAATTAGCTGCTATCCCTCACCTCCTCGTTCAGTCGGAGGGTGAATCACGCCTGTGGCGTTTAGACTCACAAGCAGTGAGTATCCTGTGACGGACACAAACAGGCGATTCCATGGCACTTTTTAAGTTATACCTTGAATTTTCTGAGAATGTTCTCAGAAGACCTCTTCATTCTGGATGATTTTTGCATGAATGGTAAACAGTAAGACAGACAAAAGCTTACTAAATAAAAAAATGTGGATCTCGTTAAAACACACAATTTATATCAAATGCTTCTTTTTTCTTTTGAATGAACCACTTCCGAGATATTCCTTATTATTTGTTTAAATTTGCTAATACTTATAATTTTATCAAATAGGAGTATGCTATTCTATTTTTTATCTCTTGGCCTTGCAAAGAAACCGGAACTTCGCAGGCATCACATAGCAACCAGCTCTTAAAACACTTCACTATGGCTTAAAGCCTACGGCATTTCCTTATTTCCTTTGCACCTAAAAGAAAATTAACAATAAGATACTTTCTGAAAATACTTATGTCGATTGCAGTGTAGTAGACAGAGAAATAAGCATTTGCAAGAATAGTTTGTATAAGAGTGAGTATAGCTATACATACCTATATTAGCAAACAGAGTTTCTGCAAATTGAACTACATCAAACGTCTGTATCGCAATAGGTTACGCGGCGATCACTTGGTGGATCTTCTAAGGCTATGTATTTCCACTTTGTCGCTAAATATTGATAGAATTGTTATACGTGAGCAGTGCCAAAGAAGTCACTGATGATCTGATGTTTACCGCATAGGATTTGAAAGTGCTTTCGTAAATCAAACGCAACGTACATATACCAACTATCACTGCAACACAATGCACGTCCGAGTGTAGTGGAAGGAGGTAAACCCAACCTAATCTCTTTCGCAAACGTTGGGCATCGCTGTTAAGGTGTTTGTATCGCTTTTATCGCCCACTCCTGCGTTTCGCATGGCTTGTTTGGCATCCTTCGAAATCGTACATTAATCTAATTAGCCAACCATGGGAAAGACGAAGGAAACGCAACGCGAAAGTGTACATGTCAGCACGGTAACGTTACAACTTATAAGAAACAATGTATACAAGAGTGCGACTTTGCATCTCACACGCCACAAACAGAGATTACAATTGGAGACTAACATGTTGAATTTAACGTTGAATCACCTCGCGCAGTAAAATGCTTTAGCGAACCCTTTTTCCTACCTTTAAAATAATATTTTAATACTATCTTTCTGCTCTTCAATTTCATTCATGTTGTTTTTTCACATCCAGTTTTTAAGATAACTCATAAATTCTTTTTCAATGGCATTAGTTGTTAATGTGCAACTGTAATATTATATGTTATAGATATATACGAATTTTTATGCATCCTGCAAATGTGGTTATTTTACAAAAATGGCATAACATCATTCATCGCCTACAAAGTTCATAGCAGTGTTAGATGCCATGTTCCTTGGTGTTCAACATAGCTCCACCAGATTGTTTCTTTTTTCCCACTAATTCTGACACCCATCTTCCGGTTCGTTCTCTAAGTTTCTATGTAACTTAATACAGGTGCCATCACCAGTTATTCCATGCCATCCTTATTTCTTTTTACTCCCACCTTGGTAACCACCTGTTTGACCTGGAGTTTCTGCAGCGATGATGATGGATTTGTTTCCTCTCTAAACCCAGAAGGTGTAAACAAAACAAAACTACCACTTAGTGACGCCAGCAACCTAATCCTGGAAAAGGTAGGTATGAATATTACTCTAAATATTTAAAAGGAGTTTAGAACATTTGTCACTGTATACATTAGTGACTGAATACCAGTACCTGTTTTCATCAAGCCTTCCTTATACAGTATTAAATAGCTTTTTAAGACAACTCGAACAATTCAAATGTATGTTTCTGTGCGTTTCCCATTGGATTTGCACTTATAGCAACATATTCATTGTACAACTTTTCAGGGAATATGTTCTTCTTTTAATATAGAACAGAACTTACAATAAATTAATTTGGGGGTAAATTTGAAATAAATAATGAAAACGTTAAGACAATGTGTTTCGTGAAATTTGACAAACATGTTTGAAAAAAGAATGTTATAGGTAATAAAACAAAAATGAATATGAAACCTTAACTTATTGTTTTTCTACTTAGCGCACTTAATCTAACAATTTATTGAATCTACAAATGAACAGGTTCATAATTATTAATAGGTGGGGTCTACTTCAATAATAATTTTTTCATAAATATTTTCCAGTACTATTCCTATATTCAAAATGCCCCACACGATGAGATTTTTTCTAATTTGTTTTAAACAATGATTGCCCTTTGAAAGCATACTAAAGAAAAGGAATTATATATAGGGAAGTGTAATATATATTACACTTTTAGGATAACCTCAAGTTCCGGGATATAAATTAACACTATTTACACTTTCCCAAATTCTATAATTTTCAAAAAGATAATAATTATATACAATAATTAAGGATAAATAGAACAAATCTGGTATGGCCGACCTTTGTGTAAAATATATGCTGTAAACTCTGAATTTTTTATTTAAAAATTATTTATTTAAGCGTACCTATGAAACAAAATATACACCTTTATATGAGAAGGTTAGGTGCTTCATGAATGGTGCGTTTTCTATTCTGTATGCACTAGTTAATAGGAAAATGTGTATTTAGAACAATATAAATCCGCGATTACGATGAAGTTTATATAACGATGATGATGATGATGATGATGATGATGATGATGATGATGATGATGGTGATGATGATGATGATGATGACGACGACGATAATAATTTATACTATTGTAAAATAAATTAACCAAGAAACAACGTTTTAAAATTATGTATCGGTTTAAAACTAATAAAGTGTCATTTACACTTTTTTGCAAAACATAGAACACTTATCGGCTTATCAGCTCGCTGATATAAAAGGGTACCTTAAGGTAAAAACAGCATTGCAGTTTTTGGTTGACAAGCATTGTTGAGCATTCCTCACTGATAGCTCAAATCCTGTGTAACAATTCTTTTTAAATCTCAAAAAAAAAGAAAAAAAGAAAGATTTAAAGTGTTATAGCTGTCAGAAAAGAAAGGACTTTTAAAATGTACACTAATTAACTAATCTGATATTCTGATTGTGTATTTTTCGTAACACAGTTAAATTGTTTCTAAACATTCATAATTTTGAAACTGATTAATACATGTAAAGCAACTTTTGGAACGATACTTTCGAAAAATTGAAAAAAAAAAAAAATAAATAAATAAATAAATAAATAAAAAATAAAAAAAATTAAGTAAACTTAGCAAAGCTTCAAATTCATTGCTGCCTCCTCCATAATTCATTAAATTTCTGTCAGATAAGAAATATTTTTATAATAAAATGTTCCTAATAAATAAATTGCCCTTATTAAGTTCAAAAGTAAGTGGTGCGTTTTCTAGAAATTACAATGATAATGTACAGTAACTATTGATTCTTTCATTACCGATGAGTTTCCTTTAATTCTCACATGTAGATACTAATATTTGAAAAGCAAGTTAGTATGTTGACACTACTGATTTTTCGAATAAAATGTATAGCTCAGGAAGTTATGATCAGAATGGTTCCAATCTTTTAAGCCTATTTTGCATCACAGCGTGAAATTTTGACATAAATTCGAGTATCTATTTGATATGTACTATTTTTAAAAATATATTTTTGAGTACAACCTACATGTAAAGGAACTGTGCATAATGGAACCTGGTATGGGACCTATAAAACATATAACCCTGGATAGTCTCTCATTCCCGCGGTTCATGGTCTATTTCATTACTTCAACTATTGATTCGTTGTAGTCTCCGAGGACCAGTATATTTAAAGGTCTTCCTAAAGGTCGTTTTTCCTTGCGTTCTGGGCAATAAAGGTGGCAAGGGATCTTGGATTGTCCATTCTCTTTACATGGCTTCTCCATTCACTTTTGTTATCTACTCAGGAAATCAATTAAGGACTCTTCTGAAATGGCTTCTTGCCGCTTCCTGTCCAATATTAAATTACCTGGCCACATTGATCACACCTTTTATTTGGCTAATCCTTTTTCCTAACATATTAATGGTTACCCTAACCATACTCTCATCGGCAAACACATTTCGCCAAAGCTCTGAATTATTTTGCACACTATTTATTTCATGGTACATGCATTTGATACTGACCAATTCAATTACAGATTATGTCAGCTTTAACTAACCAACGTGGAATATACATTGCAAATAATTCGCAATTATTTCTGATCTCTAAGTTAAAGAAGAGAAGGAAACTTTTGTAAGTAATGGGTATAGAAAGCATGCAATAAATTCGATTAAATTTGGTTAGGTATATCAAAGTCGTAGTTCGTTTTCATTTTATTAAAATGGTTTACTACAAATTTCATCCACCGACAGAGGTGGTCGAGATCGCTAGTACATAGGTTCATGGCTGAGAGGTCCGCGGTTCAAAGCCCACTAGGGTTGCCGTCCTTAAGCGGTGTTTTTTTTTTGTTTTTCTCAGTCTTCATAATTCGCGCATATTGAGGAGGCACCCTAAAAATAGGCCTGAAAAGTTTCCTTCCCAAATCTCCTGTCCGAATTATAATTCAATTTAATGTATCATCAGGTTCCACCACCTGTGGTGCCAGGTGTAAAAGAAGGGGCGTTAAACACTACAATAAACAAACAACTATATAAATAGATAAATAAATATATAAGTAAATAAACATATAAATAAGTAAATAAACATGTAAATAAATAAGTAAATACATAAATAAGTAAATACATAAATAAGTAAATACATAAATAAGTAAATACATAAATGAGTAAGTAAATAAATAAGTAAATAAATAAGTAAATAAATAAGTAAATAAATAAGTAAATAAATAAGTAAATAAATAAGTAAATAAATAAATAAATAAATAAATACATAAATACATAAATACATAAATACATAAATACATAAATACATAAATAAATACATAAATAAATACATAAATAAATACATAAATAAATACATAAATAAATACATAAATAAATACATAAATAAATACATAAATAAATACATAAATAAATACATAAATAAATACATAAATAAATACATAAATAAATACATAAATAAATACATAAATAAATACATAAATAAATACATAAATAAATACATAAATAAATACATAAATAAATACATAAATAAATACATAAATAAATACATAAATAAATACATAAATAAATACATAAATAAATACATAAATACATAAATACATAAATACATAAATACATAAATAAATAAATAAATAAATAAATAAATAAATAAATAAATAAATAAATAAATAAATAAATAAATAAATAAATAAATAAATAAATAAATAAATAAATAAATAAATAAATAAATAAATAAATAAATAAATAAATAAATAAATAAATAAATAAATAAATAAATAAATAAATAAATAAATAAATAAATAAATAAATAAATAAATAAATAAATAAATAAATAAATAAATAAATAAATAAATAAATAAATAAATAAATAAATAAATAAATAAATAAATAAATAAATAAATAAATAAATAAATAAATAAATAAATAAATAAATAAATAAATAAATAAATAAATAAATAAATAAATAAATAAATAAATAAATAAATAAATAAATAAATAAATAAATAAATAAATAAATAAATAAATAAATAAATAAATAAATAAATAAATAAATAAATAAATAAATAAATAAATAAATAAATAAACAAATAAATAAACAAATAAATAAATAAGTAAATAGATAGACAGACAGACAGACAGACAGAAATGACAGACAGACAGACAGACAGACAGACAGACAGACAGACAGACAGACAGACAGATAGATAGATAGATAGATAGATAGATAGATAGATAGATAGATAGATAGATAGATAGATAGATAGATAGATAGATAGATAGATAGATAGATAGATAGATAGGTAGGTAGACAGGTAGACAGGTAGACAGGTGGACAGGTAGACAGGTAGACAGATAAATATATAAGTAGATAAATAGATAAACAAACAAACATACAAACAAATAAACAAACAAATAAATAAATAAATAAATAAACAAATAAATAAATGAATGAAAGAATTAATACATAAATAAACAAATAAATAAAACAGGTATATCCCCAAAATACAGAATCAGACTATCTAGACTCAGGAAAACCTAAAAATGAACTATGTAAGTTACAGGAAATATTCATTTTTATGCACAAGGCCTCAAAACCACATTATATTGTATCTCTTCTGCTGCAGATCTGTGGAAGGTTTTTTGAAAAAGTAATACAATTCCCTGACTCGGTTTAGAGGTTGTTATTGTTCAATCAACATCTAATAACTACTACGCAAATGAGACAAATCTGCATAGAATTAGTTTTGCACCGCACGTACTTTCAGTTTTATTGACATTGGTCAGCAGTTATAAGAGCTTAGTAAATGCATACAGAAGTGCCCTAACTTACGAATCACAAGCCTGGTAAACTGCAGATATGAATGGGTTCTGTAGTTTCCTTAAGGTAGCAGAAGTTTCCAGGAAGTTCTGGCCAGCTGTCACATCTTCTGAAACTTTTTTACTTTTTCTTTCTAAGCTTTTATGCATCCCACGCCGAATGCCAAACGTCTTTGGAGCGATAAATGCAATGAAATAAGATGACAGGGAAAGTTATTCGCTTTCACAGATTCAGAGAGAATCACGGGCATCTTGTCCCAACCGCTGTGTGCGAATGTTTCCATCATTGAAGCAATTCACTCTACATAGACGTATTCCATATCAGGTTGTCACGTGATACTCATGTTATTCATTTGACTGTTTACTCAATCTTCGCGTACAAGGAATCCTTACATAGTATACTCATTTCAAACTTCGTCCTAGTTGGTTTAGGATGCATATACTTCAGACTGACCAACATTTGTGATGAACAGGTGGACAGGTGGGAGAATCTGTCCTATTTGTGAGGAGGAACAGTCCTGGATGCATAGCTTGGAAAGCTGTAGGGATACGGAACAATGCAGGTAAAAATATGCTATTCTTTACCACCTCGGATGGAGAGTTAAGGGTATGTAGGGCGCTACTGACAAGCAGGACAGATGTGGAAGGGATGAGTTAATTTCTACTTTAGGCGAGACAGACGAAATCTAGGAATACTGATATTAGGGAAGGAGGAGGGTGTGTGTAAGAAAAGTTAAAAATTAGTGTTATTGCTTTATATTTAGTGTCATTTTTTCACTTATTGTTGATGTGTTATGTTTACTTATTTCTCTTAACTGCTCTTTGTTTACCATAATAGGGCATAATGACCATCGCAATAGCATTTACCCTTCTTTTGTGGTTTCATTACACGGGTGAATCAACTGCACATATTTGTTTTTCGAATTTATGCAACCCAATAGGAACAGTCTAGCTCAGTGGTGCCCAACTTATGCGAAAGAGGAGGATTGGGCATTTACCTCCGCCTACTGTTCACTGAGCTATTATGCATTCATCGAACTCCAAAACAAAGCTCTCTAATGCTTGGTTACCTGTATCAAGGGGAAATATTTCATGCACAAAACGGAGGAGTTGGAGTAAAGCCACAAGGGGGCGTCATTACCTCATTACAGAAGACGTTGGGCATCACTGGTCTATCTTGGAACATCACTCTACACCTCACATGTGTACGTGCAGGGAATACTGACAATACTTCTTTAGAGCACTCGAACAAGCCCTTGCAATTAGTTTTTCTTACAGTTTTGATTCTTTTAAAAAGCAACAACTTATTGCAACGAGCGCCGATTGCTGATGAACTCAGAAACCACCATTTTGCATATACTTTCACCACAAACAAACAGATGTTCTTTAGTCCATCCAATTCACTAACAGTGAGAGACAGCTGAGAACGAAAGAGGAACATCCTCAATGAATAAATTCTTTTGGACATCCGCCTTGCATGATGCAAGGCTCCAGGCGGCCTTACTTTTAGACTGAAGTCCAGAGTTTTCCCCAGAAACATGACACACAGTTTAATAGGTTCACGGTACTATTCTTCGGGTGCTTTTTAGTAGTTTTCGGAAGATATTTGTCATACAGATATCTCAAAAAAATGGCATGCTAATCAAAATCGTTAGGACCATTTTCAAGAAAATCAAAATTTTCGAAAAATTTTCCATATAAAGGAAAGTTTAAGGCGGAGGAGTTTTATTCAAAATTTTCGTGTGGTATCCTTGAAAGACATTAAACTTGAGTACCCACTTTGGTTCTTAACCGACTTTTCGTTTTTGAGTTATGCTGTCCACAGACTGACAGACAGACACGGATACACAGGCACACACACAGACCTTTTTTTAAAAATGTTTTTTTTTAGATTCAGGAGGCCTCAAAACATACATTTCCTGTGAAATCTCGACATCGAATTTTTGGGTGGAATAACTACCTCTCCTTTACTATACGTAGTAGAGAAAGTAAAAATAAATTAGGCAAGGAAACCCAAAGATTGGCTGTCCTAGTCCACTGGACTTCTTCCTGCAGGGCTTTTTATAGGAAAGTGTCCATGCCATTTAAGGTTGCTGATCAGTGAAGCCTGAAGCCATGTCACCTTTTGCAGCAGCGTGCTCAAATGTGTATTAACGGAGTGTAGCATTCTGAGCATTACTTCCCGAATGAAGTGCCTTTGGACTCAGTTTATCCTTACATTGATTTTAGATGGATGTTCCCTTTTATTATTAAGCGCAGCTTCTTATTTCAAATTTATTTTGGTTCAAAATAACTTTCCTTGGTAATGCTTCAGCTTTTACTTGATTATTAAACCTTTGATAGAAATGAACATAGAATTTGTGTGATATTAAGGGTTTTGTAAGCTAAGAAAATAATTTCAAAATAAGTACAGCTATATACGGCTGTATAGTCACAATTTAATATTAACGTGATGTTGCCAAATCTCTTAGAAATTAAACTTTGAGTGACACTTTAACATTACATTGTGACTAAACTTATTGGAATTAAGGTAAAAATGCATTTCAGCATTGTTTACACAATGTTTGCGCGACAGTTAGTGAACTAACAAACCGTTTATATTCATTCATTATGAAGCTAGGTGGCTACAAATATTTGACACAAATTATTTTTTTCGAGGAAACGGTTCTTAATTGACAGTAATTTTATTGGACATATTTGCTACACTCATTATGTAAAATCCTTTCTTGACGTATGACCGAAGCAATGCCTTCCTTCCGCTATAGTTTGGTACCTTTGTATTAAATCACACCAGTTAAGATAACAATAAAAACTTCCCACTACTTTAAAGGGACTGAAGTATTCGCGTTTACTCATTTTGTGGAAAAACACAGGTGTAAATAATAAAACGAAGGCATATGATTAATACTGACTATTGATTTAGGTTACTCAGCCAGTCGGTTCTTAGATATCTTGACCACATTAAGCCCTTAAACATTGTATCCAACCTCGCGAACAAAGGGTATGTCAATCAGCACAACACAAGGGTAGCCCGCCTCTGTGGTGTGGTGGTAGCGTGTCTACCTTACATTCAAGAGGTCACGAGTTCGAAACTCGGTTAGAGTGAGTTATTCGGATGTCTTCTCCGAAGTTTTCCTTACCCTGAGAAGACGAATGTCAGGTAACTTCAAGCTCTATGGACCTTGGGCTCATTTGAGTACAACTTCACCAATTTCATTACTTTATCGTCCGATATTACATTACGTTGGGGGACGTTAATAATAATAATAATAATAATAATAATAATAATAATAATAATAATAATAATAATAATAATAATAATAATAATAATAATAATAATAATAATAATAATAATAATAATAATAATAATAATAATAATAATAATAATAATAATAATAATAATAATAATAATAATAATAATAATAATAATAATAATAATAATAATAATAATAATAATAATAATAATAATAATAATAATAATAATAATAATAATAATAATAATAATAATAATAATAATAATAATAATAATAATAATAATAATAATAATAATAATAATAATAATAATAATAATAATAATAATAATAATAATAATAATAATAATAATAATAATAATAATAATAATAATAATAATAATAATAATAATAATAATAATAATAATAATAATAATAATAATAATAATAATAATAATAATAATAATAATAAATAATAAAACAGAAAGAAAAACAAGGAAATTCGTAGAACCAGATGAAGATCTGATAGAAAGATTTTCATGTTACGTTACTAATAAATGTCACTCTTTCTGATATTGGCACAAGTCATTGTTCTTACTCCAATGCACGTTTGACTTACAACATAAAGAGGTAATTATTGTTGAAACAGTGAAATTCTAAAAAGTTTTAGTTGTTTCAAACTACTTTGAAAGAAGTTTGAACGTTCTGTTGTGATAAATAACTTTTAAAAGCCTTAAAAGTTTGTGATAAGCCATCATTGAAGTCTATGAAGCTATAAATTATAGTTGCTTAATGAAAGTGCACGAGGAAAGGTAGGTACACTTGTTCTGTGTTGTGGCTTTGTATGCATACTGAACCACGTCGACGGTAAGGTCTCTGAGGATACATTCCTTTGCAAGCCAAGAAGGGGTGGGGGCGATGACTTATTAGCAATGGGAGAGGAATTAGCACTTAAATCGCACAACTAACAATGAGGGTTAGAGAAGAAGTCGTGCACCAGGAAGTGTGTTCTCTCACGCAGACCCAGAGCTTGTCATAAATCTGTTGAGACTCGTGCTCACGTTGGGGCTCATGAACTGGCCCCGCAAGCCAAACAAATTGATGACGGCAATATCTGTTTATTCTTTTTAAAACCCTGGGGAATCGAGAAGCCAGGGACACGCTGCTCGACCCCATCAAATATTTCAGATCCGGATAAAAACAGGGGGTTGAGAAATGTTACATGGCCTTGTGTTCCATTTTCTTGCATTATCACGACAGCGTCTCATGCCAAACTTTAAACCCATTCGCGTGTTTGGCCAAGGGTCTTGAAGCCCTTGTAATTGAAGGAAACAACAAATAAGTTAGACAAAGAGCAATTTTAATGTGGGAAAACGCACACGACTGGAGTATCCCTAATTAAGAGACGTCCCAATAACAAGAATCTTTAACTAAGGAGAATATCGTCTGACGTACACAAAACGGTTGACCCCAAACATTTCTGAAGAAATATTTTAAAGCCTTACTGTATAGCTGTATTGATAATGTTATTATCGACACGTGTATCCAAGTTGGCATGAATGAAAAATTTACTCTTATTTGGAATACCTATCTGTGAATTTCAAAAATTCAGAATGTCAGGTAGATATTTATTTGAAATCTTAATATAGCAATCAGTACTTAATGAACAGGTAGACAAAATTCCATCCGTATATAAAATTTACTTCCAGAGATAAGGATTTTTATTTTGTTGTTTAGAAAAATTGAACGCCTCCGTAGCGCAGTTGGTAGCGCTCCTGCCTATGGCGCGGAGGACCCGGCATGGGGATTTATCCCCTCTGGGAGGTCTGGCACGGGGTGCACTCAGCCTCGTTAGTCCCGAGGGGACCAGTTGAGGAGCTACTTGATGGAAAAGTATCGGGCCCAGGTCGTGAAGACCGCATAACTGGCCGGGAGGGATCAGGATGCTGACCACGTACCACCCTCCAGCACTGCACCCCACCAATGACGCCTATAGTGGGCCGAGGGGGAGGACGCAGTGGCTGCGCGGTAACTATTTGCATGAAATTCAAGATGTGAGTGAGTGTGTGGTGGTTAAGGGCCCGTCAACAACTTGGTCATTAGGGCACGCTCAAGATGTATGTTTCATTGGTAATAAAACAGAAAAACTTTAAGCGTATAATATTTTATTCAAAATCGGTAAAAGTACTTACGGGATAATACAAAATTAGTAAAGATTTTCTCTATGAATTGTAGTACAGAGTGGACAGATTCTCTTTTAAATCTTTGTGTCGCAGCCTTGGAAGATTTTGAACTTGAATGCTAAGTAAGGTATATACTTGAAATTTCATGTTCGAATAAATTATGCTGCTCTGCCTGCTTTTGCCTCTCTCTCACTCTATCTCTTTCGACCTCTCTCACAAATACACATACAGGTGAATTTCTGTATAAATGTTAGCTTTTATACACAGGGATCTCAAAACGTGTACCTTCAGAAATGTTAAACATTTTATAATCATAGTGAAACTACATTTTTGCTATTATTACATTATTCGTTATTGTTATATTATTATATTGTTTATTATTGTCTGTCATTTGGGTGTATTTTTTTAAGTTTTGAGATTAATTGTTAAACTTCTTTTTTTTAAATTATTATGATAGCACTTCTGCTTCTGTTCAATGTATTGAGGACCCATGTGGTCAATGTGGTCTAGGGCGCTGATGACCTAGAAGTTGAGCGCCCTTAAACCAAATCCAAAATCAATGTGGTCCATGTGAAGGGCAGATGACTTTAATAAACGGCTTATATTTTGAAGGCCATTTAGGTCGTTGGTAAGGGAAGTAAACGATTTCACAGTTTGAAGTTATGGTATGGAATATTAACATTATAGAGCACAACTTGACCTTTCTGGCCTTTAAAAGAGTCAGCAAAATGCTCATCAGTCTAATATTAATTTTTCAATGCCATCTCTGTTCTTATGAACGTAAGCTACAGTTAGCCGACGAAAGAAGATCACAGGTTAAAATGTTTGCGATCTTAACAAAAAGGAGTTATTGACTCAAGAACTGCAGATTGTTAACGGCCATTTTATGGCTACACTGAAAAGAGACTGGAGTAAATCGTTTCATATTTCATTTTGAGAGGTAAGCTTGATTTTCTAAATCTTGTGGTACAGAAACAACACAAATCATCTAAGTCATGGCAAACGAGAGTCGAACGCCGACCGCAGCTTTGGAAGAAGAAAGCAACGTCACGATTCGAATCCCCTGCAAGGTAAAATTACTTACATAAGTCAAAGAAAGGAGTGGTAAATAAACACGTGGCGGAATCTGAGAAATGTCGCAGTATTGGTTTGACATAGCAATAAGAAGAAAATTTAATAATGAAATAAATGTTCCGATTCAGAGAACAAGCGACCGTGCTCTTTGTGGTAGTTCCACCCCAGAAAATTCTCATTGATTTTCGTTGATAAAGGATGCATTTAGTGGAAATAATGCGCACAGACACAAAACATTAATTTCATTACATCCTGGACTTACTGCCTCAAGTTGTGTTGGAAAACATTTTCTGAGGTGCTGTATAGACATTATGTTTAGTTTCTACCAACATAGCTGTGATGATAGATGATTTAATTACATAAATATTATATTTTATGGTCATAAATTTCAGTTGCACGTTATTTTTCAAAGGAAAAATGTTCAAAGAGTCCACTATAGTCTGCATATATAGGTTTCCATAGTTGCATAATGAAATACACATATAGGTATGCGGATATTGCTATGTAAATAATGTTTCAAGGATATATTGATAAATGATTATATATGTATAGGTATTTGTATTTTATAGTCCTAATGATCTATAAAGATATTCATAGATATCTAAAGACTCTTTTTTAATTTAATTACACCGTTAAGCAAGGGCTGCAATTTGGAGAAAATGAAAATTATACAGGTTGTTCTATAAATTTTTAGCAACTTAAAGCTCGCGTTTTAAGTGGAACAAATTATATTTTACTACCTAAATCTCTTTCACCCTTCTTCTGATTCATAAGACATAAGGCAGGGCTGGTGCTGAGATGGTGCAGTATGCTCTCGACCTTGACTGATAACTATGTTTAGTAGGTAAAACAATGAAGGTCGCTCCAGGTACAATACCAGTCGCCCAGGCCTGGTATATCAGGTAAAGAATGAAGGTTGCTGAAGGTAATCCGCGAGTGGCCCAGGTGTGTTACAAGGGTTAAGTATAATTGCCTTGTATTCAGATTATTTGGGAATAATACCTTAACAATTGTGTGTATATTATGACATGTGCTTCAGAAAAATACGTTTTAAAAGGGAAATGTTACGGTATATATAGAAAATGCCTTTCCGCTATTGCAAAAATGTTTCAAAGCGTGTTTTTCTTTACAGTCTTGTGAGTTATGAGAGTCATAGGGCTTTCCAGGCATTAAATCCAGGACGAAAGGAAATCGCAGTGACGTCGCAGATAGCAAATCACATCCCATCCCTCGTACAGTCTGTTGGCGTTTGCAGATTCTGTTTTAACTGCTGTCAATAACCTTTGGCGCTGTTGTTTAGGTTCTTTGTATTTATAATGTTTTGGGCATAGTTAACTTTAGGCCAACTGTTAAGAATTCTTATGCCTGGTTATGACATTACACAGTACTTGGAAAAAATAACACTATATTTTTTTCCTTAAATAATTATTTGGCCTGAGGGGAATCCAGGGAATCTCTTTACTTTACTCCCTTGAAACACATGCTGGACATGAATAGGAAATATATTTATACAAATTTCATTTCCAGATTATGCTATTGACACCGAGCAACATGGCCTTCACAGTTACGTGTATGTCTAATAATCCGGAAGTATTTGGTTCGACTGCAACTGGGTCGGTCATTCTGACCATTTTGGTGGTTTACCTGGGTCGGTAGATTAATGCTGGGGGGGGGGGGATGTCCTATCTTCCATAATTTCTTGTAGCTGTCATATCCTTTCATGTTTCAACTCATCCGCCTTAAATTTAATAGAAACAAAATATTTGTTAAAGTTCATTATGATCTTTAATTCAGAAACATTATTATTACTATTGTTACTATTATTGTTACTATTATTATTATGATTATGATTATGATTATGATTATTGTGATTATTGTGATTATTGTGATTATTATTATGATTATTATTATGATTATTATTATGATTATTATTATGATTATTATTATGATTATTATTATGATTATTATTATGATTATGATTATGATTATGATTATGATTATGATTATGATTATGATTATGATTATGATTATGATTATGATTATGATTATGATTATGATTATGATTATGATTATGATTATGATTATGATTATGATTATGATTATGATTATGATTATGATTATGATTATGATTATGATTATGATTATTATTACTATTACTATTACTATTACTATTACTATTACTATTACTATTATTATTATTATTATTATTATTATTATTATTATTATTATTATTATTATTATTATTATTATTATTATTATTATTATTATTATTATTATTATTATTATTATTATTATTATTATTATTATTATTATTATTATTATTATTATTATTATTATTATTATTATTATTATTATTATTATTATTATTATTATTATTATTATTATTATTATTATTATTATTATTATTATTATTATTATTATTATTATTATTATTATTATTATTATTATTATTATTATTATTATTATTATTATTATTATTATTATTATTATTATTATTATTATTATTATTATTATTATTATTATTATTATTATTATTATTATTATTATTATTATTATTATTATTATTATTATTATTATTATTATTATTATTATTATTATTATTATTATTATTATTATTATTATTATTATTATTATTATTATTATTATTATTATTATTATTATTATTATTATTATTATTATTATTATTATTATTATTATTAGAGTTCCCTCGAGAAATGAATAAAGCCAAAAAGAAAAGGGTGAGTATGCAGGGTAAATCAATTATCAGGTATGGTAATATAAGATGGGAAACATTACTATGGTAATCTGTGATAAGAAAGCACTTCGTTTGTTCATGACATGTAAAACAGATTATGCAAACGTCTATTAAGTTTCCATTTTAGTAAAAACCTCATTCAGGCTGGTGTTTTACATTTGCGTTTCAAATCCTTGGGATTACGTAATTTCCACGAATAGTAAGTATTAGCACTATAAGTAAAAACGAATGTGCTTCAGCAGTTGAGTAAAGGATTAGTGACAAGTGAAGAGCTACTTACCTGTTCTTTATTATAACGCAGGCGACAAAGTAGAAATTCATCTGTTTTAGCCACTCACCTTGAAGATGAAACCGGTGATTCACCTCTTTTTGCAAAAAGAGAAGGAAAAGCGTTATTACGTGCTAATTTTATGCTCCCATAATTTTGACATGAATCACGCTACTGTCAGTGTTAATCACGAATACCATTATAGGAACACTTAAAGCGCTGCTCACAAATAATAATAATAACAACAAGGAGCCTATCGTCGCTTTCTACATGCAGATCCTGGCTTGAGATCAGCCTTTCCTCGTGAATTGGGATGTAACAACGATGTTGCCTCATATGAATTGTCTATCATGATGATTAGATTTAATAAAATTACAACTCAATAGGGTGTATATAGCGGATTTCCTTACTTGTGTTGCGAATATAGCTGTATCCATTTCTTTAAGAGAGTCTGGTAATGTAAATTCAAATTTGAACTTCAAAATGATATATAAGGGATAATTCTACAGCAATACACTGAAATAAATCCTTTTTTATTATTGTTATCGCATGGTCTGTTGCAGATACTTACAGATACAAGTTAGTGTGTTGCCAAAGTATGCACCACAGTTTTACAAGCAACAGTGGTGATGTTTTTACATTCATTTTGAGAGAATGAGAAAACTGCAAATTATAGATACATAGGGTAACCTCCTTTAAAAATAGTACAAGACTGAGTAGTGAGAGTTCTGTGAGTGCAGAGATGAGATGTTTTAATATGTATATGTGGTTGCAAGATGCTTTTTTGGGCGCATAAAGTCTATGAAAGACAGGTTAACCACAACACAAATCCTAGTGTTGCATTCCACTCTTGGATGCTGAAGTTGCATCTCGAGGTGCACTTGGTGTCTATTCGAAACAAAGACCTCAGTAGTAGGTATACGACTCTCCACGTGCTCGAGAGATAGACTGAAAGGTACAGGTGTATTTGTCGCTGTGTGTGCATGTCTCCGCGAGAACAAAACACGACATTCTCAAAGTTACAGTTGCAGAGTCGAGATCAGGATCGCCATATTTAAAACTTTACTCTTATTCAGAAATAAAAAAAAAATGAAGATAAGGTCAAGGAGATGTCAACCCTCATTCAGCCATATCTCACTCCCTTCTACTGGGCAAAGTTGCATTCAGGACTCCACATCGCACAGAGATAGCACATCCCCCTTACCATATAACCTGCCGCCAAACTCGTCACCAGTGGCGGTTCTGCCAACTTTAAGGATACCCATCTGTGAAATTTTGAAAATCTACAGTTTTGATTGGATTTATTTGAAATTTTAACACAACAATCACCGTATAGTGAGGAGTAACTTTGCTAAATTTCATACATTTAGTCAGATTAGTTGCTAACATATTAATATTTTATTACATTTTTTTAGTATTTGTATAAATGGTTCCCCCATGATGCAATTTTGATTTGAAAAACTTAATAATTTTCAGTTATGTTCTGTAATAGAATGTTAGCAAATTGATGAGATAATTTCTTAATCTTGTTATTAGTTTGGATAAAAATAAATTTTAAAGTTTAAAATCATTTTTTTCAGTTAAATTTCGAAATGTAAACTTTAATATTTAATTACTCAGCAGTTATTCACATTATGAAGAAATTATCTCATCATTTCTTTTTAATATTATATCTAAGCAGGCACATCAAATTTCAAGCATAAGTACTGCAAATTGCATCATGTGGAGCATTTTAAAAATCAAACAGTGCTAAAAATAAAAGCATGGAAAAACTAAGTTTGAAGTCATGGCAAGGCTAATGGAAGTGTATTGATTTAAATGGACATGACCACTTACAGGCAATCAGTTAGACGGCCACGTGACATAGTTAAAACGGCCATAAGGCTATAAAAAGCATATCAAAATAAAGCAGAAGATTTACACTATTTGTTAAAACAAAAATCCATTTTTGGAAATTTTTGAAATTTTAAGCCGTTTTTCACAGATGCGTATCCTTAACGTGTCAAGCTCACCATCAAGATATCTCATAACCAGACTGGAACTCAGACAGAATGCCTTTTTAAATGTGTCAAATCCATCCTCAAATTGAAAGTGAATCTGTATGAAATATACCTTCGTGGTTGAAATGCCAGTTTTATGTTGTATTTTCTGCCTTTTTAAATATAAATGCCTATTTTACGAAATAAATGTTTTTGCTGCCACTATTTCATTATTTATGTATTATTAATTGTTAAATATTCGTTGCTTTGCTGAATGTATATTGTCTTTAAGTTGCAGACAATATAGATATCCTTCATTCAGTTCATTATTTTCTTTGCAACAATGAGTGCTACCGCGCAAATAAATGTATAGGTAACAGAAAGCGTTTGAATTACTGCTTGTGTTTATTTCAAAAGGCAATAATAAATGCGGGTCTACCTCTGTTTTTCTTTCAGTTTCATTGCGACGTTGTTGCAGCTTGCAGCAGGATGCCAAAATTCAGTGTTCCTTTACGCAGTAAATTACAAAGTTACATTCATACTTTTGAATCCGACGTAAGTACTCACATGCAAAATATGCGAGCAGTCAGTGAGCTACGTATTTCACAAGTATTTTATATCACAACACATCGGCACAATCAAACACAAAAATTGCACTTTCCAAGGCTACTGGGAAGAAGATTTCTTTGCTTCCAACAGTAATTGCAACATCGAGTCGAAAATCCCAGTTTGTATTTGGCTTACATAGTTGTAAAGCTTTCCTCAGTGCAGGAATCCCTTGCGGAAATTACAGAATCCTATATTGTCACAGTTTTTGGAGAAGTTTACTAACTAATCTGTATCTAGTGAGTAAAGTTTGTGAAAATGTTACTTAATCGAATGTTACGATGACACAATGAAAATCATTAAAGATAACATGAAAAATAAGAACTGTTTTAGTATTCATGCCGTTTTTATTGCCTATTTTAGCTACTTATAATGCCTACACTTCCGGTCTCTGCTCATAACCATCTAGATCCATCATGCTTATTTCGTACAGGGGAGAGTCTTTAGTGATAAACAAAGTTATTTTTTATTACCTACTTTCTCTACTACGCATAGTAGTATTGTATTACACCCAAAAATTCCGTGCGGAGATTTCACCGGAAATATATGAGCCCCCTGAATCCAAAAAAGGTATTTTGAGAAAAAGGTCCTTGTGTGTGTCTGTGTGCTTGTGTGTCAGTCTGTGGACAGCATAACTGAAAAACGAAAAGTCGGTTAAAAACCAAAGTTGGTGTTTAAGTTTAATGTCTTTCAAGGATGTGACACAAAGATTTTGAAGAATATTTCTCCACCCTAAATACCCTTTACATGAAAAGTTTTTCGAAAACTTTGATTCTCATGAAAATGGCTCTGACGATTTTGATTAAAGTGACATGTTTAAGATATTTTTAAGACAAATGAGATGTTTATTTTGAATTTTCTGGCTATAGCCTATGTAGTCCTGTTTAAAGTGATGACCTTTGAATAACTCACAAACCGTAAGAGATAGACAGAATCTCACCATACAAAAAATCTATATCTTCCTAAAACACAATTTATGAACAATTAATTTTTGTTTTTTTGTTTTTGTTGGGTGAACCATTTCGGAGATATTCCTTGTCATTTGTGTCAGCTTTCGAAAACTTAAACTTTCGCCAAATGCAACACTGTTGTTAATTTTTTTTTATATTTTAACCGTGCAAAGAGAACGGAATATCAAAACTTTAAAAGATTTGACTATCACTCAAAGCCTACTGTATTCTAATATTCCCCTTGCACCTACAAGGAAATGAGCAATGCGATAATTTGTGCAAATGTTTATCTCAAGTAACACGAAGAAGATACAGGAATAAGGGTTTGTAAGAATGGTTAGTACAAGAGTAGTGAAAGTCATGTGAGTGCAACACATCAGATTTTTGTAAGACTATTACATGAAACGTAACATGTGAACACAAAATTTAAATGCTTATTGTGCCCAGTTTTTTATTGTATTTTGGGTCGTAAATTTAAAAAATATAATTTCGCTTTTACTTAGATAAGTAATTGATACATGTACTGCTTATTTCATACTGTCTAGAGTGGGATGGCACAGGCGGTAACGTCTGTGACCCACATTCAGAAGGTCCTTGGTTTGATTCCCGTAAGCGTCCCTCCTGAGCCATGAGACCTTTTTTGGGGAGTGGGTATCCCCGGGTACGAGGTTAATGCTAGAAATGTTAGTTATATCCCCCGAATAATCCTTTATATCCTTGGTTCTTTCAGGATTACCTAACCAATGTACATTAATGTTTCAGGCGCTGCACGGCAGGGACAAAAAATGCCTTCGGTAAACCTCCGTTTCCCGGTGGTGCGGTCTCCAGTTTCCGATTCTCCCAGGGGATGTACCTACCTCCAGTGATGGAGGGTAACGGTTGTACTAGACGCTGTTGGAGCTTCAATCTTGAGCAGTAAGAAAACCTGTTCTCTGCTCTATCGTGACTCCTGGATCGGCTGCACTCTATCTCCTCATATCTTAGCACTCCCAGGTGCTGAACTTCTGGCTCTTTTTGGTACGCAATAATGTATTGAAAACCAAACCCTAGATAATAACCAGGCTAAGAATTCTAAATCAGCTTCAGTGCATCGAACATACACAACAGCGACCATGTGGATAAAACGCGGTCTCGTGACTTATCCGCACACACCAACACACTGTACGAGTGATAGGCATATATTTGTTATCTACGACGTCCCAGGGTAAACTCCGATTAACGATTCAGCCTAATTTACTTTCCTCCAGGCTTTAATGTTTGGAAATTCCTATTCTGGTGATAACAGTGGTATCCTTCAGTAACTTCTTTATTTTTGAAATAAAATATGCATGTATACGAAATCTAAGACGTATTAAAAGGTGTATGACCCTAGATAACATTATTGAAAAATGACATAAAATGAACGTCTGTTGCAGGATACAAAAGATCCTCATAGCAGGAGTCAACACAAACTTAAAAATATGAATTCAGGGTAAAACCAGCCAGGGCATTTTCTTAAATGAAATGAGTTCCTTTATATGTCCTTGTTACATGACGTACTGGGACATGGTTGAAAATAGAGATAGGTATAAGAAGAAATCAGGGACACACGCAGAAGAATTCCCGCATGTGTCTGTTTTTGAACTCAACTTTTCAGCTTGGTGGCGCCAAACGCTTAGAGCGTACACCTGCCACCTAGGTGGCCCAGGTTCGATCCCAGAGGCCCACATGTGGCATTCGTGGTGGACGAAGCGGCACCTGGGCGGATTTTCTCCGGGTTCTCCGGTTTCTCCCGCCACTCATTCCACCAATTTCACCATTATTACCTTTCAAATAATCGATTTCATCTGCATTTCATATCATCCTGTTCCTCACTATCATACCCGGTGCTTGGCTGACCACCCGCTTCCAGGTCTTCACCCTGTCCGGTCCATAGGTTCCTGTGCTCCCGACAGGTGCCTGACTCTAGACTCTGACTTGTAAGTCATACATACGGGGAGGGTAATCAGATAAAGGAGAAATAAGACTTTGTAGCTTCAAAACAAACAACCAGTGTCACAGGAATGAATAACTTTAGAAACGTACATATTAATTCCAAGAGGGAAGAAAAAAGCTAATAATATATCCCATAAAGAAATTTTATTTCATGACAGTCATTCATGTAAAGCAAATCTATATGTATACTTTCAATGACGTGGCAGAACTCTGCAGATGTCTTTTGCACAGAAATGCTTCGGCTACTGGAGATATACATTCAGTTAAATCGGTGTGAGCAGAGGTGTTTGAGGCAATGATCAAGCCATAAGCTGGCAAAAGGCTTCTGAAAAATCCTAAACAGGACCTTAGAAAGCAGCCTGAAGACAATCAAAACAACAAGTATATGGAATAATGGAGAATGTCGATGAATATTTTACTGTTAGAGGAATGAAAAAACAGTTAAGGGTCTACCAATTCAAAATTAGAAAATAATTCCCATAGTAAATAGGCTCACTAACCTTGACACCATCACTTGAAATTATATAACCATAAGATAAAAGTTGATAATAATCGCATCTGAGGGTAGATTCAAATCTTAGTACTACTGATATTAACTTTTACAGATTTCAAAATACGTAGGATTTTATTTAATATAACATGAGTAAGTTAGTTGCAAAAGAAAACAGGCCTGATTAAAGGTTTACCACCTTATTTGACAGTCCGAATGTGCAATTTGGGCTTTATCTCAGAAAATTGTTCCTGCTGTTCTTCATTTTAGCCTTGACGTGGGCAATCTAAAATAATAAAATATATACAAAAAAAAAAAAAAAAAAAAAAAAAAAAGGAATTCTTGATACCCTGTCACGGTCCTCAAAATTCTTGTATATGCTGAGGGTTCTCATCAATGTTTAATGGCATGGGTAACAATAAAGTGTAATAATAGTGTTTTCTTACATTAAGGCTTGGTTGAAAATAACAATAAAGGTAAGTATATTTTATGTCCAAACTGGGCGAGATTGTTCCGTGGTAACTTGTGAGGTAGCATTCGGGAGGTCCCGGATTCTATTCCCGGGAGAATAGACATTTTGATCTTGGATTTTCATGGTTTCCCTGGTCGGTAGGGGAGTGCTTGTGGGGTTTCTCCTTTACCATGATTTTGCTTCAAACGTTCTCTTTTCATTCCATTTCCTTCTCATTTTTCAGGTGTGCTTCGAGGTTTCGTGGTGTATGTCGGTGCCGGAAGCATGGGCGGATATTTGCTCAAGAGAAAGAGGACACTAGAGGGCTGCTTGATCTATGGGTCGTTCGTCGCCCTATTTGGGAAGCTCCAGGAGTGGGACCGGTCTTCGAGCGTGAAATCGTTAGAGACCTCCGGCGTCTGTGTGGCCTGTCTGCAAGCAATCTATGGCGTTTCCTTCACTTGATCCCTTTTTTCTCTAGGGTGTTCAGGAATAGAGCTAAGCAGTGTCCGAGGTGTCTCCTTGGTTTATATAACCTACCCCTATATGGCCAAGGTTTTAGGTAATTTTAATGCAATTATAATTTACATTTTGTACACAAGAAATTTAATTTAAAATCACCTTATTAATGCGCCCAAATATGAACTTTTTTCTAGCTTCTTTTAAACAGATAATGGTAAGGTATTCTACTTTTTTGGTTCTGCATATCCTAAACCACGAAAGGCGGAAAGTTGCCTCGCAATTAAATTTCTACTTCCATTACCACTTCTCCTGTGTCCGGTAGTCCTCAGGATTTTCATTTACCTTTTACGCGCTACGTGATTTCGTTATTTCCATTGCATATTCATAGCTGAATAGTCTTGTTTCAAAGGGACTAGGAAGTGTAAAATTATGTTATTTAACTTTTTTTTTATTTTTTATAACTCAGGGATTCTTCAATTTTCAGAGTACATATGTATGGTTGTTGGGAAACCCAAAACATATCAACTGTTAAGTACATAGTTATTTAAATGAAATGCGTGTATCTTGAAATTTGGTTTTCTACATCTCTTTCCTTGGCATTCTTAGGATTTATTGTGCATGTTAAAACTTTCGAGGCATATTTATTATCTCTGCTTGAGACTTATAGGTTGTCGACGGACCCTTAAAACCCACTCACCGCCTCCGTTCCTCACTCACACACTCACTCACTCACTCTCCAGTCACCTTAACATTAAAGTACTAGTGCTACGTCCTGTATATACATGACTATTTTACTGAAAATTTTGTTTAGAACAAACTGAAACTGGAGTACAAATTAATGGATATCTACATTCTGTTATGTTCGGGCTCATTGGTTATATATTATATTTTCTTATTCATTTCATCTAATATTTTTCTTAGAGGAAATTGCTTTAAGGTATATATTAATTCCAGAATGCATTACTGGTGGTAGGTGACAATGTGTACAAATGCCACAACAAAACATAACTCAGGATTACAGACGGACGTCATGCAGTGTACACTACGAAGACACTAGAACGCCACTGACACTGGCAGGTAGGATTGGTGTTACTTTGGACAGGAGTACAAGAACATCAGGAGGATATTCATTGGATGACTTCTGTATTCAGAATCCGCACTAGCCTGCCGGGACAGCATTCTTGTGTAGATGGACCTCACGCCATTGTGGTACCACGTATAACATATGTTCAAGCACACCAGCCCTTTAGGTTCAGGCTCCTAACTTATCTCCATAAAGCTCTTAACGTTCTTCGGCGGCGAGCACAACGCAGAAGGTAAAGATAGAATCTAAAACAACGAAACAAAACAAGGAAGAAAGGTAGGCAAAGTTGAGAGAGAGAGACAAAAAGGCACATGCAAGCACTAGCAATGAATGGCTAATAAGTTGCAACTAATCCAGCGTAAAAGCATAGAGGAAGACTGAAGGCAGAGCACGAAAACAAAGAGACAGATAGATAAAATGAAATAGCGAAACAATTTGACAAAAAGGGAGTACAGGTTATTTCAGAGGCGATTCCAGATTTCAGATACAAGCGAAGAGAGGAATTTGAAATCTGATAACCGAGTTCTGAGAAACTGGAATGCATCAAAAGGAGACCTCAGTCCATTAGTTTTATAATAGAATGTCTCGTGGTAACGTCTATATTTTATGTAAACCTTAGTGTGTATATCTACTTGTTTATGTATATATTACATTCAAACCAGTAGCAATCAAGCGACCTAAATGAATTGTCATTACAATCATCAGCACTGACACCACGTCTCGTAAATAGTCTTTATCTCCTTCAAAATCTCTCTCCATTCTTCTCTATACTTTGCCGTTACACGATTCCGAATTCCCTTGCATGTTCGTTTTGTAGAAACTTTCATTGGACTGAATAGGTTCCAATAGGCATATTGGGTTCTACAGGCAAGCGAGAAAATGAGGAGTGGTCGGTAATGTAAGATAATTAAGGAGGTGCTATAAAAAACTAATCAAAACTGGAAGCTCTAATCACTTAGTGGTGTTTCATTTACAGTATTGATACAGGGTGTACTCTACTTCGTTGTACTTTGTTTCGTTCTCCAGTGCGTTGTCGCTTTTGTGTTTGGAAAGCAATGTTGTTATCTTTGTTGTCTGCTACTACATAGCATAAAATGGGAAATGCTGCACCACTTTGCTGTTTTAATATTTGTGGTCTAAATATATATGGAGATGTTACCAATGAGTAATTGTAGCTCAAATGACTTTGAAGTCAAAGATCATTGATATTTTTCTGTATCAATCGAATGTTCATATATGACTCGATTTTCAGCTTCGTAAGACATTTTCTTGGGAAGGCAACTACGTAGAGGGCTCTAGAGAGAAAAAACTGTGGCAAAAGTGTCAATTATTTGTATGAAATTTATAGAATTAAGTATGTTTATTACCAACTAACCGAGCGAGATGGCTCCGCAGTAACGTATGAGGCTCGTGTTCGGGAGGTCGTGGGTTTGATCTTCAAGGCCGACCTTCCTGACCCATGTTCTTTTTTTTTTCGGAGGCTTCCCGAGTCGCCAGGCGATTTCTGGAAAGGATTTCCATATCCTTCGAATTTCCTTTCCTTCCATTTTGTTACATTAATCATTTACCTATATTTGCGTAAGGTTCCTTACAGGGTCAAAAGCATCGGAGAGCTTCGCATCAGCACGCCAGGGGAAACAAATTTACTCTGGAAATCTCGTCCCCGGATTGGAAGATGGGGTCTACTGGTTTCCGGACCTCCCTCCATGGTATGGTACAAGCACTAGCAGAGGAGGGTAACCGGTTTCCGAATCCAGCGCTTCCCTTGGGAGTACGAACCCTAACGGGTGGGAAAGGAACGGGGTGCTTCTAACTGGAAAAATTTAGGGATCCTGCTCTCTGCTCTGTCGTGGAAGCGTTCCGGCCACCTTTCAGACCCATTCGCGTCATCCATCCTCCCGGGAGTGCCCCGTCAGGGGTATAGGCACAAAACATCGCCTTTAAGTCGAGTTGCCATGTACCCCTCCGCAGGTTGTCATTGAGTCATTTCGTTTTCAGGATGTAGAAAACGCGGGACAGCTCTAACCGAGCATCTAACTCCAACAAACACGCAACCAGAAACATCGAGGAAATTCGTAAGCTATTGTCAGGTAAATGTGAACTTATGTCTGACATAGGGTAAGGATGGGGCAAACGGACCTGTTGCAGAGGGACACTTGCTATGGAAAATTGCAGTAATTTTCTCACCAATGTTGTTATAACTGTGTATTGAGAATCCGTGCCTACCTTAGAGTCCTGTCGGCAAATTGTAGAAAGGATATGTGACTGTCTCAAAGCAAACGGGCAATCCAGCAAAAGAAACGTAATAAGCAAGCAACATATGTCATTTAGTTACTTGAACTGTAACACTGCATACGTCCCACATTAGGTTTTTACGAAAATGGAGACGTAAAAGAATGCTCTATATACATATATGGTGACACAATCTATTGGTGACGAAGGTTATTAGAGTAAATGTCTCCAGCCTGTCTCTGTTCTGTATTTTGTTTGGCCACAATGCGGGGCAGATGAACATATCACCTTTCTCTGATCCATTGATATCCGAAGGACATTGGTTTGGTGCTTAAAATATCTCCACCTGACCACTGGCACTTATTGATCTTCGTAACTGATAGCATAACTGCTGTGTCATTATTAGCTCTGAAATTGCACGCGTTCGTCTGCCAGAATATGCGTGTTATGCATAATCATGGGCTTTATTAGATAACCATGGTATGTAGCAGTAGTTGGTAACAATAGGAGAGATAGGGAAAGGGATCGGCACTGACGTGACGCTTATTGTACCTATGCCCCAAGGGGGAACCCTCGGGAGGAAGGACGAGGTGAAAGGAGACACCGGGTGGCCAGATCCAAACTAACGGCACAGACCATACAGTCCCATGGGTTTCCCAAGTCTGACGACTTGGATCTTTCTGAGTCCGATTAGGGAGACCTTGGCCCGGGGTCTAAAGCCCCATATGCCGCCACCCTTTTCCACCCGGATCCCAAGGACAATGAGGGACGAAAAGAGTTCCTGTGTGCATATCATCCCTTCGAAACTGGACCTAACCAGCGGAATGAACGATGAATGAAATGATTAATGAAGCGAAATGGATGGAGAAGAAATTCGGGGGATGTAACTATCCTTTCCCAAATTCGCTATCAACCCGCGGAAACCCCCGAAAAGACCCCATGGTTCAGGAGGGTCCGCCTTGGGGATCGAACCTGCGAGCCTCACACGTTACTGCGGAGCCATCTTGCTCGGTTACTTGGTAATAAACATATTTAATTCTATAAATTTCAAACAAGTAATTGACGCCTTTGCCACAGTTTTTTTCTCTCTTGAGGCCTCTATATAGTTTCCTTCCCAAGAAAATTATTTTCAGAAGCTGAAATTGAGTCATACATGAATGGCCTCCTAAAAAAGAAAATTTAAGACCTTTCATTATACGTAGTTATTTACAAATACTGCATTTTGTGATAAATGAACATTTTCCTTTAAGGCTTTAGTATACTCAAATTGACAATGACAATAGAATATAAAACATAAGACTGTTGTAAAAATAATTCATGTATAAAATTATTAAAACTCCACATCCAAAATACATTTTATCTTTAGAAATAACTGTTTAAATCCTTTCATACAGTTTTAGAGAATGTAAATTAAAGTGTACGAAATGGAACAAAAAATCGCACGACGTGAAGCATTTTAAAATGGCAAACATGGGAAAAAATGTGATGGTGAGAAATTGAGAATTTAAAACTTGATGTTATGCTTGCTTAATGCCGCGTTTGAGCATTTAAATTTTCAAAAAAGAAAACTGCAATACAATTTTTGCTCTACCCAGTTCGAGGAACCTGTTTTAAGTATAACATTAAGATAACGTTTGCATTTTCTCCAAATCCTATTTACGTCTGAAAGACAACAGTAAGTGAAATTATTCGATGAAGATGAAATACGGAGTGACATTTGCTAAGATTACTTGCTGAATGCATTTTTAAATAAACAGTATTAACAACATTGAAATAAAATGGGTATTAATGTAATATTATTTAGCTGAATGTATTGAACATAATCATATTGTAGCAGAGTCACGCATGTTCTCTAAGAAAGTTTTGTTTGGTTTCTTTAGCTTACAAATGAGAAATAAATCGGAATTATCTGGGAGAATTTTCCAAGCAATTGCGAATCAGGTGCAATCTCATTCTCACAAGTCTTTGGTGACAGACGACTGTGATGGTTTCAAACTAATATGTTAAATTCCTGGCCGAAGATATAAATAGTCACTTCATAGAGTGAACAGTATGCATGATCTGAAAATTATGGGACAAACGTGGAAGAAAGAAAGTTCTCTGGAGGTTTAGACACTACTCGGAAAACAAAGTTCCTTGGAAAAAAAATAATCCCAACGTGGCTTTTAAAGGTTAAGACACCACGTTTTCGTTCTAAAGAGGACTTAGTATCTAACACTTTTAGTGCATATCAGGTGTTTTGAATTGTTACATGACATATATGGAATTTTAATCCATATTTTGGTATTTAACAAAGTATGACAAAGTTCGGATGGAAATTTAGCATCTAAGCTACAGATCGTCTGTACCTATGCCCCAGAAGGGGTACCCTCAGGAGAGAGGGGTGAGGTGAGCGGAGACAGAGGGTGGCCGGGCCTAGTAGACTTGTCAGCAGAGGGCAAGGTTCCTAAAAGACTTAGATTTAATCTCTCCGGTGACAGCACGTACAACCCCTTCTCCTTCCCCCTGCGGACTTTACTGGAGAGCTGGCGGGACTCTGAGACCTCCCCTAATTCCGAGGGCGAAGGTTTACAGAGGGTACATTCCCTGCCACGCAAGCCGAGACTCTCGCCAATACTTACAACCCTGAAACAGCGAAACAGATTGAAGGTGAAGTGAAAGAAATTAAGCGAAATGAAATGGGGGACAGTAAATTGAGTGATGTGATTAACCTTCCTGGGCTTGGCCTAGCAACCCGAGAAAACTCTTGAAAAAACCCATGGGTGAGGAAGATCAGCTATGAGGATCGAACTCACACTACCCGAATAAGATTTGCGTACGTTAGCGCAGCGCCACCTCGCTCGGTTTTCGATATTTTAAAAAAGTACCTTTTTAATAGTTTGATACTGGAGTTAAGTAACATTTCTACTCTAGTACGCATACTGTATTTAAGATAACATGACGATCAGTGAAATATAATGTATATTAGGTTGTTTCGTTTCTTGTGTAATGCTTGCAATGTAATGTCCAAGTTATCATCCACTAAGGCAATGATCTTAATTGCAAGCCATTTGTTAAGCCCTGTCTCTCTGCATGTTTTGGCTCAGATAAAGTGATGATGAAGGTAGTAAAATAAATAAAAGTCCACTTAAGTAGTAAATAGAGCAGTTACCTTGAGAGAGACAACAAATATGTTGTATGATATTTATGTTACTACATATACAAATGTGTCCGTAATGTAAATCTACAGAAACACGCCATGAAAATTGGATATGAATTCATTATTTTCGACGCATTTCATGTTTTGGATAAAATCACATTTGTAAGAGCTGAACGGCTAAACCTTTAGCTCTGTTCCCGAGTGTTGATATACGCAGCATGTTGACATCTTTGCATGTGATTACGCTTAGAAGATGAGTGTTTAGGCATATGGTGATCATTTTCACCACGTCATACATGATGGACTGCAAATGCGATTCTGTGAACACAAAGTCGATTTGGAACAGGGCGAAACTGTTAAACGCAAAGGTCCCAAGACACGATTTAAATATTTTATACTCACAGCTTTGAACTTCTGGTCCCGTGTAAATGTTTGTGACTATGCCCTCCATACACATGCGAATCAACTTCACATCACAACTATTTTAAGTTATCCCTAGTACATGATGTACATGCCGATACATAGTAGGGTGTCAGGTCTCTCCATATCCCCCAATTAAAGGGGCAAATTGACCGTGTTTAGAATATCAGTAAACAAAACAGAAGTTTCAAAACGTAAGCCATGCCTTTTTTATAAGTCAGTTATTTTCCACTCACTTTGATCAAAATGTTTATAACCGATTGTAAATACAATTAGTAAGGAAATATGTTGTGACGCCAGGCGCGGCGCGCAACAAATGATGATCACGACTAAGCTACTTGACACCGCATACCTACCAGGCCGGCGAGCAAACAAAGGCGCTCAGTGTCAGCCTGCCTCGCGCGACTGTTTGTGTATAGGTACGTGACTAACAACAATGAACGCGGCGCGTAAAAAAGGATTGCTGGAAGCTTCGAGGTGCATCATGCGGCCGGCGTATTTGTGGAAGTCAAGAAAGGTTCATATTTTCATGGGGATTTTAGGGCTAATTGGCCCTCTCACTCAGGGCCTATTTCGCCGTATGGCTGTTTCAGGGGTGTTCCCTCTTCAGTCTCAACTTTTTCTTTTGGGTCAATGAGGGCCGACTGGGCTTTTTTGTTTCCATTTCTTTGATTTTTATTTATTCATTTTATTTTTGGGGAATTTTTGTTTTCATATAAATATATACAATTTATTTATTATATGCCTGATTAGTTATTAATTACATATGGTATAAAGGTTCATGTTACGTTATCCTCATTATATAAGGAGGCGAGGAAACAGCAGAGGAGAGCGTTATAGGCATGAGTCAGTCAGTGGTCAGTAAGCGTGAGACTGCTGTGTGGGGGGGGGGGGGGGGAGGGTGAGGGGTACTGGAAGGTACGTCGCGTCTAAGTGAAGAAGCGTTGAGTGAATGCTTCGTCGGAGTTAGTGTATGAGAGACAGAAAATTCGAAGTAAGACAATGAAAGGACTGACTCTAGGCCACGTCAATAGAAGAAAACTTCGTTTATGTGCAAAAGTTTAGAAGAAAAATGAAGTGAGAGAAAATGGATGTGTCGTTTTGTTACGATATTTTAAAAGTTCTGCATTTACAATTATTCAGTATTAATAGAACTTACCCTCATTCTTAGAAAGATTTATGCCAGCAGTCAAGATATGTACAAGCGAAGCATTTAGCTCTTGCAACAAAACATGCCTCGAAATTGGCCCAGCGCATAGTCTGCCCGGTAACGTATCACGCTTACATTTAGGAGGTCCTGAGTTCAATTTCCATCAACAGAGTGAAGATAGACGTTTTGAGTTGTTAATGTTTTCTTAAAATTGTGCCAAATATTCGACGTGTTAATGTAACCTGAGAATTATGAAGAATGTTAGAACTGTTAATGCTCCAAAAAGAATTTGAAGGCTTCTTTCAGGCATTCTGTTTTATGAGTGGGCGAGATACAACATGAATTTAACAATAACCTTGAAGTAACTTTTGCAACCTTAACAAAAGCAAAATCTGGAGTGTTGCACTCCCGTGACTTTCTCTAGTCTTGTACAAAATATTCTTAAAGACGTTATTCCTCTATTTCATATTAATCGAGATAAGTGTTTGCAGAATTTATTACTAATTTTCCTGTAGATGCCAGGGGAATAAACTGGGCTTTAAAGCTGGTGCTAGGTAATGTATTTAAAATTGCATTATCTTTGCTTACTCAGTTACCTGTGCAGTGCGTACTTTTAATATCATCAAATATGCCATGATGAGTGCCCGCAATCACTTTGACCGTTTTCACTGTAAGGGAGTTTCTAAGATCAAAGTTAAAGCATTATGAACCGTCTTGGAATATAATGGTAAAGGAATAGTAGCAAAAGCTAAAACAAGCATTATAGCACGTAATAAATACAAATTTTCCTTAAAATGAAATAGTCTTACGTATTTGGTCGAATGGTAATTTGTCGACGTTCAATGCGCTGGTGGACAGCTCCCAAATATACAGGGTGGAAGGGAAGTCATTACATTCCTTCTTATATGTGCTTCATAGAAGCATTACAAACAAAAACGTCGAGTGGCATTTTGCTCTTTGGTCAACCGATTTCGAAAGAATACATTTTTTTTATCCAAATTGGATGCGTAATTCCACAAGAATATACGAAGATAAAAGTTCGTTACTTGTAAAATGCGTAGAGTAACTTATTTCTGAAATACTTTCGGTAGTAATTGTGAGACATCACACAGGGTTTCGAAATAACTAATCACTTAAAAGACGTGAAGGAATACTTCATTAAGCTCCTTCAGACGTGTAGCATGTCGACAAAGTTGCGTTGAGGTTGGTCAGGGAATTGACCTGGTTTGTGGATGTAAACACTTTCACCTTCGCCTGTTTTGGGAGCTAACGTTTGTGATTGGCCTACACATGCACAGTAAACACAGAAGGACAAGGCGGGGTATTTGTTTGTGTTCTCAAGAAGCACCGTTGCTGTGGTTGTTTATGTACTGAGCTAGGGAAAGTGACACCCACACAATCCGCTGTGTTGCCAGCTTCTTTTTTACAAAACTAAAATACATCCGTAGGAAATGGTCACAGACAAATACGTAAGATACAAAATGTGTTCCAAATACCGAGATCTACCACTGGTTTAAATTAATGTAATGACTTCCCTTACACCTGATGTATATTAGTCTTACTACAGAGTTTTACTTTCTCTAATACGCATAGGAAGTAAGTGAAGTATTCTATTCGACCCGAAAATTCGATGTCGATATTGCACCGGAAATATATGTTTTGAGGCCCACTAAATAAAAAAGAACAGTTTTAGAAAGTTCCGTGTGTGTGTGTGTGTGTGTGTGTGTGTGTGTGTGTGTGTGTGTGTGTGTGTGTGTGTGTGTGTGTGTGGGTGCGTGCGTGTGTGTGTGTATGTGTGTGTGTGTGTGTGTGTATGCGTGTGTGAACAGCATAACTTAAAAACGAAAAGTCGGTATTTAGGTTTAATCTCTTTCAAGGATGCGACACGAAGATTTTGAAGAAAATTTCTCAACCCTAAACTACCCTTTACACGGAACCTTTTCGAGAATTTTGATTTTCTCGAATATGGCTCTAACGATTTTGATTATGTTTAGGATATTTGTGTGACAAATGAAATGTATATTTTGAATTTTCTGGCTATAGCTCTTGTAGTCCGGTTTAATCTTGAGAGTTAACCCTTAAACAACATAACTCGTAAATTGTAAGAGATGGAATAAATCTTATTGTACCAAAACTGTAGATCTCCTTAAGACACACAGTTTATCTCCGATGAATAATTTTGTTAAGTGAACCATTTCGGAGATATTCAAGTTATTTGTGTGAGTTTTGCAGTACTTAAAACTTTTCTCAAATGAAAGTTCCTTATTAACTCTTTTTATCTATTTCACTGTGCAAAGGGATCGGAATTTCAAAGCTTTGAAACATTTGACTATCGCTCAATGCCTACTGTATTCCCATATTCCCCTTGTATCTATAAAAGAACAGCAGTAAGATATCTGCAAATGTTTATGCAGAAGAACAAGAATTCGTATGAGTAGTTAGTAGAAGAGTAGAGAAAGAGGTGTGAGTCCAGCACACCAGTTTTACATTCATAATTGAATGTAACCTAAATTTCATAGTTATACATATCTAGAAAAACCCTATTCAGGTATTTCCATGGTAGTAGTAAGCGATTGCGATGAAAGGGGAAATGAAAAATAGTAGAAGAACGATTCCAATTAAAGAAAAATGCAAGAGCTTCAAACTTAAAAGTAATAACAAGCAATATCTCGGAAATAGTGAACTCAAAAAGAGAGAAAGAGAGAGAGAGAGAGAGAGAGAGAGAGAGAGAGAGAGAGAGAGAGAGAGAGAGAGAGTATGAAATAAATTCTGCTTACCAGTTTATGCAAAAGTCATCAGGAGCAAATAGGACCACATGAGCTATGGCCAGAAAGTTCAAAATATACATTTCATTTACCATAAATGTATCTTAAATAGGTATATGCTATTTTATTCAAAATTTTTAGCACAAATAAAAATTTTACATGTAAAGGAGAAGTTTAAGGTGGAACAGTATTCTTCAAAATCTTCGAGTCACAACTTTGAAAAGTATTAAACTTAAATACCAACTTTGGTTTTTAACCAACTTTTCGATTTTGAGTTATGCTGTCTGCAGGCAGACCCACCCGGACATGCTGTTATTCGTTGTTTTTCGTGATGCTTTGGAATGAGAACTATTTCGATTAACATGAAGTAAATAAGTGAGTTTACATATGATTGGTTTAAACAACATATATAAAGATATACAATATTGAGAGAGAAGGTAATTTGAGTGTAACAAGTGATATTTTTAAAAATGTTCCAAGTGTTTATAATAATACCACAAACGCATATCAGCCCAGAGAGTTGACGTTATAAATAAAGGCTAGGATAAAACGCATAGTGTATGTGAAGAAGTGTGGGAATGTGTTACCTATTCATATGATGATTGCAGACATAATAACATATGCACGTGTGTGAAACAAGATTATCTCTGCATGACATCGGTGTATGGTTTTGTTATGAACAGGTAGACTTGCTGTTACAATGCACACTCGGAAATTCTCGTGGGGTGCGTTTAAAGAAGGGAAATTTCCAAGTTTTCACGCTGCACAGAGCCACGCATACGCACGCCACTCTGTGACGGAAATGTGAAACCTCTGCACCCTGCAACGCTGGGCTAATGATTACAGCTGCAACATTCGCAGTAAACAAGTGAGCGATGAATTTTTCATACCGCAAGATACGGCCCACGCAAGAGGGAAAAGAAAAAGGAGCTATTTCAACTGGAACTCCATTGTTAAGTGTAGATGTTAGCAAATGCCTTTGACCTCAAGGTGGGTTCGTCAAGATGCTTTCGATGCCTTGAAGTAGGCCGCTTGATGTACTGATGAGTTGATAATTGATATTTCTGTTGGATCCCATGCTGCGTGAAAGTAGGGGCGGGGAACGCAAAGAAGCGTGCTGGCTGCTGAAAGACGAGCAAGCCGCCGCATGTTAAACATATTTCTTACACCAGTGGTGTCAATCGTGGCCCCGAGTGGCAATGCCACAGAGAGAGCAAGTCGCCGTGCCCTGGGCATAGAGGGCCAGACCGTTAGAAACCAGTTCAGTGCAGTTTTCCGTGTGATGCAGGCAGAGCAATGGCTGCGTCCGAGAGCACAGACATGAGTCATTTGGATTCGCATGTTTCGAATGGGAAAACAATTCCTCTGTAAAGTTGTGGTAGTAGTATTCAGTACCTAATATGCAACCAGTATCTTGCATTAAAACTACAACATACAAAGTCATTATGAAATAGATAAAGTAAATAATACAACAGTTCAGCTGGAGCTGTTAGAAGTACAGTGTGATCGTCGCCTTCAAAAGAAATTTGACAATTATTCATACTCAGACGCACTGATTGAATTTTACCAGAAACTTGACAATAGGCGTTACCCAAATTTAATTCCTAAGACAGCAAAAACTGTGACAATGTATGGTAGTACCTACCTTTGTGAACAGGGTTTCTGCATAGCTCCTGAAAACTCGCCACAAAAACAGACTCTCGGATAGCAATTTGGCATCTAGTCTTAGAATCTGTCTTTGTAATATTATTGAGCCAAATTTTGAAAAGCGTGTGAATTCAAAAATATGCCAAGTGATTGATCCTGCAAATGTGTAACATGTGGTATTTTACTTAGGTGTTCAGTAAGATTCTCTTAAATTCATTATGCAAACGCTTAACACTAAAACATGTATCTTTAAGGACAGAAGTTTTCAAACAACCTACCTGTAGTTTCTTGAAGATAATCCAAGTAAATATTGTCATTTATGTTTAATCAAAATAGATAAGAATATCCGTTTAAGGGATAACAGGATTTCAAAGCTGCCATTTACTTTTTGTATAAAATAGGTATATCTGATACAAGTTCGTATAAAAAACACTATTGTTAATACTGTATAATTATTCTGTTATTTATTTTGTTTATTTATTTATTCATTCATTTGAAAATCAATTTTGACATATTTACATCTGGGATTGAAAAGTCTATCTTTAAGAGGTATGAGGAGCGTAAATGGTGTACTTCACAGTACGGAAATGCTAACCCAAGGGCTAGAGTAGGTTTAATAATACCTATAATTCAGTCTAATCATCAGGAAGTTGCAACTATGTTACTATTTTAATCAACTTGAATAACTGTCAAGTAGTTTTCTTTTACGCGTGAGAAGTATTGTTCCCCTTCATAGATCCAACTTGTATCTGTGCTATGCTTTCTTGTAGGCAATTCTGAAGGAAAACATTAATAATATATACGCACTCTAAGAAAGGTTTTATCCGTGGACGCAGCCAAGTTGCAAGTAAACAGGTATCAGGTGATAACGCTACTGGTGTTGATATGTATTACGTCATGTTTTGCCCTCAGCATGTACAAGATGCCCAGGGGAGCTCTCAGTGGCCTGTGACCTTGACATCACTGTCTTACACTAACAGATTCTCTCACCCATGTTGTACAGCAAAGGTATACACAACACGTATTTGTTTTCGCCACTTCCTGCTAGTTCGGTCTGCCGCCATGTTTGCAATGTTTGACACGAACCGGATGCGGTTTGGAGATTCCTGACAATTACTTTTTGTAATAGTTCAAAACTTTTCATACATTATATGGCTAAAAGTTGTTAAATACGGAGGGGTCTTATTGAATTGTTTTATGCTTTAAATGTGATAATTTCTAGAATGTAATAAACAGCATTTTGTCTAAAATAATATGGGTAAAGTAGCTAAATGATACTTTTTTAAATTCGGCTGTCACATCTACCAGTACAAATATATTTTTTTCTGGATGATGTTTTGCATTCATAAAAGTATTTATTTTCCAATTTTGTAGCTCAAGCGATTGATTAATATCTGCTATTTACATATCTACATAGCTTTGAAAATGAATTGTGTATTATTTGCAGGTGTCCAAGTTATAATAGCTTCTTCAGAAAATCAATTGCAAAAGGCAACCCATGTAAAACACTAAAAGAATACAAATATAAAATATCAAGTCAAAAAACAGAATCTATGGCTTTTCATGGACGATATCGCAAGAAAACAAAAGTTCTAATCCGAACACAAATAATAGAATAACTGAACTGTTTTAAATATTTGTCAAGTATGATCACATACAGGTATAGAATGAAAATAGAAAACAATTGGAAAATGTTCAACGTACCTGTGGTACAATACATAGACGGTTAAGAAGTAAAACAAGGGAAACAAAATTAAAATGTTATAAAACAATCGCAGTGCCACCAACGTTGATTTATGGATCAGAAGCATAGCCTTCAACGAAATTGGAGGAGAGAAAAATAGAAATAGCCAAAATGCGGCTTCGCAGAAGAGTCGTAGGTGTAACGCTAAGATACCAAAAGAGGAGTGAAGATACCAGGAACGAATTAAACATTTTCAAACTAAGTGATAAGATAAAGGCAAATGAACGCGATTGCTTTCAATATGTAACAAGAATGAAGCTGACAGATTTCCAAGAAAAAGATATTAAATTGTATACTTAACTTTAGGTCCTGGAAATATTGGAAGACCTAAACAATGCTGGAGAGATGATTTGCCATAAATTTCCGCTGGGGAACGGAACTGGTTAACAGGACCAAGCCGTTGAGGTGGTGGCGGAGGTGGTGGTGGTGATGATGCTGATTGTGGTGGTGGTGGTGCTGATGGTGGTGGTGGTGCTGATGGTGGTGGCGGTGGTGGTGATGGCGGTGGTGGTGGTGGTGATGATGCTGATTGTGGTGGTGGTGATGGTGGTGGTGGTGCTGATGGTGGTGGCGGTGGTGGTGGTGATGGCGGTGGTGGTGGTGCTGATGGTGATGGTGGTGGTGATGATGGTGGTGGCGGTGGTGGTGCTGATGGTGGTGGCGGTGGTGGTGGTGATGGTGGTGGTGCTGATGGTGGTGGCGGTGGTGGTGATGGTGGTGCTGATGGTGGTGGTGGAGGTGGTGGTGGCGGTGGTGATGGTGGTGGTGGTGCTGATGGTGGTGGTGGCGGCGGTGGTGGTGGTGCTGATGGTGGTGGTGGCGGTGGTGATGGTGGTGGTGCTGATGGTGGTGGTGGTGGCGGTGGTGGTGGTGGCGGTGGTGGTGATGGTGATGGTGGTGGTGGCAGTGGCGGTGGTGATGCTGATGGTGATGGTGATGGTGATGGTGATGGTGATGGTGGTGGTGGTGGTGGTGGTGGCGGTGGTGGAGGTGGTGGTACTGATGGTGATGGTGATGGTGGTGGTGGCGGCGGTGGCGGTGGTGGTGATGGTGGTGGCGGTGCTGATGGTGATGGTGGTGGTGGCGGTGGTGGCGGTGGTGAAGGTGGTGGTGCTGATGGTGGTGGTGGTGGCGGTGGTGGTGATGGTGGTGGTGCTGATGGTGGTGGTGGAGGTGGTGGCGGTGGCGGTGGTGGTGGTGTTGGCGGTGGTGACGGTGGTGGTGGTGGCGGCGGTGGTGGTGGCGGTGGCGGTGGCGGCGGCGGCGGTGGTGCTGGTGGTGGTGGTGCTGTTGGTGGTGGTGGTGGTGGTGATGGTGGTGGTGGCGGTGGTGGCGGCGGCGACGGTGGCGGTGGTGGTGCTGGTGGTGGTGATGGTGGTGGTGGTGGTGATGGTGGTGATGGTGGTGGTGGTGATGGTGGTGATGGTGGTGGTGGTGGTGGTGGTTGTGGTGGTGGTGGGGGTGGTGGTGATGGTGATGATGGTGGTGGTGGTGGGGGTGGTGGTGATGGTGGTGGTGGTGATGGTGATGGTGATGATGGTGATGATGGTGGTGGTGATGGTGATGGTGGTGATGGTGGTGGTGATCGTGATGATGGTGATGGTGGTGGTGATGGTGATGGTGGTGATGGTGGTGATGGTGGTGATGGTGGTGGTGGTGGTGGTGGGGGTGATGTTGAGGAGCACTTTTGAAATTAAAGGTAAAGTTACAAGGAGTTTCAAAACAAGATCCAAATAAGAGATATAACCATCAACTTTCTTACCGGTATTGATAAACACAGAAACTGCACTAATATATGGTGAGTGCGTTAGGAAAGAACAAATACATTTTTGGAAAGTGTTATTTTACAGCAAAAGAATAATTCTCGCTCCAAACAATGATGACTCTAACAACCGTTTTTGGAACAAAAAGGAACATAAATGGCTCTTGTTCACCACTGCATTCTTCATGTCATACATCGTGCCCACTTTCACATGTCCTCACAATATAATCCAGTGCAGAATACACATTTAACGTATTCATCATCAGCTACTGTCTCTTATTTGGGACTACGTGGTGTCTCTTATTAGGATCCAGAATACATCTCATGGCTGCTGATGTTGATAGACGTTATTGTAGACATTACTAAATCCATCTACAACAACCTCTATGGATCATACACTACCAATGAGCAATTTAATTGTTCCTAGAACTCACTTTCATAGAGCTTCACGACTTCATAGAATTTGGCAATACAATATTAACTCATGCAATGGTTTTCTCCTTCTCTGGTTGCAGCTACTTGTGTTACCGGTACTAAACAAGCAACAATGTGCTATTCAAATAAAAGCATTATGCTGCAACTATTTCCAGCAGATAGCAATACATCGGTGATGGGATACACCGGTGTCTCTTATTAGGAGACTCTTTTATTTGGACACGTTATCTCACTAACGCTTATTTTTCTGTGTATTTCATGTTAACCGAGACAAACATTGTTGCACAAATGATTTTATTGCATATTTCCTTGTAAGCACAATGAGAATAAGGAAATACAGTAGGCTTAAGACCTTATCGCTATGTGAGAACTTTGAAATTTCATTCTCTCTGGATGATCAGAGAAAAAAAGATAACTATTGGTCATTCGAGTAAGTTATTAAGTATTTAAGAAATCATACCAATAACAAGATATATAAGACATCGTCAGTTATAAACTGTGTGCTTTAACTACATCTACATTATTTACGGAAAGACATTGTTCATCTTTTACAGTTTACTAGGTACACATAATTAATTAGAATGAAGAGGGCTTTAGAGAGTACTTCCATAAAATTGAAGACATGCATCGCATTTCTCATAAAATATTTGAAACATGTGGTATTTTAATCAAAATCGTTAGAGGTATTTTTGGGGAAATCAAACGTTTCATGGAAAGGGTAGTTTGATTTGGGAGATTTTCTTGAAAATATTCATGTCCTATCTTTATAGATATAGATATAGATATATAGATGATGATAATGATACATAATATAAAACTGTAGTTGGGATAGGACATTTGAAAGCAAATGTTCCAGGCCTAAGCTTGAGGTATTTCCCCGCTATTATAAAAGTTAAGGAAAACATGGAAGAAAAAGCTAAGAGGGAAAGAAACAAAGAAATGGACAAAAAAGCTCATCCAGGGCGCACTGCCGGAGCAGGATATGAACCGCGGACATCCCTTCACGAGTACATATATTAACGACCTAGGCTATCCGTGTCCGTGTTTTCTTGACAATAAGTGCCACAGGAGCGAGTTGAATTGTTGACAAGTGCCACAGGACCGAGTTGAATTGTTGATACCATATGCTACAGGACCGAGTTATTTCGTTGACAACAAGTGCTACAGGATCGAGTTGAATTGTTGATACCATATGCTGCAGGACCGAGTTGAATTGTTGATACTATATGCTACAGGACCAAGCTGTGTTGTTGACAAGTGCTACAGGAGCGAGTTGAATTGTTGATACTATGTGCTACAGGATCAAGCTGTGCTATTGACAAGAAGTGCTACAGGACCGAGTTGAATTGTTGACAACTAGTGCTACAAGACCGAGTTGAACTGTTGTTACTATATGTTAGAGGACCGAGTTGTATAGTTGAGAATAAGTGCATATCTCAGTATTTAATAAATAATAACTAAGAGCACAGGTATAATATACCAGGCGGCCCATTTCATTCGCCATTGGAGTAAGTAGATAGGCCTTCGTGCGTTAAAAGAGTTGCAGAACGCACCGGGGTAAATCCGATCAGACAGACGGCATTGGCGTGAGTGAACTTTGTCTTCCTTGTAACAGAAGACGAGCGGGAGAGGAAGTCGCAGGCTTATTATCACATGTAGTGCGTGATTATAGACAAGAACAGTCTTAGAATACTTTCCACTTCACTTACAGGACTTTTTCTAGGGAATAAGCTCATTCGTGCATTTGATACTATTGTCTAACATTACGGATTACATATTGTGAATTGCCGCTACAAAATCATGCAAAGATGAGCGCATGTAACGTTTCATTGGCATTTGTTTGTTTCTTAGTAATGTTATTGTTGTACTTTATTATGTTCAGTTATTGTTATTACCATATTGTTTTTATTATTGTTGTTATTATCGTTATCGCTATCGTTGTTATTATCGTTGTTGCTATTATTATTATTATTATTATTATTATTATTATTATTATTATTATTATTATTATTATTATTATTATTATTATTATTATTATTATTATTATTATTATTATTATTATTATTGCTTTACACTCATTAATTTATTGTTAACTAATATTATTAATATTCCTCTTACTATTATCACTATAATAATAACAACAATTATTTTTGTTATTATTTTATAGTGATTATTTATGCTTGTATATTGTACCTATATTGCTTGTCCCTTATGGGTCGCTATATCATTTATCCGAACGCAAATGAAAATTGACAAATCTAATTGCTGTTTCTTAGAGAAGGTTTTTGTGCTATCTATTTTACTATGCAAAGTATTACATTCACATGGTTTTCTCTACACACTATTCTTTTACGTAACACGTTCACATTGCCTTCTCTACTTGGCCTTCTACATACAATTCATACAATTTTCCATATTATCGAAAAAGAAATACAACGAACTACATTCACACGATCTTCTCTACTCCCTTTTCTTCCTACGGTATTAGTGGTTGATTTGTGTTGCTTTTGCATATTGTCTTCCCGGTGTTTATATTTTTTTTGTTTAGTTTATTTTACATCCATTATAGCACCCTAAGGGCTTTAATCAAATATTTGTTTATGTGTGTTAAGTAATATTTTTAAGCAGGTGCCTGTTTTGTGGAGGGCTTATTCAATATCCTGTTAATTGTTTTCAAAAATTCTCTCGAGTTAAAGTAGATTCAGAAGACAATAAGTGAGACGTATGTCGGCAACGCACATAAAGGACACATGCGACTTGTGCTGAGAAAAAACTCACAACATTCAGCAGCCTTGTTTTTCTCAGTTGGTGTCAAACGTCGCTATCGCTATCTCTAAACCCATTTGTAACAAGTTGCACCTAGAGATACTAATCGATCCTTCAGTATGAAAAACGATATAAAATCGATCTATTGATGATATTACATTACTGTAGGCCCGTGTGGGAGTTGCAGTATCTAGAGTAATGGATAGCAGTTGTTTGTTTTTTCCGTTCGGACGGAGGTGTACAACCAATCGCTCATTAATCACAGAGCAGTCTCGCAGCAGGAGTCGACTGGCCCCGCCTCCTGCACATTGTTCCTCCTATCCGTCAACATTCATTCCATCTGTCAATTCCAGGAAACCTACGAGAGCCGCGGTGAACATGAAACGGCTAGGCAGATTGAAATCCATTAAAATCAGACTTGCGTTACAAAAACAAAACACTTCTCAATAAATTCGCTTGTCTTAAGGCTATCGCGCCACAAAATCTTCAACGTATTTTTAACACATTTTCAGTCTCACGGGTTGTGTATGAAGATCGGATCACACACAACCCTATATCAACATTATCACTGCCATTTCACTGGTCTTTTATTCCTCATTTCTTGTATATTACTTGCATACACACCAGCAACCAAATACACCACTATGACCTGTAACTGTTCAATTCTGTGCTTGTTTACTGTTACTTTTACGTTCTCTACCATGTACCTACAGGTACAGAAAGTTGAGACGGCTTCTTTCTAAACTCTCAAACGAAAATGAAAAATACAAAGGCTTTGGAAGTCGATCGTTTGATGTTTGGTGAAATAAATAGCAGCGCTTCGTAAAAAAAGAAAACGTAAAAACGGAGTGTAACATATTTGAAATCTAGAAGAGATAAATAAATTGTAATTCATCAAGTGCATCTCTATTTCAACAACATTATAAATAATTATAAGATAGAATAAATAAGATAGAAAGGTCGATGGTTTATTAAGTAACGCATGTAGATGTAAACCCAGACTTTTCCACTTTTCGTAAAAATTGAGGCAATTATATTGGTCATAATGTCTTGCATCCTTCTACTAATATAAATATTGATACAATACACAAAGTGACATTTCAGCAGTACAATTCACGCTTGTAATATGCGTTTTACATGCAAATAATGATGATGATGATGATGATGGTGGTGATGATGGTGGTGGTGGTGATGATGATGATGATGGTGGTGGTGGTGGTGGTGATGACGATGATGATGGTGATGATGGTGGTGATGATGATGATGATGATGGTGATGATGGTGGTGATGATGATGATGGTGATGATGGTGGTGATGACGATGATGATGATGATGGTGATGATGATGATGATAATGGTGATGATGATGGTGGTGATGATGATGGTGATGGTGGTGGTGATGATGATAATGATGATGATGGTGATGGTGGTGATGATGGAGGTGGTGATGATGATGGTGATGATGGTGGTGGTGGTGATGATGATGGTGATGATGGTGGTGGTGATGACGATGATGACGATGATGATGATGATGGTGATGATGATGGTGGTGATGATGATGATGATGATGGTGGTGGTGATGATGATGATGATGATGATGATGATGATGATGATGGTGGTGGTGATGACGATGATGATGATGATGATGATGGTGGTGGTGGTGGTGGTGGTGGTGATGATGATGGTGATGATGATGATGATAAACAAATATCAAAGAATATTTGTATGTTTGTCCTCAAGGTTTGTATGCTATCCATTTTACTATGCAACTTAACATTCACATGGTTTTCTGTACTCGGCTTTCTCTTATGTAATATAGGTATTCATATACGTAACACAATTGCGTTTTCTTTCTCTACTCCCTCTTCCACAAAGAAGTCATATAATTTTCAACATGATTGACATAGAAGTGCAACACCTTACATTCACACCGCTTTCTCTGCCTGCTTTTCTCCCTGTGGTATTTGGAATTGTTCAGCAGTGCTTTTTCATGCTGTTTTTCCAGTGTATTTATTTTTAGTATCCTCCTAAGTATAATTACCATATATAAGGTGTTGTTGTTGATGATGATAATAATGATGATAATGTGGGATTAAGGGCGGTCAACTACTTGGTCATCAACGCCCTTGTAAAACTGATCTTGGCAAATGTCCATATACTCGTACCTATAAGGTAATCGTAGTTTTTCCATCGCCCCCATAAGCAGCACGAACATATTTGCTTTACTATTTCACAGGATAAATATGTGATTAAAAATGGTTTCGTATTAGGCAGTGTACTGAAATGTGTCACATAGATGTTGCACTAAACCTCAAGTTGAGAGAAAAAAAATGGAATTTACAGCAGGGAATGCTTCCGAAACATGTAATATTGCGGGGGAAAATGTTTAACGTACGTTGTAAGTTTTAATGAGTCGTACAGTCATTCTGTAGTATCTTTTTATCTCTAGTGTTTTCCTGGTTGTATACAATTCAACGAGGATAGAAAAAAGAACTTGCTGGCTAATTACAAAAAGTTCAAAATATAAACATTATTTCACATCTCATCAATAAAATTTCAAGCGTGAATATTGAAAAAGTAAAACTAAGATAATTTTCTCTAAGATGGGGAGAATTCCCTGAAAATCTCCCGCAGAGTAATATCTCGGAATAGAAGCTTCCGGCAAATTTACTCTTATGCTCTCTGTAGTGGATATGTTTAAGTCAAATGTGCAGAGGTTTAGGTGAAATGACGTGCAAATGAGCTGGAATTCCAAAGCCGGGAGAAATAATTATTGACGTTTATGTCCTGAGGTTAAGGAGAAAAACCCCGAGAAAGCCTTTTGCAGAGAATGTCCGCAGGCAAATATGTTACCGAATACCACGGAGGGTTATAGTTTTAGCTATAGTCTTCACAAACAGAGAAGTGAGCGGCAGAAAAAGAGAAAAAAGAGACACACATGCAAAATCGCGAAGAAGAGAACAAAGTAATCTGATGTGTTGCACTCACATGACTTTCTCTACTCTGGTACTAGCTTTTCATACAAATTACTTCATCTTAGACAAGATAAACATTTACAGAAATTATTTTATTGCTCATTTTCTTGTAGGTAGAAGGGGAATGTGGGAATACGATATGAGCGATAGCCAAATCTTTTAAAGCTTTGGATTTCCCTCTTTGCACAGCTAATTAAGATCTTCCTTTTGTGGAAAGTATGAGTTTTGCAAAACTTGCACAAATAACAAGGAATATCTCCGAAATGGTTAACTTCACAAAAAAAAAAAAAAAAAAAAAAAAAAATGGACATAAATCGTATTGTGACTTTTTGGGTTGTGTGTGTAAAGTAAGTAGACGGATGTAGTCGAGATAAAGAAACACTTTTATTTCCGTAAACAGTAACTTTGTACACTCGTTGCAACAGCAAGAAAGTCTTTTCCGATTCTCCAACAGCACGACTCCGAATTCGTAACACAAAGAACTAACTCTTCTCCGTCGGCACAACGCTTCACATCGTCTGTCCGTCTCCGTCGGCACGACTACTCAACCTTCACATACATCTGGCTCACTCTTCTCACACTTTACCGCTATTTATATCTCCCAGGCACTGTTCTGGAAAGTTCATTTATTGCGCTGGAGTACAAAGTAGAAGATTCCAGTAGCCTCTATCCTTTTCTCTCTTTCGGCAAGCGCCCCAACAATGCGGCCATTCTCTGTCTCTTTCCTTCTGCTCCTTTGCGGTAGTGCCGACAATAATGCGATGGGTGACACTGCTGCTGTCGGCAATTAGATGCGGCGGGCGCGGTGACAGTATGTTTTAACATCTACATTTTTTGTATAGTAAGATTTGGTCAATCTCTTACGTTTTACCAGTTATACAAAAGTCATCAATAGTAAATAGGACTACGTGGGTTATAGCCATAAAATTCAAAATATACATTTCATTTGCCATAAAAATATCTTGAACACATTGTTTTTAATCAAAATCGTTAGGGATATTTTTAGAAAATAATTTTTCGAAAATATTTCCATGTAAAGGGTAGATGAGGGTGGAGGAACGTTCTTCACAATTTTCGTGTCATCCTTAAACGATATTTAACTTAAATACCAACTTTGGTTTTTAACCGACTTTTCACAGGCCTTTTTTTAATTCAGGGAACTCACAACATATATTGCCGGTGAAGTCTCGACACCGAAATTTTGGGTGAAATACAGTACTTCCTCTACTTACTATACGTAGTAGAGAAAGTAAAAGTAATAAGGGAAGGAGAAAGGAACAAAGGGAAGTACTGTATTTCACCCAAAATTTCGGTGTCGAGATTTCACCTGCAATATATGTTGTGAGTTCCCTGAATTAAAAATAGGCCTGTGAAAAGTCGGTTAAAAACCAAAGTTGGTATTAAAGTTAAAGTTATATATCGTTTAAGGATGACACGAAAATTGTGAAGAACGTTCTAGTGGAGGTGTATATTTTCAAAAACAGAGTTCAGTAAACTATAATAGTTAAAACGGAATTTTTCGCAGTCATCATGCGAAAATAGAAGGTAGAGATTGTCAGTGAATTTCCCTACCTCAATTAATTCCTTCTTCATAAGATCATAGCTTTTGTATAAACATGCGTTATAACTTTGAATTTATAAGTGACAGGCAAAGCTTTCTTGGTGGAAAACGAGCGTGTTAAAACATACAACAATAACCCTTGAAAATATAGAATCTGACTGAAGGATTCAACGCAATAGCCGGGATTTGAATCAGGGAAATTCGGTTTACCGTGCCGCCGCTATAGCCATCTGAGCTACTATGGCAGCATGCTTACACGGTATTAAGTTTTCCAACCGATTCATATTTTTATCCGGTAAACCACAAGGCATTCTCGAAATCATTTTGACATAGCATACCCCACTGCTGAAAACACAACCTCGCGAGCTCAGGCCTTAAAGTCGGTAGTTATGGAATTTTAAGTTGCCAATGGGGTATCTATGTTATTTGTACATAACTTCTATATAACATTCTTAGAGTCGCAAACGTTCTTACTTCATATTAATCGCGATATACTTGCAGAAAAAAGCTTTACTACCCCGTAGATACAAGGTACACACAGGAATGCAAAGTGATAGTCAGATGTTTGAAAGCGGATTCTTATACCATGAAAAACAACTCAATGATGACAAAAGTGGTGAAAACTTCACAGCAATAACAACCTATATCTAGGAAATGACTGACGCCACAAAAAGGATGTTGAAGCACTTTTTGTTTTTTGAAGAGATCTACGTTTTTTTTATTTGTTTTTGTATACACTTAATGGTTTGCGAGTTAAACACACTTAGGTATACAAAGTTCCTTTAGATGCTATCCCAGAACATCTAAAATATACGTTTTATTTGTCATACCTTAAATATGTGTTGCTTTAAACAAAATCGTTAGACCCATTTTTGAAGAATAAAAAACTGCAACAAATTGTGGGTATGTAAAGATACTTTGAAACTGTTTTTCCTTATAATTCTTCTGGTAAGTTGGTCACGGTAGCTTAGTGGCCAGAGCAGCCAAGTGTGAAGCGGTAGATCCGTGGTTCAAATTGTGGCTATGGCATTGAATTTTTCAGTCCTGATTTCACCTCGTAAATGTCAAGTTTTGTATTTATTTCACACACACACACACACACACACACACACACACACACACACACACACACACACACACACACACACAGACAGACAGACAGGTCCCCTATTTAGGTGCTTCAGGGAACTTCAAAATATTATGTAGTTCGTGTAAACCTTTGACATAAAATGTTTTGGTGCAATGGAGTAATTCCTCTACTATACTAGGTACATATCCCAAAATAAACTACATCCGATTTCTAGTCGTCTATGAAGCCATAATTTTGGCGTGTCCCAAGATATCCGCTGGCGCTTCTTTCATCCTTAGAGCGGTGAAGGTGCAAGGGGTTATAGCTTACCTGTTTTTAGAACTTGCAATTCCTTGCTTCTTCCTACTTCTCTTCCCTAGTTGAGGGATGTGGCCATTCCTTACCTATGCCTTCGGAATTAGTCAATAAGTTGACATAACCAGCATTATTATGTTTATTGGTTTGATACACAGTACAAGGCGTGATAGCACCCGCAAGGTGGCAGCACCGGCCAATAAAATGAAGTAATGATGTCATAACGTGCTCTAAAATTATGAAAAATTCAACGTGGTCAGCCAAATGGTGTTCATTTCTTCCTGTGGTTTCTGTACCTGGTAGAGAAAGCACATTTTTAAAATTAAATATTTATATTGATCAACATCAACTGTGAGGAAAACTAATGTTTTATCAAATCAATTGTGAACCTTCAGAGTTGACGAAACGAGCTTGCACGTCTATGGGCGCATACGCGCACACACAGCCACCCTGTCCAAGGGTATATAAGCATAAGTTTTACCAGGGGTGCCCATGTACAGATGTGTATATAAGGATAGCGCACTTATTTTGGATTGTGGGTTTTGTTTAAACTTATCTGTTGTATTTTTGAAGCAGAACTGACTCCGATAGAGTTCGTGGTAAGCGAAACATCTACTTTCTGAGCAATGGGCACCTCTATCATCTTCGAAGCCATTAGAAAGATTTGCTCTGTTCCTGGAAACAGCTTTTCTGAAGTTACAGAGAAGAAGAAAAAAAGCCTTAGGCCTGTTCTTTGACAGAAGTTTCTCTGGAAGAATCTCCTTAAAAATAAATAAATAACCACCAACACGCACAAAGAGAAAAGCGACGGAAACAGGGATTCTATAAATAGTCGGTTTGCTTTTCAATTACAGACGAAACCGCTTCTAAAAGAAATAGACTGCAGGCCACTTACTGAGACCTAAGGGACAAAGCGAGGTGCGTCAAACAGAAGCAATTTGCCGGTACGCAAATTAATTGCTGGTAATATCACACCAGTCTAACGTTCATTTACATATGGCAAGCAGATGGATAATTATAACCAGGCCAACGAAGCTGTTGAACTCCGGAGGCACAGTGCTTCCTTGTGGGAAGTAATTACACTGCATGAAGTCTTCATACTGCCTTGCGTGATAGAAACATCTCACCTCAGTGGCATATGGTGCTGCTAAACATATCCCATCCAAACAATGGCCACACCAACCTTCTTAGGTAACTGCATGACATCACATTTTTATCCTGTTTATTTTTCCATGCCAAGTTAATTCAAGTGTTTCCAAAATTTGTGAACACAATGAATCAGTTTTTATTGGTCATACAAATACACATTTGGCCATATTTTACTGTTAGGTCATATTTTGGCCAAATATGCGAGTAAGAGCATATCTCTATTCATATTTTATGTGCTATTTAACACTTCAGACTTTTTTTCAAGATCATTTCATAATTATTTACCTTTCCCTCTCAGCCCAAACATGTAGAGGGACTATGTTGGATGCTGCAAACTGTTATTGCATAAACTATAATGAGATCGAGAAGATTTTCAATAACTTCGAGGAAAGTGATTTATCTACAATAAAAGTTTACAACACTTGTTTTCACTCATAATGTCAAGAAACTTAGCCTACATAAAACCAAATTTCTCTGTTGTATTGAACTCCATCGCTCTTCTTCAAAATGTGGGCCTGAAATTGTATGTGCATTAAGCTTTTTCAAGGAAACTGAAAGCGAGTTATAGTTGACGAGGTTAGGGATAGTTGCGCCGTGTGCTTCATATACATTACCATGTAAAATTGGTAAACATTCATTGTGGTAAAGAAGCAGAATTCGATGAAAATGAACCAGAACTTTCTGCTAATGATTTCCCATATTTCAAATTTGCCCCATTACATAATATGATGAAGAAAGAAGATTCTCCAAGTACAGTATAGCCTCGATTATCCGAGATAAGTACCAAGAGTACCTTTGGTAAACGAAAACTCAGATAACACGGATTCTTGTTAAAAATCGAGAGACTAACGTGAACTGGTGAAATTGAAGAAAACATGGTTAAAGATGTAAAAAAGACATCTACTGTATTATCAAACGAAAAAAGTGACGTAGATACAAATAAAAATAAAATAAAGGTAGGAAATAAAAAAATGCTACAGTACATACATACAGACAGTGTGTATATGTTCCAGTTAAACATATTATTTATTGAAGTCCTGAAGTGTTTTTTGTTTAACGGAACTCGCTCGTTTCCTTGCTGCCGTTTCACGCAATCATCGTAGCAATAGAAGGTTTGTTGAAGTTGACTCTGTCTGTTGATCTAGGTATTAATGGACTTTCCTATCACTGCGGATGAATTTGTAATTCTAAATTTCAATGTCTTCAGCCTCTACATTCACTACCTCTACTATTATCTCATCAGTCACCTCCAATTGTTCGTCTGAGTGATCCTCTCGCCTACATCGTTTTTAGCGACTGTTTCATCTGCCCATCTTGAGCTACCTGCGCCGTTTCTAATTGTACATTACATACTTGCGCGACACGCTTCGTAAAACGGGAACTCGATTAACCCGGAACTCGGTTAATCGGGGTTCGTATAACCGCAGCTCTACTGAGGAAGACTCTACTTGCTGACAACCAAAGACACTTCATGTTTGACAATCTGAAACTGAATGTCGATATTCTGTACAATCTACTGAAAATGAAGCTAGGCATGGATTATTTTATCTGTAACTATTAAATTAAATGCAGTTTTAATGTTTAAAGTTTTAGGTCATATTTTCAGGATTTTAGGTAATATTTTGGTACTTTTTACAGCATAAATGCAAGCATATTGCAAGAGTTCTAGGTCATAAAGATCCAAGCCCCAGGCCCTAGTAATTGGACGGTAAGGTGATGATGGTAGTGGAATGAGACTACACACAGCTTTTAACATGGATCCATGTTGGTTTCGGGGACACTTCACACGAGCTAGTCGGATGTAAAGGCCGTAAACCACCGCCCCAGAACCAGGATTTGATCAAAGAACCCCCAGCATGAGCGCTGTGAGCAAAACCACTGAGGTCCAGCGTTCATATGTAGAATGTAATATATATACAGGTGTCCCCAAAAAACACCGACATCGCTTGGTATGTTGTGTGGGATGGGAAGCTGATCGCTTTTAAAATAGAAACCCCTGTCCGGAAATGTACGCTTTGGATGCTGGAGAGCGTCGAAGTCTGAGAGCGAACGGTTGTGACAATTTAACATCGTTTTGGTATCTTAATACACAAGGTATGCTACCCTTATAAAACAACTTTTTACAAGAGTTATTCTTCAAATTTAATGCAATTGTAATTCATGTGCCCCTTTTACATATGAAGATCACAGGAAGCGAAGGGGAATTGTCAAGTGTTTTAATCTTACAGGAAAGCTAATTTAAAATTCAACCAATTTATTCAAGAACAGTGTTAATGAAAAATGCCCAATGCCTCTCCCTTATCTCCCTCTCATATCCTCTAAACTTCCCTAGCTCCACCTCTATGCAACGAACTGGTGTGTAATGTTTATTAAAGCGGTTGTAAATCTTCCTTTAGTAACAATTATAATAAAAAAAAAATATGTAATAATACAACTTGCGTCTGTTATGCGAATGGTGCATTATTGCTTGCGGTGTTAACTAGAAAATGACTAACATTTTGACATTTTAAAGCCTTTAATGTCCTACCAATAGGTATAACAGTGCCAAAGACGAATTGATACTTTAACATTTAATTAAAAGAAGAATACAGACAGCTGAAATGAAATTCCTCAGACCCATTGCAGGATACACAAAACTGGATAAAAAAGTCCCCCTCCGCATGTTTTCATTGAGTCATCCACCGCCTGTGGTGCCGTATGCAGTATGATTGACTGACAAATTCTGTAAAAAATGAAACACATAAGCGTTTCTTAGCCCGGTCATGTAAGCGTGGCTTTACAGATTGCAATTAAGGAAATAAATTAAACAAACATAGAGAAACGTAACCTGGTCAATTGCTATTCTTGAACCAAGGTAATGGACTGCCGTTTCACTTTATTCTCCTTATAATGGTTTACATAAGCATTGAAATCAGAATATCTCAACAGAGCAGTGCATTTCATAAAGTTGAACTCCGCTTTACCTGAATAGTTTGCCTATCGTGTTAGGGGCAATTTGCAGAGTTTTCGGGGAAGGAGCAAATTACGAAGTAATTGTAGCACGTACTCAATTTTCAGGTGTTAAAATGTTGGACAAAAAGCACCTGAGAGAAAAAAAGACGAGCTAAATGAGCAGCTCTTGTTCATCCTTTTGGCGCGAGTTTGATTGCCTGTACGAACAAATTGGGAAGCAATTTTAGGACATATGAATCTTGTTTCTTTTACAGATATTCCCGTTTTAGGTACTGCTCAACTTTACACATGGTGTCCCTTACTTACTCCTAAATAGTTTGGTAAAATGTTCTACTGGAACAATTTATTTGTTTTCTCAACCAACGTTTACAGGTGCACTATCATTTCCGCATGGTGACTCAGCTGAATAAAATTTTGGCAGTTTGTTACCAGTTACCACCTCATAATAGAAGCCATGACGACCAAAAAATCAACTGGTGACCTTGGTACTAAGTTTTCAATTTTCTATACGTTTACAGGTGTGAAATCAACACTTTGCACACTTAAGAGTATTTATGTTATAAACTGCCACACAAAGTTACAGCACAATCTCTGTTATAACTTTGAGGGAATTAATTATGCATTTATTCTGAAAGTGAAAATACCTTAATATTCAAAATACTCCAAATGCATCAAAAACTAAAATATAACAACAGTTTTATTATTTTATAAACTCTAATTGCCCAACAAACACCATCAATATCTGCAATGAGGAAAAAATAATTACCTTTATGGCAATTCATTCTTTTCTTTCTTGCTTTGATGGTTATTGCAAGCATGCTTTTTTACTTATTTTTGTATTTTTAAGTTTTTAAAGCTTAGGTTTCAGATTTTGAAACCAAAAACTGAAGTTAAGTCACATACATGGAGCACATGCTGGAAAAAAATTAGGAGCATAGCACAAAATTTAATGTGCATGGAACAAATGGTGTATTAAATATGTAAAGTCGAGGAAAACAAATTTTTCTGCACACATGCATCTTGATCATGAATCACATTATCTGTTGGGCCCAAAACTGTCCTATTGCATGTCAGATCTTCCCTTTTTTGTCTAATAGTCTCTCTCCACGGTTTCATACCTTAACCATTTCTTTCCGCTGATTTTGGTCGTTTTAGAGCCCTTTTTGGCGCATATTTTGTTCAAATACCACCAACAATTTAAGCAGAAAAGAGGCATTTAAATTTAGGACACATGGAATTTAAACCCTGCGCTAGACCTTTAAAATTGTGGAACCTATCAAATTTCGCTGCCAACCAATGACTGAAGTTTTGGGTAACATTCATATGCATAAACATAAAAATCGTCAATTCGGTCATTTTTCAGCCCTAGGGTACCTTAATGAATAAAAACTTCCTTTTACTGATATGTATTCTGTCACAAGTTAGACACAAGAACATAATTATTTGGAAACTTTATTTTTGTTTTGTAAAAGTTAATAGGAGCAGTTATTTTTGGCATTGTGAAGAAATGCTAGTCACCACGCTTATGGAAATGTTTCTGCAAATCCAAAGTTGATGAGGATACTTCTGTCCTCCACGTTGGGCCTTGAAAATGCACAAATTGTTCGGCAGATGATTGCTAGACAGTATGTCTTTAGCGCCAGTAGCTGGGGGCGACAGTCTACGATATGAACGCAATAACGAAAAGAAAAAGTGGTTTTATAGGGGCATATCTGTTATTTGTAGTACAGAGGGAATATTTGTTTCTTTCTTTTTTCTTTAAGTTTCACACAAAACACAGCACATTCGTGCTCTCACCATAAAGTACAAGGTGTGTAAAGTTTCAAAATTGCTTCCAGTAGATGCTATTCTAGGTTTCCAAAATACGCGTTTATTTAGAAATGAAACTTATCAAACAAACGTTCCATTAGACGCATCTGCAACAACACGTAATGCTGAACTGCCATTACTATTTATAAAGAAAACAAATTGAATTGATTTTCTTTCCTAACCTCATAACAAGTAATAAACTGGATTACCCACAGGAGGGTAATAAGCAAGAAATATGTTGCTTCCACGCAACGAAATTATATCGACAGTGGATCTAAACATTGACCATCAGCAAACACTTTGTGCTATCTGTTGGGACTCAAGAAAACTACCTGCCAAAGTGCAAACTACGTAACAATATGCGGAATCTGTTTGGAAATTGTGTCGCTAAAAGTTCTACAGGGATGATTTTAATGAAAATATAGAAGTTAAATGTATACTATCAACTATAGCGGAAACAATACTTCCTTTACTTCCTGGAATACACGCCCCTTGGTTAAGGTCAACCGCATCATACACTTGGACAGATAGTTAATAGGGCTGCTAAGCGGCCCGGATTTGATCCCAGGGGACCGTATTTGGCATTTTTGGTGCACAAAGTGGCGTATATGTGGGTTTTCTGTGGATTCTCCGTTTTTCCCCTATTCATTTGACCAGCTACTCCATCAATACTGTTCCTTTCATCCGTTTCACCCTTATTTCATACCACCTTCATCACTCCCATACCAGACTTCGGTCTGATCACCCATCCTGGCTACTCTCTCTGATACAGAGTTTGTCTGCTTCTCTGCAGGCATCTTACCTAAGGCCACTTACAAGTACTGGGGCTTTAAGTCCACTATATGAGAAAACTAAACAGGGAAACAGAAAGAAGTTTGGTTTACAATTTGCAACCATCGTGATTTGTTACCATCGTGAGCTTGCTTAGGTTTGTTACTCCGACTCCTGGGCGTGACAGTAGTTCGACAATTGACGTATTTACGGAGTGGAATCAAAGCTGTTGTTTTAGTTTGTTGTGGCGTAGGATTTACACTCAATAAAGTGGATATATTCCTTCGTAGCTGTAACTATAAGGTTAAACATTTCTGTTTATATTCACATCTACAGTAGGAGAAGCGCAGAGGAAAACTGCCCATTTTCTGCAGTAGCTTTATTTGTAACACTTGAAGAAATAACCCGAAACTGAGCAAATGAGCTACACAAAGCTTAGGCAGAATTTCAGCAGAATTTCAGCATCCGCATATAAACCTGTAAAGAGGTGAGCTACTGCAGCAAACCTATAGGTATGAATGACAAATCGGGAAATACACACATTAAAGAATAAGGATACATTAATAGTGGAACTTTGAAGAGGTAACCAAACAAGATATTAGTCAACCTTTTCACGTTGAGAGTGGTAGATTGTACATTGCATATATAGGGTGTTAGGGGTACAAGCACAGATACATTGATTTACTGCCTTAATTTACCTACATCTATCCACTACAGTATGTTAATTGCTTTCTTCGTATAATAGTTGTCTCACAAACACCACCTGATGTTTTCTGCATGGTCGTAGGTGCGCCGCGCTATAAAATAGCACCTGTCAATACAGACCATCTTTTTTGTTTTCACGTATTCACATTTAAATACCTGATTTGCTCGCCCAGATAGTGTGGGGTCATTAACTTTACAGAAAGTATTCGAACTAAGTTATTTCTTTATTTATATTGGAATTAAAATTCATATATTGGAAATGCAAGAATACGTATTAAATCCTCAATTAAACGTATTTAAACTTCCTTTCTCATTTATTTCCCTGTGAATGTGTAAGTTGTAGATAACAGAAGTAATGAATATTTGAGTACAAAAGAACCGTTATGATTCCTCCATTTGCTATTAGTTTCTTGAGAGTGACTCAGCATCCGTTGTCGCGAGGAATGCCCGCTTTGCTTCACCTCTCCCAACAACCTGTCCTGCGCTATCAGGGAAATAAACACTTACGGCTTGTGTTTGCCACGCGTACTAGGAACTACTAACCAACCTGAAAACATATGTGTTACTTTTAATAACCAAAACTGTTAGTTTGGAAACGAAGGAGATATTGATATAATGTTCATTACATTGTCGTGAATTAGCCACACAAATATCTGCAACCCTTAAGTGCCTCTATGTGGAAGCTATAAAATGGAGGGCAATTTCTAAAAACTGCACGGGAGAGAATGGAAAAGGACAACATTATTTGGGGCAGAAGAAGATATAAGATGACAGGCAATATAAACCCTAGTCCATATGTACTGAACATAAAAACTGCATCAGAGGGAAGAACGGAGAAGGCTAGGTTAGCGGTGGTTAACCTTCTCTTATTCTTTAATTACTGGCTGATACCTTATTGTAGTTCAGCTGTAATGCATACAGATGTGGATAGCTTACAGAAGACCGGTATCCTACTGAGACGGGTGGCTGCGTTCGTTAAAAAATATCCTCTTGAACGGGAGGCTTGCGACTCAAATCCCGTCCTCCATCTTAGAGGGCATTTCCAGATTTTCCTCACTACCCATAACTCGCAAATGCCGGGAAGGTATTCTGAACTTAGGTTTCCTTCCCAATTATCATTTCATTTCATGATCATCAGTGTCCATCACCTGTGTTGCCGTATGCTTTAACATAGTTCTTCATCATAAGATATTGTACAGGTTTTTATGCTATTTCAGATTACATTTCTTAGTGCAGGAATAGTATGTTTTAAAAATCTGGTACGGTGGTGACGTTAGGAATGGTCACTTTATTGCATAAAATTTCAGCGCCCTAATAAGTAATATTTCCACGTTCTGTGATGGATATTGACAAATAACCAAATGTACCAATTTGATAACCAAGCGAAATAGCTCCGCAGTAAGTGTGAGGCTCGCAATCACGAGCTTCCGGGTTTGATTCCCATAGACTGCTCACTCTGACCTTGTGTTTTTGTGTTGTTTTCCTGGTTGGAAGGCGACTACTGGTGTGGTTTTTCATCTACTACGGGTTTCTTCTCCATAATTTCACTTTCATTCCGATTCCTTCTCATGCCTCAAGTGTGATTCTAGATTTCGAGGCGTATGGTGGTGCTGGAAAGATTCCGCGGATGCTTGGCTGACAGTAGTGGAACGGGACTTCCGCACGTCGCTGTGGCCTGTCTGCCTGCGGCATGTAGCCTTCTGTCATTCCTTCGCTTTATCCATTCCTCCTGGTGGTGTTAGCTGCAATAGATCTATGTAGAACGTGGTGCACGAGGTGTCCCCTCTGTTCTATGCTCTATACAACTGGTATTGTGTAAAGCAAGTTTGGAACGTAAAGTCAAATAAATTGCGGGGTATCGGGAGACAAAGGCGGGATTGAATATTTTCAAGAGAATGCTGGGGTCCATCACATGAAATAATCTCCTTCGCAGTGCCTGCACTCATGCTTAAAATGTATTCATAGCAAGAGAAGGTCATTGTTACCGTCTAGGCCATCCCGTTCCCTCGTTCGTTGGAGATTTTTATCTACCTGGAACCAAGAATGTTGAACTTAAAAAGTTGGCTGTCTCTTGCCAATCACCGGTTGGCGGCTGCCACATTCAGTCTCTCGCTACCTTCAAATCGACAAATCTTTGTCGGAATCATGTGAAGACAAGCAGGACGTGCTTGCAGAATCTATGCAAATGTTTCCTCCTTACGAAAACTGGAGTGAACCAAAAATAAGATGCGACACACAAAAGAGCCAGTGCCATCTCAGAAACAGGACATTGAAGAAAAGCAGATCGGAATGTACACAGAACGACAAAGGTACGTGATAAAAGCTTATACACCAAAGACTGACAGTTGCATCTAAAGCGAGGAGCCGCTCAATGTGGCAATTTTATTCCAAACCTTGTTTCTTCAGCTTGTCCTGATGCTATGCATTCACTATCTTCCTACAAGTGACATAAGTGTCTTGAACATAACCTGGAAGTTTATGATTTTTCTGAATACATACTGAATCGAGGAAATGATCAGTCTGTATTTGTTGCCTCAAACTTATTTCTATTTCACAAATGTTCTGCTATCCGTTCATGGACCTTCATTGTTATTTTAGAACATTAATATTTAACCCTAACAATGCCAAGTATTATTCTAGAACTTAAACTACCAACGTAGGGGGAAGGGGTACTTTTTTTTTTTTTTCTTTTTTTTTTTTAAATTAACGTCCTCCAACATTGTGTCATATCGGACGAATGAATGAAATGAAATGAAATGGGTGAAATGATGCTCAAATGAGTCCGAGGTCCATGGTGCTTTAAGTTACCCGACATTCGTCTTCTCAGGGTAGGGAAAACCTCGAAAAAAAAAAAAAAAACCCTTACCCGGATAACTTGCCCTAAGGGAGATTCGAACTCGCGACCTCTTGAACGTGAGGCAGACACGCTACAAACCATCACGCTATCGAGGCAGGCAGGAGGGAGGGGGGGGGGGTACTTTGTGACCACTATTGGTAACAAAATGTCTGAGCAATTTTTAAAACAAATTTATTTTATAATTGGGTATGATATATTGTCATGTTTATGGAAGTAGTATTTAACACTGCTTAACTATCCCCTTTTTACTTTTTTACACGAATCACAGTAAATATTGTGCCAATCCTTGTTACAGAATACATACTACCAACGGTGGGGGGGGGGGGGCGGTATTTGTGACCACCACTGCTAACAATATGCCTGAGCCATTTTTAAAACAAATTTATTTTTAAATTGGGTGTTATATGTTGTCATATTTAGCATCGTTTAATTATGCCTCTTTTACTTTTTACATGAATCACATTTTATTGGCGGGACAGTACTTGGCATTTCATTATTTCTCAAAAAGACTAACAATGAAAACGTTGAAACAGTTACCGAAACTAATAACAGAAACAATGATTGACAATAAGTATTAACTGCATGCCTTTAATCAAAAAATTAAAATACAAAGTTCAAAAAAATTACAGAAGCTGGACATAAAGCAACCTCCGCTTGGTAATGCTAGGATTCAATTTATTTCAATTTCATGAATGTTCTGGTATTCGTACACGGCTTTTCATTGTTGCCTTAAAAACATTCATGTTTAAAGAAATAAACTTAGAAGATAAATAACAAATACATTGGTTTTTGCTTTCTCTATCGCTTAAAATAGTGAAAATAGGAAGTATTGTGTTCCGTTCAAACCTTACATATTGAGAATTTATTGTAAATACAACTTTTGAGATCACAAAACAAAGTAGCTTTGAAGAAAAGAAATCCGAAAATATGCGTGTATCTGGGACACCGTAACATTAAAACAAAGAGTAGATGAAGATTTCCAAGGGTATTTCCAATATTAACGATATTTTTGGTGTGCGATGAACCATTTGTTACTCTTGGCAATGGGATCTTTCCAAATGCACATAATATCAAGGCAGCCATAAATTACATTACAGAAATCCGGTTTCTTTTTAGCATTCATTAAAAGGTGGTTCCTCGTGTAGATTATTTCATACATGATAAATTTATGTGTACAACTGGTTTAAAATTAATCAGTAAGTACTTGGATATACAACACTCCAATGTTGATCAAGAAGTTAACATTGTACACCGTTCATACACTATAAAAGGAATCTCACTGGCTATATAATGGCGACGCCGTGGCCGAGCGGTTAGCGCGCTCGCCTACCACCTAGGCGGCCCGGGTTCGATCCCAGGGACCCGCATGTGGTATTCGTGGTGGACGAAGCGGCATCAGTGTCACCGCCTGCGGTGCCGTAGTAGTAAAAGCGGGCGTTAAACACTACAACAACAACTGGCTATGCATAGACAATTCAAGATATACGTATTAGTCAGGCAGCACCCTTAAACATAAGTTATATACACTACGATAATTAAAATCTACAGCGATATTTTTTTAGGGGATGTGGAGAAACGACACTTTCTATGTAGCGGTTAGCATGAGATGGGGTGAATCGCTTGAAATTCTTCACCTGTCAAGCTTAAACAACGTCTGGCTCAAAAATAAAACTCCAATTTGTCGATTCACGGTTCTGGCGTTCATAGACAGACAGGGAGGCACACAGGCGAAATGGTCTGTCTCTAAAAACATTTTTTGGGGCGTTCAGTAGATCTCAGAATGTGTTTTTTTGTGATATCTCGATACCGAATTTCTGGGGCTTTGCCGCATTTTCTCTACCTACTATAGGTAGACGGTAAAGTAAGTGAAACAAACAATTCTGATGTGTTACATTCACACAATCTTCTTCATTCATTATAATTTATTTTTATATAGTCGCCAAACAATTCCTATGCAAGGTTACTTTTCTATCTTTCTAGCATTGATTGGGATGGATATTCGCAGATATAGTTTACTAAACATTTCGTTGCAGCTGCAAGGGGGTTACAGGAAACCCACTCATTAGTCAGCTGCTTTATGACTTTAATATTCCAAGCCTACCCTTTCCATGACATCGGGAGATATAAGTGAATAGGGACACAATTTTGAAGAACTAGAAAGTTCTGAACATTTGAAACAAACATATTAACGGGTATCTTTCGATCCATTTCCTAGCGTTTAGCAGTTATATAAAATTATACAAAATTACTTTGGAATAAAGTAGACTTCGCAGGGTATTCCAAGAAAAATGAGTTTTTTATATAAATGTCTTAAATACACGTACTTTAATAAAAACAGCTTGAGCCATTTCTGAGAAAATAAAATATATTCCAAAAAATTATGTAAAGGGTAATTTGGTGTGGGGAGATTTTCTTGAAACTTTTCATGCCGCATCATTGTAAGATACTCAACTGACATACCTAGCCGAGTTTTCACTTTGAGTTACGTTAAGAGAAACACACACAAACACACACACACACACAAACACCACACACACATACACACACAAATGGAGGCCTTTTTCTAAAATGTTTCTTTTGATTCGTATGGAGCCTCAGTTGTGACTAAGTTCATTCACATAAAGATAGAAATGCATTACAGCATATTTCATACAATGTTTACGCGACAGTTTTTGAAATAAAAACGTTTTATGTCCTTTTGTCAAGCAACTAGACGGCTCCAAATATTTTTTCGGTCAAACGGTTCTTTATTGACAATAATTGAATTTGACTTATCTGTTACGCCCATCATATAGAATTCCTGGTTATCGTATGCCCGAAGCAGTATCTTCCACCCTGTATATTGAAACATGTGATGCACAGCAAAGAAATAGCGTAATCCCATTATGAAAAGTAAAAGACTAATATGTTTCACATAGATTGGCAAATCACTAGAAAATGAAAACAAATATAATAGAGAAAATTAGTGTAAAAACGAACTTATAATGGGGCAGCAATCATTCTTGTTCCAAATGTGTAGCCGTTATGGAAAGGTACCACTCCTAACATGAAACCAGTAGGACAATGCAACAGAGCACGTGATGCTATCCTGGTAGGCGTTCTTGGCCAAGACGTCTAACATCTTGCCTACAAACACACCCCTTGTACTTGATATCCGTGCTTTAGAACGTATAATCTGCATGTCGTGGTCATAAAACTGTAAACCTGTTTCCTCTCAAAGGCTAAAATAACGCGTAGTTGTTGCCAGTGCTATGCAGTACGCATAAATTTTGGAATTATGAACTACAGACAGAAAAAAAGAAAAAAAGGAAATAAATTGATGTGTTAGTCGCACGGTCACCTCTAGCCGTTACCATTTCATAAAGTTTCTACAGCTGAATCATTTGTTTTTATTAATCGCTTATAAATATGTTCAATAAAAAGTTTAAAACCTCGGTGAATGTTGAGTTTAGGAGAAATGGCAGAATACAAGTAATTTACATGTGAAATCATATTCTTGGAAAATGCCTTGTTAAAGAAACGTCAGTTTAAGACCTAGGAGAGATTTTACAGCAAATACTTTCGATTTTTTAATTTCTGCAAAAAATGAAAAGTTTATAATGTTACTCAAACATTTAAATTGCGTTTTATGTTGTTCCAGGCATTTTTAAGGGCTGGACTATTTTAACCTTTTACACCAGGTACACTAGCCTGTGTTAATGTTTTCCATGTAAAATTTAAATTTTCTCAGAACGACACTTTTGGATATGACAAACATCCCATGTAGTAAAGTGTTCTTTACTATTTCATGAAACGTGGCATAATTGCTCTACAGCAGGTACATAAATGTTTCAAGAAGGATGGGCAAAGGAAGAACACAACATAAACTGACCATAAGGAAGAAAATAAAGGAAAAGAAACTGCTTTCTACCAGATAAACTAGATGAAATGGTGAACCCAAAAGTTGCTGGGACAGAAGCATCTACTAATGAGACAATCTAAAAAGTAGTGGTTCATACACAGAAAGCAAAGGAAGAGATGCGAAGAGGAAAGTGGAAAACAGCGCAGAATGGCTATCCATTTCAGATAAGTTACCTGCAGATATTTAAGACTGATTAAATGTACCGGTTTGATAAAGAAATGTTGCAAATTTGGTAATACATCATCCTATCATTTCCATTGTTCAGTGAATTGTGGAGAATTCGAAATACTTGTAATTTACTTAAGTGCTATAATTCCCAAAGGTTAAACACTTCAGCCGACATTATTAATGCCAATTAAACTCTGATTTTCGTATTTTAATTGCTATATATTGGATAAAACTATTCAACACCTGGCAGTTGATTTTCAAAGTTTAAAAGTAAGCATGTTAATATTTTTTCAAAGATCGTGAGATTCGAGCTTAATCCATTAAATTATTGTTGTATGTGGAGGCCTTTTTAAACATATTGTGACACCGGCCGCAGCACACAATAAAGAACGGTCGGGGCCCAGCTGCTCCACCCCCCTGGTGGTGCATCAAATACGTTCAAGGTCAGGCTGCTTCACGCGACTGTTAAGAACACGTGACAACAATTAAGGCGGCAGAACCTAAAGGGGTTTTCCAGATTGTTCGAAAAGTGTTCGGCAGCCGTCGTATTTATAGAAGTTCGAAAAAGGTCCGTGTTATCTCATCCTCGCTATATAAGGAGACGAAGCTATGGACAGAGTGAATGAGTTACAGACAGAAGTCAGTCAGTTTTTATTTTTAGTGTGTGTTTGTCAGCTACGTGTGTACGTGAGAGAATCCGCGCGTCGTGGAGGAAGACAGACAAGCAGTTAATGAGTGTTGAGTGATTGTATCGTCAAAGTCAGCTGTACGGTCGCGTCGAAAGTAAACACAGGGAGAAAGGAGTTAGTCAAGATTACGAGAAGAAAACAGTTGTGTGTTGTAATATCACGAAAGACTGTAGACTGTGTTAACGCCAGTGAAAGAGAACTGTGTTGCTGTGCATTCAGTTTTGGGAGAAAATAAGGCGAGAAAAAAGTAACTTAATTGGACATTTGTCGTGTTATCACATTGGTGTCAGAAGTGGGATTCGTCGAATTGTCGTTTTTGTCACAATATCTACAGAAATCAGATCATGGATAAGAAAGAAATGGTCCGATAATAAAGAGCATTGTTAAATTATTTACGTAGTATATATATGTAGACTCGGAATGAAAAAAGTCTCTAACCCGATAGATACAAATTCAGTTTAATTACTCGTATCTTTATTAGTTTCCTTTTTTAGAGGGTGAATACGCAAATAGCGCGCGCGCGCGCGTGTGTGTGTGTGTGTGTGTGTGTGTGTTCTGTATTTTAGCAAAAAAGATAGAGATTTTTAGTGCAAGAATCTTCTGAGTGGTAAACAATAGACAACAGAAATAATGACATTCATTGCGTTAATCTCTTTCGCAATTCTAGTGATGTCCAAAATAGCAGTATATAAGTATGATAAAGCTTGTAAGTGCTACATAATATAACCAGAATTATGCGCGTGCTGTGAGGAACATAAACCAGGGACCTCTCAATGCTGCGGCAGCTCGAACACCCGGAGTGAACTTACGTCAGGCAATTTACAACGTTCCTCGTAAGTTGTCAGTTCACACGCTGCACTTGACAGTGGGCGTTGATGACAAAATGAGCTTCAATGAGGTAAACGCCGGGACATTGAGCAGCAAGAAGTGAGGCGGCTATATATGTCCAATGAATGTGGTTTTATTGAGCAGGACGTGCGGTCGATAAACCTGCAATAGACAACATTAAACCAACATATATGACAGCAACAGACCACTTTTATAAGCCTCTTCTGTTTTTGTTACATCAATAGCTCCATGTTTGTAATAAATACTCCCAATGCACTACGCAAAGACAGGAAAGAAAGAGAGAAAGAAAGAAATAGAGAGAGAAAGAGTCATAGAAAGAAAGAGAGAAACATGAAAGAGAGAGAGTGAGAGAGAGGGAGGGAGAGAAAGGGAAAGAGAGACAGAGAAAGGGACTTCATTTTAACAGGTGGCCCATTTCACCCGGCACTGGGGTAAGTATATAACCCTTCTTGCGTTAAAACAGTTGCAGAATGCACCGAGGTAAATCCAGTCAGTGGCGTGAGTGAACCTTGTTCTGCTTGTAAGAGAAGCGAGTGGGAGAGGAATTCCTCAGGCTTCAACTAGCGTGTGTAGCACGTGATAATAGACAAGAAGTGTTAGAATATTTTCCGCTCCACATATAGGACTTTATTTCCCAGGGAATAAACTCGTTCCTATATATGCTGCATTACGGATTACAGATTGTAAATTTCTGTAACAAAATCCATGCAAACATGAGGGCACGTAATTTTTCATTGGTATTTCTTTGTTTCTAATTAAATATTTCACTATTCGAAATATATCTTCTACAAGAGTCAATAACTTATTAGCTTGAAATTTTCTAGAAATACGCATATAAAATTATTTATGACTGGCTAAAAGTATTAAAAGTTCAGCTCAAATTAATTATTTTACAACTAACTCATATTGAAAATTTTGAAGAAAAAAAATTAATCACATCTTACAAAAATGATTTGCTCTAAACCACTTAATTAATTTAAACTGATTCTTGTAGCTAGAGCCTGGGTTGGTTGCAAGATATTAGGGTACGCGGGTCATACACCATGGACCCGTACACTCAAAACGCACATGTTATTACATAACGGTTTACGAATGTCCTTTTAGCGCTATGCCATTGCCACCTCGCGACTTTTTGTGCCTAATTTAGTCCCTTAACGCAGTTTTAACCCTTTGCTGGGTGTTTGACAGACGAGTACATTGATATGCTTTTGATTCACGGAGAAGCAAGGGCCAACACAAGCAGCTCAGCATCTATACCAGGAGAGGTATCCTCATATACAACGATACCATAAAATGGAACTAAAACAATTATTAATTAAAATAATAGCAGCTTTAAGCACAATAATTGTTCAATGAATGTTAATAGTGAATATTACACGGTAAAAAAAATTAGTACATACAGGGGATTCGAGCCGCCTCTACAGCACACGAATTACTTCCAAATCGTGTGCTCGTTCCAACTGAACTACCTAGAACTTCAGAAATAAATATTCCGTTTAACATGTATATGTTAAATACTTGGATGGAATCTTAGCATAGGGGCTGATGTTTTCATGTTAGGGTATAAAATGCGGATTGCATAAAACCGGAAAACAAGAGGCAGCTGATGCACCTGGTATATTTGAATTAGGAGTATAATACAGGATAAGATGGAGCAATATGTATCTGTAGAGTAGAGGACATTTACTACAATCAATACAAATGCTCTGAGCTACGATAAGATCTGAAGGAGGCGCCCTCCTCCCCCCCCCCCCTCCCCAGAAGATTTGATCGCAACTTTCATGATTGGTACATGGTTGTACCAATAAAATAACTGATAGGAACACCTCCTGAGAAGTCAAATTCATGAAGTTAAGTGAATCTGTTGGTAGGTTTTGGATAAAGGAATGAACACATTATTCGGTTGCTAATATGTCAGTTTAGGTTACATTGTATCTACCCGACGTGCCGCAGCACAGAATGAAAACGTCGCCTCTTTGTAGGATTAATAGTTTTATTCCCGCCAAGCCAAGTGGAATTCTTCACAACAAGCGAGAAAACTGGTTAAGCCCGGTCGCATTATGTACATCCAGTTTAGACTAACCCCTTCCTTAGACGTTTAAAATAATATTCCGACAAATGGTCTGGGATACGTAATTTCTTTTGACACCTGTATTCTGCTGCGGCAACTGGGGTGCACCGCTTTTTATCACAGTTATTATCATCGTCCCGGGTGTCTCTTTAAGAAGGTAACGAGGCATAGGTTTTGTATATGTTGTTTCGTGCGTGAGGTGCAAGTCAAGTATGGCGTGGTCCAGTCCATGAGGATGTGAAAAGGATCAAACAGAAAATTGAGCCTAGCAGTGATGAAGTTTCCGATCTCCTTTCTGTATCCACCATGTTATTATATTTCATACGCAGGTAAGACAAGATCCCGTCTCCTACGCCAAACGGGACACGAGAGAATGCTGAGAACCCTGCATTAGGTTCTGCACGTCCATGTTTTACACCTTGTTAGGTCAGTCATACCCTTGACACAAAAGAAATCCTAACCCACCTTTGTTGCCTCCTGCTATCATATCAGATCATCTTCCTTACAAGCGTTAGGCCGTTTACTGGTCTTTTCCAGCTGTATTCCCTAATGAACCCGGGACCAAAAATAGTCTACCTGGCAAAATCGACTCCTTCCCTGCCATGTTAAAAATTCAGCTGATAACCGTGGCTCAGCTGGATAATTGAACTGCCGTCAAGTAAGATATAGCAAATCATTGAAAAAAAATTTTATTATCAACCAGGCCTGCAGGAGATACATCCACTTGCGCCATATCCTCAAGAACCGTTATGATGAAGAATTAGCAATTCGTTACTCAGTTGCTTATGGACGATAAACGCAGTCTGAAAATGCACTGTGGAAGGAGAACCTAGGCTTTAGTATTCACCCCATTTTTCCCCATTTCTATACAATTTTTCCAGTCATGTGTAATTACTAATGGTTTATTAAGCAAATAATTTGTTGTATTATTTTAATTCTGTTTCGATTAAACACGAGAAACTTGTGTCCATTGCGCAGCTAAGGCAATGAACATTTCTTTCGGTGCTTTTCCACAATAGTTTGATACTAATTAGATAACGGAGGATACAATTATTTGTTTCAGTGATTGCAGATGACCATTCGTAATGGTGTGTAACAATGATGATTTACGAACACTTGGGACCAGAGCGATAATATGATTATCAGCATACTGCGGCTAATTTCATTACGGCATTCTGTAAAGTGCTTTCATTTACGGGTCACTATATTTTAATTCAGAGAAATCTGATAATTTATGAAAGGAAGAGATCGATTTGAGAAAGCAATTTGGAAATTAAACAACTTAGGCGTGTGGCAATGAGGAAGAGAGATTGAAATTCAGACTAAACCTTTTCATATAATTCATTCATTCTTCATGAATACAGGAGCCCCAAAGCTTCCAGCACAATTTTGATTGGGATATTCCGAGTACCTAATTATTATTTCATTGGGCATAAATATCTTTACTTCTTATTCAATACATTGACTGTGTTCAAGATAACAGTCAAGTGCCCGATTGAAGGAACCAGATGGCATCCAAATCTGACGTTTCGAAACTTGTGACAGAAATGACAACACTTCTCTTGCAATGTTATTAGACAGAATAAAAGCATCTCTCAAAGCATACTGCCTCACCCACTTCGATACAGTAACTCGTAATTTTATAAACTATGCGTTAGATATATCAATACTCAATGCTGATTAAGCTAGTGAAACCGGCAAATAATCATTATTTCCAATCAATGCCTGCTTCTTCGCTTGGGCTTAACCTGCTGTAAGTGGATTACTTCTAATAAATCACGTGAATAACTGGTACATATTTGGGCCATATTTATCATATCATTGCACATTTGTAATTCAAAGGTGGTGGCTAGCAACTGTGGGTTTAACGTCCTCTAAAGGCCAAATAGGATAGAATTTTGGAAAGTTATATCACCCAATACATAGCATAAAGTAGTTTCAGCGTAAATATAAAGTAGACATTGCTTGGTTTATGCATTCAGGTTTTTAAATTATCAAAATGGAATAATTCAAATGAATAATCCAGGTAAGGGCAAGAGTTCAACCACAAGGCTTTTAAAGGTTTTTCAGGAAAATATATGGATGTATTCCTAAACAAGTGGTTGAAAATTAGGGCAGGGACACTTTTATAAAATATTGAGTGGACTATTATTTTTGCTGGAATCTAAAGTTTTTTTCTACATCTAGATTGGTAACTTGTGCAAATGTATACCCAAGAGGTTAGAATCCGAGTATGGGTAGCACATAAGCATATATTATTTCCCCTTAGTGGTTGCCAGGAAGTGCGGTTTTATAAATAAGGTACTGCATATAAGGACGAGGATGACTTTTGAATATTTCAGGATACTGCATGATTGAAATTATAGACTGAGACAGTTTTGAGAGGTATGAGTTAACTTTTAATTTTTATCAGGTTCTATAGTAAACTAATTGTGCAATGTTTATTTTTCAAGTAGATTAAAGAGTTCAGACTTTTATATTGGAGACTGAGTGTATGGAAAAAGCTAAGCTTTGGAAATTTTAATGTGCTATATCATATTTTCTGTCGAGCCAAAGCGTACTAAATAATACCCACATTAGTCACAGAGTGAAACCATACGAATAAGTTGATAATAAAGATAAGGTGCAGGTTTTAAATCGCCGAATAGTTTAGTATGATTGCTAGAAGGCAAAGCATAACTACCCAAACTTTGGCCAGATTGGTGCAGATTTGTACCTAGGTGGTTAAAAGTATGAGTTATGGGGTAGCTTTTGAAGGCTCTAAGAGCTCATAAATCGACATGTCTTTGCTAGTGTATTTCTTTATGGCATTTCTCAAAATTTCAAACCCTTAGAATCATCAGTATAGCTGAAAATACGAGTGACCTCCAGAGACTAGATATACCGGGTGGAAAGGAAGTCATTACATTAATTTAAACCAGTGGTAGATCTTGGTATTTGGAACGCATTTTATATCTTACGTTTTTGTCTCTGACCATTTCCTACGGAGATTTTTTTAATTTGCTCGAAAACAAGCTGGCAACACTGCCGACTGTGTGGGTGTCACTTTCCCTAGCTCAGTACATAAACAAACACAATAACGGTGCTTCTTGAGAACACAAACAAATACCCTGTCTTGTCCTTCTGTGTTTACAGCGCGAGGGTAGGCCAATCACAAGCGTTAGCTCTCAAAACATTAAAGCGAAAGCGAAAGTGCCAAATCTGTTTACATCCACAGACCAGCTCAATCCTCTGAGCAACCTCAACCAACGTTGTCGACTTACTGCACATGTGAAGAAGCTGCTTGGAGTATTCCTTCACATCTTTTAAGCGATTAATTATTTCGAAACCCTGTGTGATGACGCATAATTGCTACCGAAGCCATGTCAGAAATAAGTTACTGGACGCATCTTACAAGTAAAAAACTTATTTTCGTACATTCCTATGGAACTACGCATCCAAGTTGGATCAAAAACCATTTATTTTTGCGAAATCGGCTGATCAAAGAACAACATGCCATTATACTTTTTTGTTTGTAATGCTTCTATGAAGAACACATTCGAAGGAATGTAATGACTTTCCTTCCACCCTGTATAAACGTGTACATTTGGTGCATTTCGGACATACCAATAAAGAAACGTACGGACTTTCCCTTGTAAGCTATCTAGGGGTCCACTTTTAAAGTAATTGGTTCTCTAGCCATTCTCTGCTCCAAGGGAATCAAAACCACGATGTGACTTCTGTTTCAAAACACGTGTACGAAATAATAAAAAGACGGTAGCTGTGGAAACTAAGAACAAAAGCAAAGGAAATAAAACTAAATTATGAGGTAATTCCGCAAGATGGAAGTACAAATTAAATAAGAGCAGCAGTTGTTGCGAAAAAACCCTAAAAGTGGGGACAAACGAGGCGTAAACAGCAGATGTGAGGTATGCAGGACGGAAGCAAAAGAATGGCATGCGGGGAGAAAAAAATGAGCAGACATTTTAAGAATGGGTAGAGGGAATAAAGTTAGTGAGATAAGTAGAGACAGGCAAGACAGGGATGCTGAAGTGTCTACGTACGTAGGTAAACGTAAATAATGCGTAATTGTAGGCGCTTTGTAACTGTCACCTGCTAACAGTTTGTCTGGATGCTACCGAGTTATTAGCTCTTCCTATGCTGCAGTGTAAGATAGCGGGACGTGTGTAACGACTTGATCTGTTACATGTCTGTCAATTAAAGGCTGACGACGAGGACAGATTTCGGGAGCTTTCAAGGCAAGTGGTTCAACACGCTTCTTGCATCTCACTACAAGTTGAAAATGTCGTCTCTGCGCAACGAGAATTCCGTCCAATTATTGGGCTCAGGCAACACAAAGGAACGATGATCGCACAAGATGCTGCGAAAACGACGGCTGGACATTCAAGCAACATTGTATCGTGAAATACTTTACAGATCTAAGTACAGTTCACATCGAAATTTCAACAGTATTTTTCTCACTTATATTTTCACTTTCTCTGCCACTAACTACAGTAGGTAGAGTAAGTACTCTGTGCCATCCAAAAATTCGATTTTGAAATTCATGTATTCTAAACTATCATCATACAAAAACATCGCTATTTTTTGGTCTCAAAAACGGTTATAATGATTTTTATTACGTGATCCTGGGACTGAAAAATGAACGAAAAATTATCAAATTGACGGTGTGTAAGTTTATACATACAAATGTTCCTCAAATCTTCAGTCATCCGTTGGCAGTGACTGTTAAATTCTGTCATTTTTAAAAGTCTAGCGCGGGTCTTAAATGCCATGCGTCCTACATTTAAACGCCTCTCTTCTGCTTAAATTTTCGGCTGTATGTAAACAAAATATGAGCAAAAAAATGACTAAAACCAACCAAATTCAGCAGAAAGAAGTGGTTAAGGAATGAATCTGAGGAGAGAGATCACTGGAAAAAAGAAGAAAGTTATGGCATATACAGCATACGGTTTTAAGCCAAACAAATAGTCTGATTCATGATAATGATGCATATGTCTAGAAAAAATGGATTTTCTTACCTTAAAATTTTTTAATGCGATGTGCTCTCCATGCGTATTAAATTTTGTGCTATACTCATAGAACTTTTCCAGCATGTGCTCCATTTGTGTGACTTCAACTTCAGTCTTTGGTTTCAAAATCTGAAAGCTTGTTTAGCTTCAAAAATTGAATACATTCAAAAAGTGTAAAAAAATATGTTCAATGCCCTTCAAAACGAAGAATCTAATTACTTTAACAGTAATAATTTTTCTTTCTGTCAGAGATTTAAGGTCTTTGTTGGACAATTAGAGTTTATAAAATAACAAAGCTGTTGTGATATTTTAGTTTTTGATGCGCATGGAATGTGCAATATGTTGATTTCATACCTATAAGATATAGAACATTCAAATTTGAATCCCAGGGTCCCTTAAATTTAAAACTTTTATCACTAACAAAATTTATATTTTTAACTTCCTGTGAGTAACTTCTCAAGGGTTCTTCATTCTGAATGGTTTTTGTATAACTGGGAAACCATAACAGATAAGCAAAAATGTATAACATGGAAATTGCGTTGTTGTTTGCTAATGCTATAGATCTTAAGCTTCATCAGTCTGTCGTCCCAATAATAGGTTGTGAGTTAAGTTTGAGTGCCTGCTTCTATTCTCGAAATTGTTTGACACAGTAGTAGATGTTAGTTATCCACATGAGTGTCTAGTTGCTTACAAAGATGCACTGTGGTGAGTTGTATAAATTTATTCTATGAACATGTGCGGCTAAACAGTTACGATCAGCCAGTCAGTTTATCGGGATATTGTCACTCATTTACTTCTTGGGAAATCAAGGATGTATTTCTTGTCTTGAAGTATAATGTTCGATTTTTATCTGCATTTCCAGTTTAAACTCTTCTTGTTAATATTATTAATTTGTAATTTAGTAGGTTGGAAAGATAAATTATTAAGTTTTGACTGTTTAATTGTTGTGCCTTTTTTTTTGTTGACATAAGAGGCCTGTTCATTACCAGCTAATCCTATATGTGCTGGAATTTACTATTGGACTAATTGCTTTCATAAACTTTTGTAGCAGATTTAACGAATGGATAATTTTATTCATTGTCTTGTCACTTGAGTAATGATTTGTTATCGCTTGTAAGATATATTTTGTATCAATTAACATGTTGCGTTGTTCAATTGATTAATATAGTTAAAACGTTGTTTTGGGCTGGTATTAATGGCTGCTATCTCTCTATCAAAATTTGTTGTGTTTGGGCCTACTGATAAATGTAAATTGAGAGGGTGCAACGCACAGGGAAATCTTAGGGCACACAGTTTATACCAACATTTACTTTCTCCAGCACATTGCCTATAATAGGTGATAGGAAGAATTATGTTGCATCCAAAACTATATATGGAGATTTCACTGGAAATGCATATTTTAAGTTCTCACAAACTCACAAGAGCATTTTTAGAAACAATATCTATTTGTGCATGTTTGAGTGTGTTTGTGAACAGCATAACTAAAAAAACATAGGTCCAAAAAATACCAAAATCGACCACTCTGACCGATGATTGCTCCACTGCCAATGGGTGCGTACGGATAATGTAACATTTGCAGAACCTGTAAGACTGTCGATAAGAGGTTAGGGTAGTTAGGCGTTCCAGATGTTTCACATCCTTTACGTGAATATTCAGGAATTTTTTCATTTGATATTAGCCTGGGATCTACACAATGTACACAATTAAAAATGGGGTAAAGCGGAAGATTCACCATAAAAATCCTCTACATCACTGTACACTAATTTCATAAAGAACGGGGGAGGCACATGAAATGAATTATTAATTCTTAATTTTAGTTTATAGGCCTAATATGTCAGCCAAGTCAGTATGTACAAAGAACGTACAAAACATATGACATTAATTTCATTCCAAAATTAATAAAGGTTTTGACTTTATGTCACAGAGTGAAAATCTCCTAAGGCTATTTTTGCATATTTTACTATGAGACCAAGCATCAGCAAAAAATCAGTATTAATATGCAAATAACAAACCCGACAGTTCGGTATCTTATTGCAAAAATGAACACAGCATAGGAAGTGACTGTCTTAATTGAAACTTTCTCCTTGAAAGCCAAGATTAGTGAACATTAACGTTACACGTTCTTTCCTACAGAAAGAGTCTGTCTCCTTATTTAATGCCCTAAGTTAATTTATTTGATGATGTCAATGTGGTGATGCACATTGACCAACAACTTCAGTAAGATATAATAATAATAATAATAATAATAATAATAATAATAATAATAATAATAATAATAATAATAATAATAATAATAATAATAATAATAATAATAATAATAATAATAATAATAATAATAATAATAATAATAATAATAATAATAATAATAATAATAATAATAATAATAGTAATAATAATAGTAATAATAATAGTAATAATAATAGTAATAATAATAGTAATAATAGTAATAATAGTAATAATAGTAATAATAGTAATAATAGTAATAATAGTAATAATAGTAATAATAATAATAATAATAATAATAATAATAATAATAATAATAATAATAATAATAATAATAATAATAATAATAATAATAATAATAATAATAATAATAATAATAATAATAATAATAATAATAATAATAATAATAATAATAATAATAATAATAATAATAATAATAATAATAATAATAATAATAATAATAATAATAATAATAATAATAATAATAATAATAATAATAATGCTGATGATAATAATAGTAATAACAATAATAAATCAATGGCAAGGACATTATAAACTCTAGTTTAAGTAGCTGACAGATTATTTTAAATAATTTCTTTGCAACTTTTTGGCCTGTCATTTTCGGATTTAGTTTTCAACACCTAATAATTTATATTTTACATTAAAAATTCATGATAATCACTTTTGCAAAATAAGTTGGTTCAAAATAGCATAACTCCCTGTATAAATTATGATCTTTCATGGTTTTTATTTATGTATAAGTCCTTTTCTGAGCGGTCCTCCTATTCGGATTTACAGCAAGAGTTCGGCTGCGTGCTGAGGCAAGATTTATGGGACTGCTCAACCAAATACACCTGTACTTCCAAGGCTTCTTGCATGACTAGAGTAATAATTAGTATCGCAAATATGAAATGCAGGAAATTAAAGCTAGGTCATCGAAACATCGTGCTCATTTTGGTACAGGAAATGGCACGTAGAGAGCCAATATTATGACGTTTATGATCCTTTTAGGCAATATTAATCTATGAATGCTCTGTCATGTTGACAGTTTCCTTCGGCTTTGCTCATACCCTCCAGGTATATCGTGTTTAACCAGTGCTATAATATAGAGAGCGTTTGACATTTCCAGTGCTGAACGGCTTTATTTATATTTGTTTTTGAAAGAGCTGCTTACCCCCTTGGTATTTCATTACGACATTCCGCATACATCTATATTAGTACTATAAACAGAGAAAGTTTCTATGTGAACGAAAGCGGTGGGTACGCCAGGTAGTCTCAAAAATCACTCAACCGATTTTGATAAAACTTTCACCATTGAAAACCCCAGGTATTTCCAATGGAAACCGTCTAATTTAATTTAAAATCACCGAAACATTAAAAAGATGTACAAAGCTCTTGTAATTGAACATGAACACATTGGAATTACAAAAGGACATGCTTGAGAATGAGAATGCCAGGGCGTAAAATATAGTTGTTGTCCCACCGCAGAATATGCATGAAAAATAAGACAGATGTCAGAATGTTTAATGCAAGGCAATACGCTTAATATATATGCTCGCGACTATTTTTAACATTTAAGGCACATAAAAACAAGGAGAATGGAATGTGTTCACAACACTAAAATAACATAGGATACCATTGCTAAAATATGTAAATAACCGTAATATAAGAAAGTTTTGCTTTGTTTCCTTTATTGTAATGGTGAATTCATCTTCATTAGCGGGGCATGCTAAAGAATGTACAAGGAGAATAATTGCTAATATTACAAACCAGTGAATCGATATATTTAATTAACAGATGAGAGAGTTATTTTATTAGCTGGTCGCGAACCGTAGGTCCTTCTCAAAGAGTCTGACTTTGTGGTCTGGAAGTGGGGAATTTTCATATTCACCAGCTTCATCTCTGTTCATTGTATTTGGGCAGGGTTTGTTTATTATTTACAAACGATGTACCTTTAATGTTATCAATAGAGAGCCGAAGATTGTGCGATAAGCCACAAATTCAGTGCACATGGGTCCTACTGTTACTACTCACGCATGTACACAGCTGCAGGTTGAGGTATTTCTAGGTTTTCCTTAGTGCTTATAAACGGAATATGGCACGAAGGTATTTTAAACTTAGCGTTGGAAAGTTTCCTTCCCAAATTTCCTTACCAGATATGAGTTTAATGTTATGTACCGTCAGTATCCAGTGCCTGTGGTACCACATGCCGTAAAAATGAGAAAAATAAATAATAATTTGTACTTTTGAAGATAAAAGCTTTAATTGACTATATACTTTAAATGAATTTTTACCTACAGTATTCCAATTCGTTTAACATTAATATCCGAAAAACGTTTAACCATACTCACCTAACATTTAAATAAATTCAGTAAGTACATCAAGTACAGCCATGGGATAAATTTGAGTTAAACTGATCTAAATTTGGTGGACTTAGCATTCATAGTGGATATTCTTTAAAAAACCAATCTAAATTTAAAAAATATGAGTGAACCATTTAAGATGCTTAAAAGTGACACCTTCATGCCTAAACTTTTGTAACACCAGATTGAATACGAATACGAAAATATTGCTCAAGCGTTCAATGGCATTTAGGAAAAGCACTTTGACGTCGTGAATTATTTGGAGCTAGTGGCTGTTGATGAATTTCTGCAAGAAACACTTGCGGGCTTATGCCATAGGTTCCAAAGGGGAAATGCATTACAGTTTATGGTGGGTGCGACTTTATCCAATGTTATTAAAATAAAGATGGTAATAAAATCTGATTTCAAAGATGCCAGAAGCTCAGAGTCTACATTCGCATGGTGAAAAGTAGGTAAAACTATGTGTCCACTTATAATCACGTTTTTGAATGATTTAAAATGCGGAGGAGATATTCTTCCTTCTCTCAAGCACCCACACAAACTCCGACTTGTTTCTAAAATGATTCTTTTCGGATTTGGGGACGTCAAAACGTATATTTATAATTAAATCCCGATAAAAACTTTTGGCAGAATAAACTAGTTCTTCTACCTACCACAGGTAAGTGGGAAAGAAAGTAAAATGGAGCAAGTTTTTACACTTATTGGTTTACGTAAAATGTTAATGATTTATCCTCTTACCAACATTAATGAAGCCAAAATAACTATGAAGTCCTTTCATCCCATACCACAAGCAAATATAATTTTCATCCATACGTTTCTGAGGCACATCTGTTGAATAAATTAGGTACGGTTGTAAATATCAAACGAAGTCTACGAATTGAACAATCCTGTGCATTATTCAAGGGAAGAATATTCTCTGTTTCACTCTCAAGTCACCGGTTTGAAAATCACTGGTTTACACAATGAAAGATTACATAATAAACGATACGAAAACATCCCAAATTCACGTTTTTCTTTAGGTGCACAAATATGTTTTGGAACAAACGCTTGAGATGCCTTGATCTTTAATAGAAAGCATGGCTTTTCCGGCTCGTTACATTTATAAGCACACTGGAAGAAAGCGGTCAAAAACCCTTCTCTTTCAACGCAGCGCCGTTAATCAACGTAGCTGAGGTCCTGGCGCGCGGGTCACGTTGGAACCAAGACCTTAAGCTGCATGACTGTGCAAAGGAGTGGCATCACAATTAAATCGGATGAGTATACGCTCTTTGCCTTGCCTCTGAATATGCAAACTATAAAATAGCACTGATTAAAACATAATCCTCTTTATCGCTGAGATGCCGCCTTAAAGAAAAGGCTTGTGATCGTGGTATTTTAGAAATGGGGAAGCGCTAACCTTCATAACATAAACTTCAAGTTTAGTTGCTTTCTTGCTTTACGGAGGAAGTAAGGTTTTTAGAATTACATATATTCTACCTCGCGTATTTGTGAAGTTTTAGCGTAAAAACACAAATGATTCTGTTAGATACGGGACAGACATTAAATCCTGCTTTGAAGAATAGGACGTAGTAGGGATATTGAAGCGATGAAAATCAATACAAAATTTACAGGCCCCATGTATAACCTAATGTAAGTAAAAGCATGCAAAAGGCATGCAGCAAAATTTACCTGTATTGTGAGCCACATCTGTTTGCCTTTGAGTACTGTTTTTGGTTCTCTATGTTGTATCACAGTACAAATAGATGTATCTATGTCTTGTGCTTCCAGATTGCCTAAATAAAATGAATATTAAATGACACAATCTTCAGGCTCATAGCCAGGAAGTGCTCAAAACTCAAGTGCCCAATTTGATGAGGAGCAAAAATATCTTGTAAAGTGTAATATTCCATTATATATTTAATTAAAAATAGCAAAAATGATAAACTGTGAAGTAGTATCGATGAAATCAATTACCTTTAAAGTTGATAAAAACAAAATTAACAGCTGCTTATAATATCTACATACGGGAAGTCTTTAAAGTAGTTGTAATAACATATAGGATAAATTTCTTTTTGGAATGATAAAAGTGTTTCAACATGATTTTTAAAGGATGTAATTGTATACGAGATTTTTTAAGTTACTTCTATCTTTTAAACGATGTCAAACTAGTAAAATATTTCTATAGAGCTAAAGACATATGATTTGAAACCAAACACGTATTTACCAGTGATTATTCCTCAGCTAACATCTAGATATTCTTTCAAAGATGGAAAAATTCCATTCACACCGAGGAATATTAGGACTCGTAAAATATCACAGCTGAAAAATAACTTTTTACCTACATTTTTAACATGGCCACATTGTAAGAATAACGATTGAGACATGCTACAGAAAAATCTCTGTCTTACTCTAAAATAAAGAATGACAAGCAATGCATTTTCATTCCAAAAAGAATAATCTTTTCCAGAATTTTATATTTTAGCATTCTTAAATGTTCTTTTTTTGCTGTGCCAAATATAAGTTTTATCCATCCAAATACGTGTGACAAATCCTTTTCAGAACGTTGCCCCTTACTGGTAACCAAATATAGGTACATAGGTATAATCCATTTTACGTGTAATTAGACTATACCTACGTACAATGAAAAGGAATGTTCTTCAGAGGTAAGTTGCGTTTGTCAATACTGTGTGTGCAAATGCTTGCAAGTGCAAGCAGTTTTTGGTTGAATAACTCTGAATGTAAGCTTTGGTTTGTGTTTCCAGCGCTGTGAGTAAAGGGGTTTTGGTTGGTATTGCGCTCAGCTATGTAGGTTGGAATGTAGGATGGAAGTTAGGTATGTTACCCTGCGAGAGAGACATCTAATTGATTGCTTGCATTACCTGCATTTAGTGGTGCTCCAGTACCGGGATCATTCCCAAGTCCATGCAATGAACAATTATCTCAGGCATTTGATATCTGCCATAGCTGATGGAGGATGTAAGCACGAGCAAGGTTAGACCAAATTGATTAACAAAATTAATTAACGGTAACTTAACACCTGTAACAATATCAGTGTTAAAACGTTGTATACATGTAAAATGTGGACATCCGAAAAGGTGGCATGGATTTTGGCCATTTCGATCGTAACTGCAATAGGAATTGTACGCTGGAGTAATAGTTATATCTTTAATGTTGGAAAATTAAAACTTCCATTTTTCGCTTCAGGTGTTTAGATTATTCAAAGTTTATTTGTGAATGACAGATGGATTTACTAAATCTTCTGGGAAAATCCTCTATGCTTTAAACATAAATAAACTATGTGCTGGTTGCCAATGAGTAACTGCTCGTTGTTTGGAATAACTTTCAATAAATAATAAAAGCTTAGTTTATAATACAGTAAACATTGGACGTGTGGTATTATCTAGAGCCTACAAAATGTTGTATAGGTATTGATTATGCAACATCTGGGTGAGTCGAAATGGTCTAACATTCTACTGTTAATTGTTGGCCCATGTAGTAAATCAAGAAATTAGCTTTCATTTTCAAGGCATGTTCAATAATATATCTACAGTTGACTGATGAAATAAAATCAGTGTTTCTTTATCATAAGTAAAGTTATGATTTTTAATACATTGCCTAAATTTGTATTTTAAAATAACGGGATTTAAATTGAAAAGTAAATAGCTATGCCTGATATATAACAACTTTTTCATTAAATTAAGGTTATTCAGTTGCAAATGTGTAATAACGATTTCACCACTTTATACCAATAAGTTTCACAGATATGAAACTGTATACAAAAATATTAGTTCTTCAGAAATTGCAGTTAAACAAGGCGAGAAAGACTAAATCCTATATGTAGCATAATTATAACTATTTACAACAAACATACCTCTATGTAAATTATACCAAATCGGGAGGAAGAAGCATATGCAAGTAAAATACGAATTTAGAAAGAAATCATAGACGGTAAGGAGACGCGGCTGTAGTTTTGTTTCAGACTGTCTACCCTCGAACTTGAGCGGCGTTTCTGTACTAAGCTTGTATTCTGAAACCAGGCATTTCTCCAACAATACAACCCGTAACACTGAGAACCAATTAATAATATGCACGGTTTATTTAAAATCTGAATATTTCAATTAGTGGATGGATGGATAAAAGAACTGCGGGGTGTATAAGAGCAACTAAATATGTCAATATTAGTTTCCTTGTTTCGTTTGTTTGTAGTAAAACAAAAGGGGTTGGAATAAGATAGAATTCAAAATGAAAGCTTAATAAGCGAGATCAAGCAACATAAGCAATAAACAAAAAGAAGCCAAGAAATTTACGAAAGGTGTAGGAAAGGGCTCAGTCAGCGAGAGAAATTTCAATCTACTACAGAAAGTACACTTGTTATTGTTCAAAATGTACACACTCCGAAATATCATAATTTCGCCAACACATTTAAACAAAAAACAGCATTTTATCTGTAAAGAAGAGGGAAAATAACTAACACCCTTTGCTTCAAGTTTTACTTTACGAAGATTGTGCTGTTTATTACAGTTCATGTACTTATTAAAAGAATGTCATAAAATTTATATCATTTTGTGGTGTTTGGTCCACTATAAGCGTCAATTTGGTTAAATTAATTGAAAAGGTCATGAAACAATTATTTATAATTCAAAGATTTTGTGCCACCGCTTTGGTATTCCCTTCCTTTGATCCATAGAGGGTGGGATAAATGATCAGTGAGGCTGCCCGGCTGAGCTGTGTGGGAGTAATGCAGCCCAATGATTTGGATGACTCGAGTTTGTATCTCATTTGGAGTAAATTTCCATGGCAAGTTTTTCCCAGGATTTTTCTTATGGTAGTGTCAGCCATGAATAGTCTGTGACGTCAGCCAGCAGATCTGTTTTTGCTTTCGGCTCACGTGAAGAACTCACACAGATGTGTTGGCCAGGTGAGGCAAGGATGGAGTTACTGTTAGTGAATAAACTAGTGGAATAAGGGGAATGCAAAGCCCACCCTTCCGCAATCCTTGCCTAAGGTGTTACGTCACACGACTGTAATACGTCACACGTATTAAGGTCTTAAGACCGAGGTGGCTGAGGTGGTAGCGTTTTGGAACTCGCATATGGGAGATCCCGGATTCGATCCCCGGTGACAGACCAATGTTAACGAAGTATTTTTCGTGCCTTTCCTTGGTCACTAGGCGACTGCTGGATCATTTCCATTTCACATCTTTTCAATCCGGTCTTTTACGGTCGGAAGTGTAGGTTGGTACTGACTAATTGTATCTGCAACCGCTGCTGACAACAACATTATAGCATATGAACAAGTTTCCTTCAAATATCAATCCACTAAGACCTCTGGATCTCTATGTTGTCTGTTATTGTGACTAGAATTTTACAATTTGAAAACTTTATATTTAAAGATTTTAGATTTTAGTAATGATTCTGACCTTGGATTTCATAGAAAAGGGCACATTAAGGTGCTGCCAAATGGTAATTTTAGCGAAAGGAATCTTTACATGGAGTCAGAAAACTATAGGCATGACATCAAGGATTCCAGCCAAACAGATACTTTAGCCTCATTGTCACGGTGAATAAAAGGGGAACAAAGGAACCTTAATCAGACTATTCTACTGCAATCAAAGCATTGTTGTATCCCCAGAGTGGTTATGCAACAAAAGAAGAAAACTATATTGAGAAAGAGAGCATATTTAACATTACTTTCTACAAAGTGTTCCTTTAATTTTCAGTGTTCGTTTCGACAAGCTATGCACTAAACTTTTTGCCGAGTACTAACACTGCCTTCTTCCGCTCTTGAGGCACAGGATTACCATTAGGGGCCTTGTTCAACTCCTTCAAGTAAAGAAGGAATTGGAGCGAGACCAACCACTCGATTTTAATGAAGCATGTGCGCAATGGAATTCTACCTAAACACAATTGTTCTATACAAATTCAGATTTTGCTGAAGTTAAACAAGAAAAATTAAAATACAACGGAAATTAACAAACACAGTGAGTACTTGAAATGCATTTTTATCATTTCAGCACCACTGGTTTCACCCTTAAAACTTTTTATACCTATGCCCATTTCTTTTTCTGTCTAATTTGAAGGTTGTTTCATCAGTCAGGCTATATAGCTAGTGTGCCTTTTACCAACAAAACTAAATTTTATATAAACACATCTGATATACTGACATTATTACATTTTTCAAGCATTCTTTCTCATACAGAAATGAAATTTACTGCTTGTTGCTCTTATCTGTAAACCCAATAAATATAATAAAAAATATTGCTCATTTTCAAAATACAGCTGGCGCCATTATTTTTAAGTAGGTTTATAATGTTATGTGAATCTTATTTGCCAAAATTAGAAGCACAAAATCAGTTATTAATTTTTTAGTCATAGCACTATTTGCTAAAATAAAAATTTATTTCTATTTGCACATATTCTTGTATAAAACATAGCCAAATATCTTAACATTTTATTGATTTACTATTTTTTTTACAAAAATTTACAATGCCATAAACTTACAATAATAACTAAGTTTATTCCAGTGTCTTTGCACAACATGCATGTAACATTTGGCTACAAATGGATCAAAACTATTGCGCCAGTCTCATTTTATGTGTTGAAAAATGTAAATTTGAGAAAAATTTAGTTTTCTGAAAATATGCATTTCAAATATATTTACAGGCTAGGTACCTGTATTCTCAGAACCGGTTCGTAGTGCTCCAATATGATTCAAACAGTGAAACTCGACCCAAACAAGGCTCGCAGTGTCACGATACGCACTGCAAAGCAATATTTGTTTAGAAAAGGGAGTATAGTAATGCATTTCCAAAACTGTTTCAAATCAGGTATCACAGTGGGTGGTTTCTACCTGCCCCGTCAACTGCACACCTAAATATTTAAACGTGCACTGGCGCCTTAAGAATGGCAGAATTTGACATTTTATTTATGGATCTGATTCCTGAAATTCCTAGGTACATTTATGTGAAAATCTGAAATTCGTAAGTTTTGTTATTTTTTGATCGAAATCTCAGTCCCCGTGTCTCTTAATACCCATGTTTTCAATGAGACTAAAACCTTCATTTATTTTCTCGTGGAGTCTAGTCAGCTTTAGTTATGAGCCTTTCTGAACTATAAGGGTATTAAAATTTACGCACTTAAATAAGCACGTTTGAATAAAGGAAACACACGCTAGTATCTCAAAGTAAACAATAGAAATACGAATATATTTTGCCATCTTACAATCTCAACAGTTCAAGCCAAGAACATCAAATGGAAATTCAAGACACCTGTGTCTCATCTGTCTCAGCAAAAGTAAATATTCCGACGTCGGGCTCGGCGCATAACAAAGGATGGACGGGGCCAAGCTACTTGATACCACATGCCGTGCCGGCGAGCGGAAAGAGACGCTCAAGGTCAGACTACCCCACGTGACTGCTGTGGTATGTGACTTTCAACAATTGCGGTGGCAGAAACAAAAGGGGTTTCGAGAACGTTCAAGAGACTTGTAGCTGCGTCATTTCCGGTGCGTACGTAGCACTCGAGAACGGTCCATGTGACGGGATCCTCAGTATATAGGGGGCCAGAGAAGTACAGAGCACTGAGTTTTAGAGTTGAGTTACCGACATGGATCGATTAGTGTCTCGTGAGTGTGAGACAGCTGTGCGTGTCTGCATCGTCTTGTTGGTACGTCGTAAGCAGATTCAACGGGCATCGCGAGTGATTGTAACATCGTAATTAGTGCATGAGAGACAGAGGAAGTGAAAAAGACACTAAAAGGACTGAGTAAGGTTATGAGAAGTAGTTGTGATGGTCCGAAAGATTGTAGACTGTGTTGACGGCAAGAAGAAAATTGTATTTGTGGTAAAATTTTAGAAGATAATAAAGTGATAGAAAAGTTACCGGAGTGATTTTTTGTGATTTGTTACAATACTACACGTTTGTTTCTGTAATTTACTGGTATAAAAATTGGGAGAACAGGCATTTAAAAAGGATACATGTAAACAAAGTCACCCGTTGCATATTTTATTAAAATTTTCACTTTTATCTTATGCAAGACCGGTATTTTATCTATTTATTTCAATGATTCTTCCAGTTAATGGGAATCTCGCATTTCCCTGAATATCGAATCAGATATGGCAGTCAGGAAAAATGTTGTATTTCAACTGACTGGCATTATCTTGTGTTTGCATCTAATGGGCTAGGACGTTTATTGCCGTGCGCCGCCTTTGTTGAAAGCTTTTGGTCGGAGAGTTATAGCAAACACGCCGCATGGCCTTGTATTGATGTTGAATGTTATGGGACCAACTTTGTTTCGACTTGTAGAGGTTATGATGTAGGGGCAAATATCCATGGGAAAAGGAATTACCAACAGACATGTCATACGAAATTGTGTTACCGCAGAAGAAAGGAATGCTTATTGCAAGAATTATGACTGCGAGCAGAGGCTGTTCTGCTTCAGTGCAGGTGGTCACTGCGTCTGCTCTCGGTATTGCTGAGCATTTCCTTTAATACCTTGCTAATTGGACTGTGATGAATGTGCAGAAAACACTGATAAGAGCATCGTCAAGTCAATGCCTGGTTTCTTCGATAAACTTACCTGATATACTCTCCCGGTTTAATAGGTAGTTCTTAGCTACTGTGGGGTTCACAGGTAGCGTGTTTATCCATATACTTCACAGAGTGACGTCAAGGGCTTTTCATTTCAACAAGGTGTAACAGAAACAACACGTGTAACAAGAAAGTGATGTTACTTTTCACATTCACATTGCTTAGCTTTCATTTACTTAATTACTGGCTGACGTTGCCCGTGGTTCGACAATGGATTTCTGCAACTTTTAGACTTGTCCAATAACCATATGTTTCTTTGGAGACATTTAAAAATATTACTTAACACGCTTAAACGGAGAGTTAAACCCTTAGGAGACTATAAAGAAGAAAAAATAAATAAAACAAATAAATGCATGGGGAAGACACCATGTAAATGCACTGTTTAATAATTACAAATACTACAGGAAGAAAAGTAGGTAGAGAAAGCTGTGCGGATATAATACGTTGCATTTTTATTTCAGTTATATAGAAAACTGTATGAATTGTTGTAGATGAGGGAGTGTCACGTCGGAAGTACTATTAAGTTTCGGGCTTCATAGGTTAACGAACTACCAGATCAATCAACGGTAAATGATTATTCTTTTAAACAAGCCGTGTGTAGGAAAGTTGGATTCACTCAAAAAATACAATGCCATTACAGGGATTTGTTCCACGGGTCTTCCGGTACCCGTCCGGTTACTCATACCAACTGAGCTACGATAGCAACATGCCGGCAGTGCATTAACATTAATAAGCCTGATTCTACCAATCCAGCATTTTCTATAGACCATTTTGTAATTAGACTAAGATTTCAACTAAGGTGTTCACAACAGTAAAGCGGAGCCAGCTCCTATCACGTGATGAACTTGTATCCTTTATTGGCTGGAGTGGAGCTTGTTGCTACCCCCCTCCATCCAGTACAAATTGATATCTAATTTAAGCCAATCAGAGAAAATTTTCCCACGTGATAGGAACTGGTTCCGCTTTACTGCTTGGTTGTGATTTCAGTGTAATTATAAAATTGACTATACATATGGCTGGTGTTAAAGAACAACTAATTACCACTCAAAAAACAATCATTATTTCCGCCAGTGGGCAGTTATAACCCTATTAAACATCATACATGTAGATTTCCTGTCATTGAACATTATGTCAACGCGTTCTTGCTAGAACAACATTGGTGAATTTTCTTGCTTCAGCTGCGATGAACTTCTCCTCTTATTAAAATAATGGGGACAATTCTCAGGATATCTTTCAACAGGTGGTATTCACATTTTAGAATTGTGTTGTTTGGTTAGCGGCGTCCACTAATCAGTCCTTGTCTGAAGAAGTGCGCCAGGGTGGCGATAGTACTGAAAATGACATTGCATTCTTTATGATGAAATCTAAATATTTGTTCATGCATGATGAATGGGAGGAGAGCAGCCGTCGCTAAGTGATTGCCTTTGTATGGTAGGGTGACAGAGCAAACACTGCACGGCGCTAGAATCAAGGTAAGTGAGTGACATAATTAATTCATAGCATATTTTACAGCGATGAAAATTGGTTCATTAAAGATGGCGTGGTGACTGGCTTTTGCAGTGCACGAGAACCACTTACGAAGTGGGATGGTAACTGGTCAGTTTAATACGGTGTCCACGCCTTGCTTAAGATATAATTGCTTGGAAATGTTCCGAAGGCTTTCTGAGTGAACTTACCGGCGAAACACCACTAGTTTTGTTAACTCTGTATCAAAATTGGTTTTATTAAGTTCATTGACACGGACACTTTTATTTCTATGAACTTTTGAATTTAGATCTATGCTATTGAATTTTATCTATGGAAGCACTTTAATTGCTGTGGTTCTTAGTGTCTCGTCCTGCAACGTGGAAGGTATTGCCTCGGCCATACATTAACCAGGGATTCCTCATGATGAGTGTAACAAATTATGTCGGGTGGATACCGAATGCGCGCGAAAAGGTCAAAGTTTTCTTAACTGCGCGCGAGGTACTGAATTGTAAACAGGTCTACTGCGCGCGAGCCTGTCTAGGGTAAACAGTCCAACTGCGCGAGCGGGTATACCACAAACATGTCAAATGCTTGCGAGGCTTTCTAGTGTGAGTAGCAGAAGTGTGACACCACTAGTAAATAATGTTAGTCATTTGTTTCGAGAGTAGGTGTGGCTATACGTTATAAGGTTGGTAACACTGTTAACGACTGTCGAATATTCCGAGTGTATAAGATGGCGTGCTATTTATAAAATGAAGTGTGTGTTTCTATAGAGCAATGGATTCAGCGATTCTCTGTAAGTTATGAAACGTCAAAGGGGACAAAGTTTGGTTGTTATAGATGGGTATAAATTTCGCAAAGAAAGAGAAACACAGCGAACAGTATCGTGGAGGTGCACTGTTAAAACTTGTAAGTCTCGTATTTATTTAAATGACACTGCTACTCACACTTTTGTTAAGTAAAGGAATAAGACATAATCACGAAACCACTCATAGTTTGGACAGGCATGTAATCTCTAATAGAGTAAAGCGCAATGATGCTACCGAATTATTTGAAAGACCATTAAAAGTTGAGTCGCAAAGAAGTGGCCAGTGAAAGAGTTGACGGTTTTTTTTTTCTTTCTTTCTTTCTTTCTTTTTTTTTTTTTTTTTAATTTAAATTAACGTTCTCCAACATTGTGTCATATCGGACGAAAAGAGTTGACGTGAATGGCAACTAGGCCAGCGGCCCATAGAGAGTCTAGGTTTCTAAAAAAATTGGGAAGGAAAATGCAAGAATGACCGCCGCGCGCAGTTGACCAATTTGCCTTGCGCGCAGTCGGGGCCCTCCGATTATGTCCAATCAATTACTGTCAATAAAGAACCGTTTCGACTAAAAATATTAATAATAATTCATGTCAAATATATGGAGCTATCTTTTCTTGAGGAATGGGTATAAGTTAGGTTAAAATGTCATGCAATGACATCACAGCGTTATTCACACAATGCTTGGGCGACAGCTAACGAAATAATAAACCATTTATATCCATTCGTCAAGAAACTAGATGGCTCCAAATATTTGACGCAAATTATTCTTTGTTAGGCGAAACGGTTCTTTATTGACAATAATTGTACAGGACGTATTTGTTAAGGTCATCATACAGAATTATGGTTAATGTATGGCCGAAGCAGTGACTTCCACCCGGTATATTGGGTGTGAAAGACAGCTTAATTTGCTCAGAGGACTCTTTATCAAGTTTGAGGTCCTTTTAAGTGCTGTAATGCTACGACACTGGACCACCAAATTTACTTCCCTTCCGAAGGAAGCCATGCTTACGTTTTTTCCTCCACCTCGTTTGAACCTTGGGAATAATAGGCTAGAGAATTTCATACCCAAGAAATGGAAAGATTTTCCAGTAGTGCTCGGATGAATGTATGGAGAAGGCAGGAAAATATTTAGAAAAAATAAGGCTAAATGGTTAAAAGAAATATGAATAAAAATAGAGACAATTTGAAAAATGGTAAAGAGGTGTAAAAGTAAATAATGGATATGATAAAATTCCTCGTTATATATAAAAGAATATGTTAAATATAAGGGGAAGTTGTCGAAATAAGCAACTCCGAGAGGAAGGAATAAATTGTGTAAATCTCTAGCTGGCATCCAGATGGAATATCTGCAGGCTTCCAGTAGCTAAGGCAATTGCAGGGAATATTATTGGTATTAATTATAATTATTTTATTATTTTACTAGGTTAAGATTATATTTTTGTAATGAGAGTTAATTGTTTTTAAATAAATAATTCCAACTCAAATATACTGAATTTATTGATTACAATAAACCTATTTCCTACCACAAGTGCACTTTTTGTTTAAATTTTAGATTAACACACCTTTAAAAAGAAAAAAGAATTCTGTAAAGGTTCATATAGTGTACTTAAAAGTATTTTCGTAAGAGGAGTTTCTTAAACAAATAAAACCGTATTTATAGCAATAAGATTCCAATAAGATATTTTATTACAGAGATGTTTAAACGTACTGGGCAAAAATGTTTGCCTCTTGTCCCCATTTTCAGGGAGAAAATAGGTTTTCAAGACGTAGGAGAAGACAGAAAATACAGGTAGAGAAAAATGGCTATAATGTTGATCATGCACAACTATATTTTTACGCTAAAGTTCTTTGAAATGGCGTTCAAAGTATAAGCTGCATACGCCACTGGGGAGTAAGAGTTCGTATGTTTACCGTTTTTCTTTAATTTTTTGCCCAAAAGATAAGAACATAAACCTATTATACAAATTAAGCAACACAGCAGTTCCGTTCTCCCTTATTTTGCATCTGGAATTTTTATTAAATTATTTGTAATAGTAATTTGTCATCAAATGATACAATCTCTCGGGAGATCTTCAAGCTCAGATTTAAAGGTATAGAAAACACTTCCAGTGCTGGCAGTTACAAATTTATGTCTACTAATATGAGCGACTCCAATATTAGTGCCCAATGATTATTCTTCTGACCGCCTCCGTAGCGCAGTTGGTAGCATGCTTGAGTCTGGCGCGGAGGACCCGGGTTCAATCCCCGGTACCAGCATGGGGATTTTATCCCCTCTGGGAGGTCTGGCACGGGGTGCACTCAGCCTCGTTAGGTCCCACGGGGACCAATTGAGGAGCTACTTGATGGAGAAGTAGCGGCCCCAGGCGCATAACTGGCCGGGAGGGCTCGGGGCGCTGACCACGTCCCACCCTCCAGTACTGCACCTCACCAATGACGCCTGTAGTGGGCAGAGGTGGGGGACGCAGTGGCTGGGCGGTAGGCCTAGGCCCCTTGGCGGCTGTCGCGCCGGGGTTTAGTTTAGTTTTAGATTATTCTTCTACCGTAATATTAATTAAAGCAGCAGCGAGATTAAACTTAAGGAATTAACTTTGAATTGTCCTGAGCATATCCAAAACGGAACAACTCTATGGCTGTTCAGTTCCATAAGGGTGAAAATTTTATAAATGAAATTATAATTAAATTAAACTAAGACAACTTTTGGAAATAGCAAAACTCTGGAAGACAGCTGTTCAGTTAAGTTAATTGGGAAGAGCTTCAAGACGTTTTTCTGACGATATATGCCAGAACTGTTTCTTTACTAAGCACAAATTACAAAGCAGTTAATTTCAGTGCATTCGCTGAACCGTATTTAAATGTTACGGTTAAAGCATCTCCAACAATAGATTTTACATGAACAAAGTCAGGCCAATAACCTCCGCAAACACTGCAGTGTGACAAAAACTAGACAATGAGTGGTAAACATATAAAAGTTTACAAAGAAGTGCACCAAAATGTGTAAGGAAGTCGTAAATGGTGCATTGACATCGAAGGGCCGGACATGAATAACCATTGTTTTAGGACTAAATTTGAGGAAAAGCTATGGCTAAATGGCAGCAGTCGACATTGCAGGAAAAGTGTCATCGGCCGACACTTGAGTACTTTAAATCCACTTATAATGCTGAATCAGATACGAGTGGTTAGACTGATGGTTGGCAACGGTAATAATCCAAAACATTATTAAAATGATTAGGTCCGAAGTTAGATTTGCATCCAGAATTAGTGCTATATGTACCTCTTCTGCAAGGTATCGAAAATATGAAGGCTAAATTCCAGAAAGTTCTGAACAAAACTATTTTGAAAATGATTAAGAAGGAAACCACGCCACACGACAGAGTGTAATTCTTTACATTTGCGCCTCTGACAACGTGTGACGTAGAAATAAATGTTTCATTGTTTAAAAAGTACTTCAGTGATAGGCGTTGAAATTTCACATTTAATAATTTACGAATGTACATTGCAATCCAGTGTAATGCACTCTGTGACGATATTATATAGTTAATAAATAGCAATATGTATAAGCAAGCTCTTAAGTGCAATTTCAGAATGCATAGTCCCGGGTTCGATCCCAAGGACCCGCATGTGGTATTCGTGGTGGACGAAGCGGCGTCAGGGCGGGTTTTCTCCGGGTGCTCCGGTTTCCCCCGCCATCTCATTCCACCGGTGCTCCATCTTCATTCCATGTATCATCAGTGTCACCGCCTGCGGTGCCGTAGTAGTAAAAGCGGGCGTTAAACACTACAACAACAGAATGCATAGTTTATGATGCTTGAGGGTTGTGTTGCAGTGAGGTGGATTTCATGGTCAAGCTGTACCTACCTGCAGCTGTTTACATGCGCGAGCGATAACAGTGAAGTCCATGTGCAGTATACCTATAGAAAAACGCACACACCTCCGGCCTTTAGTAAGCACCAACTTTCACTTAACCACAAACTTTTAATGTTGTTCTCTTAAGGGTCGTATTTGAAGCAACATAATGTAGATTGAAAGCTATCAAACTACGATAGTTTATTTAAAATTAGTTAGAACTATAAATATAAGTTATAAAGCTTGCTCAAAGCAATAGTTAAAATAAATTCACGACGTTTTGCACAGGCAATTAAAGGTTCATAGGTGGTGATAGATTTTTAGTACTGAATTTGAAATTGTAAATGATTTGAAGAATTAAATATAAAATAAAATGACTAAGCTAAACTCTGTACAGGATACACTAAAATTCTGAACAAAATGTGTTCAAAGACATTAGGTTTAACGGTTCAACCTTTTTAAAACTCCCCTCGGTGTTCTACAGAGTTTAACGTTGTGTCAAGGCATAGCGCAAAGTTAAACTGTAACTGGACTATAGGCAGAGACGTCGCAGGTAACAAATAACCCATTCATTTCTTGTAGTCTTTCGGCGTTTGCAGACAGCACTCAGACCGGTTTTACCTGTCTGTCTATGGCCCTTGGCCACTGTTCTTAACATTCTTTGTAGCGATAATGAAACCAGCTGCTTAAGGATTTCCTTGCCTAGTTATAACACACATTAGTCTTTGAAAGTACTTGAAAACAATTCACTGAAATGTTATGTAAGCTTACATTTTATTTATCCATAAAGTTATGTTACATCGAATTTTCTGAAGCCGTGTTATGTTTGGCTATTACAAAGTTTCCTTGTTGATCAGGTAATTTTGGAAATTTCCAAAACCATCCTAGTTGCTAGCATATTTGTTTTAGTAACAGCGATATAATCAAATAAAATTAGACTTACCTTTACGGCACTGCAGAGGAACATGTTCCGCATCTATGAAGAAGAGTCCATTCCATTTTTATTGCTCTAAGCAGAGCTCCATCGTTCCCACCATAGACAAGAAACATTTAGCATTCTTCTTCATTTCATCAACTGTTATCTCTCATCTCGACCAAGTTTTTCGTTGCAAGAGAAGGAAGCATAACTCACCATTGTAGCATAACCCTAATATTTTGTTCTTTCTATTGTTCTAATACCATATGTTATTTTACCCCTTCTTCCAACACATATTTTGGCGAGTACAAACACCACATTAGTTTATGTCTTTAAGGTACGCTTATTTTTAAATGTTTATTTGCCTGATGTCTAATTTTTCAAGTCCATGTGAAATAGCAACACATAAAATAGAGGAGTCTCTTTCATTTTGCCCCTTCCCCAACTCCAGATTTCTATGCCACACACCATCTGCTATAATTCAAATAGCGCCTGGTCGCCGAGATTTTTTTGAGATCCGGTTCCTTTGCTTTATGTGTTCCATTAAATATGATTACATGATGCAAGCAGTGTCCAGCGTGGAAGGTTTCTGGGGACAGTATATCAGCAGTTACTTTGTTTGCGTTTTCGTTTATACCTTCAATGAAAATATTTGAGATGCATGTCTTCCATAATATATGGAGTTCCTTTTAGTACTAAGGATACTGATCCAAAAATCATATCAAAATAAACGTTGCAAATTGTTGTGACTTATCTGCGCAAACTCTTTAGTTTAAGTTCTGCTGTTTTTCTTCCCTTATATTTAATTATAATAAATGCTTTGATTGTTGTGATTTGTATCAAAATGGTACTCATTTACTTATAGATATTTAGATGGTAATTAATTCAGTGAATAATTCTATTAATAGCTTCCTCGAATATTTCAGGATGTGTAGTTCATATGACTCAATCAGACCACCTGCTGATAAAAACTGAAAATGTGTTTCATTATGCTTATTTGAATAATCATTTGTAATCTATGATTCGTTTCTCATAATAGCTTTGTATCACCAACACAGCGTAATTCTAGTATGAATACAACCTTGCTTTATACGTATATAATAGTATATAATTACGTAATACAACCTACAATGTGTTCGAGTCAGTTTAAGTATTCTGGTTTTTTTTCCTAACTTTATTCAAACCAGTGCTTAATCATATTATTAATCATATTAGTTTTTCTACTAATTTATATTAATATTCCTTCACGTCTTGCCACAAGCTCAGTGATCTAAATTATAAAGACACGGCTGCAAGTCATTGTAGCAAATGTATGTACTCCTTAGTGACTTTTAGTAATTTTATTGATGCTGAAAGAAAAATCGTGTATTGTAGAATTGTCGAAGCGATACATAGTGCGTCTCCAAAAGTTGTGAACATAAGATACACATGTAACACCCTTATATTTTCTACCATAACAGAGTTAAAACGTATTAAAGTATAGTTAATAAATGTTGACGGTGGCTTTGTTATATCAGATCGATTACTGCCAGTATTCCAAGCACGTTCTTCTTATTCTAATTTAATGTAGTGCAGAAGTTTGAAACACTCTCTCCCACGTTCGTTAAATGCCTACGGTATGAATCACATTTTTACTTCTTCTTGTTGAGCTGAAGGCTGATATTATCTAGTCCTGGAGATGTATGGAGGGAACCCCCCTGGGGAAACCTACAGCCAGTCCAACTCTGGAAGCCTCTGCTCTCCGACGCTGGAATAAGAACAAGCTTTGGATGAGAAATCAAACATGTTGATTTATAAGCAGTTTAGTTTCTCCAGCAGACCCATGTGACCGAGACCCGGCGGACAGAACAAGGCATATTGTGGGGATATGTGGCAGGGCAAGAGGGGAAAAATTACTTGACATGTCCGGCTAACACAGTGGCGTACCCAGTTCCATGGTAAAAAGAACCAAAAGTATTGAGTAGGCATTCTTTTGGAACAGGAAGCCTCAAAGCCCAATCATTATGTACAATACTTTGTGTGCAGTGTTTGCGAAGACCCAGATATGCTGGGTCCCAGCACCTAGTATATCACACAAAAATATGTTCCTAGTTATCTGAAATGTTGTGGCAAACCTCTTGTGTTTGAGCAGATGTTTATCACAGAAGAAACCACGTTGGTATATATGCTCTGTTTGCTTCACCACTACTGCAAATTACATTTACTTATGCGGATTGAAGAAATTGCTTCACCACTAATAACTAATAAAGCCTATATGTTTGATAGATAAAATAATGTTTCTGTATGTCAGAAGGGCTGACTGTGCGGACTTTCGGATGTGGCGCTTCAATTTAGCCAATGGATCTTTCTTTTTGGATGAATGAGCTCTTATTTAAAACTTCCAGGGAGAAGCCAGTGAAGTGGATTGTACCAATTGTCACCATATATCATTAATATTACTTGCCAGATATAGACTATGTCCTAAGGATGGTGACAGATGCAACGATGACAAGGTTAGGCTGACATTGCACAAAAAACAAATGCTGGCTAGCTACTCCGCTACAACATTCAAGAGTTCCATGCTCATGCGCAGTGTTATGGTAGTGCAAGTAAACAAACTGCAGATTGAACCTAAGCACTGGTTTATATTTGCAATACTTATTTAATAATACAGCCGTCTCATACACGTTAATTGCTGTCAATAAGCCTGATAGTTCTGTTGGGTGTTTACAAGCTTGTTACTGTATTCAATGCCAGTTTGACATACTGTATGGGTGTTTACGCGTTTCTTATAACCAACCGTAGAAGGCGATTTCATAAATTGTAGTATAGAATAAGGATTATTATAAAATCAATCGATATTGTTTAATTGTAAATAGCGGTTAGTACATTAGTTAGGTGTTGTACATTTGACTGCAATCTCTAGTGACAAAGAAATTAATTTATTGTCAATGTATATGAATTGGAACTGTGGTGAACGCTTAAAAATTAAGGGAATAATCCAATGAAGTGGAAGAAGTGTGTTAAAAGTCACCTTTGCTTTCCTTTTTCATTGATAGATATCCAAACCTTGTATGATCATAACCTATTTGTGTTTTCTACCTCCTTAACTGCTAGATGCCCTTCAGCGTAATTTAAATATCAAGTATCCTGGTAGACTAAGGACACTTGGTAGTGTCAGAATAGCAATTTGCATGCAGAATGATATGTGTGTTAGTGTTCCTTGAAAACAATGCAATCTATCATAATGAAACTTTTATCGCTCATAAAACAGCTTCTTCTGATTCAGAAACCAAAATCAAATCATAAGTAAAGTTAATAATTTTTAATCTATTGATATTTCAATAATCAAAAATGTTCACAATTTTTCACAGATTTCCTTATTTAGGTGCACTTTTCTCCTAAACATTTCAAATTTTGTAGTCACCTTGCAAACGTGTTACGCAACATGGCTGGTGACCGATTAAGACATTTTAACCAATAACAGTAGGTTAAAAAGTAAATAATTATGCAGACTTTCTTTTTTAATTTTTTAATGTATGAAAACATTTTTGAGGAATTTCATGAAAGTGTAACAAACAGCTTTCACCGATTGTTTAGAGCAGTACGTTCTGCATAGGCACAAAAAATCAAAGCTCCATCATAGTTTTTGTTTTGGGGGCGGGGGGGGGGGAGGATGTACCCAAAGTTTAAGAAGCATTGACAAACTTTATAATTCTATTAAAGATATATATATATATATATATATATATATATATATATGGAAGCACATACAAAGTAATAACTATTTTAAAGAATGTAGCTTTAAAAATCGATCCTCACGTGCTAAAAATTTCAATACTTCAAAATTCACATAATACAGCGTGGCTCCTCCCAAAGTATTAAAACGTCTTTAGAAACAGCGCATCAAATGTTTAAAAATATATGTGAACCGAAATTTAAAAACCACGTATATATAGGACAAACACACGACGGACACAAAGTCCAACTTAATTCATCTACATTTTTGGAATTAATTACTTTCAATGCAGTATTCCCTTAAAAAATGGCAACGATCTCATGCAACCATCAGCTGCAAGAATTGAATAAACTAAAGAAATGCTTGCACAAAAATTGTGTACTAAGGTCAAATTAAGAAGTCTGGGAGCAACACAGTAAACTATTGGGTCCAAGGAGCATTTCATATATGCCACATCAAAAAGGGACTAATTATGAACCAAAAAGAGTTAGATCTTAACAACGGTTTGATATAGGCAATTATCACTTTGTGTGTACAGTATATTCTACGTTTTGGGTATATAGTAAAAAAGTCATACCAATAAGAAAAAAAATAGTAGATTGTTGGATTTTTACAGATGCATGTGAATGTGAACCGCTCATATGAACATTCAGCTTAAACGGGGGAAGTAAAACTACCGTTCACAGCTATGGTCTATTTGCGCTGATTACGTGAAGGGCATGTGGCAGCTTCGACACGTGTGCATAAAGACCTTAATGCTACACAACTGTACTTCTGCTTCTATACCTGAAAGCCAGATGGCACTTCCGACACCTGCCCATAGAGCCTTTATGTTAGACAGCTGCATCTCTGCTTCTATAACTGAAGGGCAGATGGCACTTCTGACACATGCCCATAGAGGCTCTATGTTAGACAGCTGCATCTCTGCTTCTATACCTGAAGGGCAGATGGCACTTCCGACACATGCCCATAGAGGCTTTATGTTAGACAGCTGCATCTCTGCTTCTATAACTGAAGGGCAGATGGCACTTCCGACACATGCCTATAGAGGCTTTATGTTAGACAGCTGCATCTCTGCTTCTATACCTGAAGGGCAGATGGCACTTCCGACACATGCCCATAGAGACTTTATGTTAGACAGCTGCATCTCTGCTTCTATACCTGAAGGGCAGATGGCACTTCCGATACATGCCCATAGAGCCTTTATTTAGACAACTGCATCTCTGCTTCTATACCTGAAGGGCAGATGGCACTTCTGACACATGCCCATAGAGCCTTTATGTTAGACAGCTGCATCTCTGCTTCTATACCTGAAGGGCAGATGGCACTTCCAATACATGCCCATAGAGCCTTTATTTAGACAGCTGCATCTCTGCTTCTATACCTGAAGTGCAGATGGCACTTCCGACACATGCCCATAGAGCCTTTATTTAGACAGCTGCATCTCTGCTTCTATACCTGAAGGGAAGATGGCACTTCCGACATATGCCCATAGAGGCTTTATGTTAGACAGCTGCATCTCTGCTTCTATACCTGAAGGGCAGATGGCACTTCCGATACATGCCCATAGAGGCTTTATGTTAGACAGCTGCATCTCTGCTTCTATACCTGAAGGGCAGATGGCACTTCCGACACATGCCCATATAGGCTTTATGTTAGACAGCTGCATCTCTGCTTCTATACCTGAAGGGCAGATGGCACTTCCGACACATGCCCATAGAGACTTTATGTTAGACAGCTGCATCTCTGCTTCTATACCTGAAGGGCAGATGGCACTTCCGACACATGCCCATAGAGACTTTATGTTAGACAGCTGCATCTCTGCTTCTATACCTGAAGGGCAGATGGCACTTCCGACACATGTCCATAGAGACTTTATGTTAGACAGCTGCATCTCTGCTTCTATACCTGAAGGGCAGATGGCACTTTGGCACTTCCAAAACATGTCCATAGAGGCCTTAGTGCTAGACAACTGTACCTCTGCTTCTATATGCGAAGGGCAGATAGCAGCTTCGACACAGGTCCATAGAGACTTTAGTGCCAGGCAAAGTACTTTTGCTTCCACACGTGTCGGATAGATGGCATCATGGTGCCGTCCAGTCTACCTGCTTTCGTTTCCTATCCTGAACCGGGAAGCGAATGCGAATGCTCGTGGTAGAAAAACAACTATAGTATATAATGTGGTGTGGGAAGCAACAAGTATCACTGGCTCAACTGAATGATAACAATCAATAGTGTTGTATTGTGTACATTGTCTATTGATACGTATTTTGTGTTTTACATTAATAAACTATCTGTGCAGAGATGATAGAGTATTGTCTATTACCATCTACTTTCATTTTTACAACTGTTTGAGGCCTAGGGCGGAACTTTGGGCCGTGTTGATTATGCAATAATTTAATATTAATCGACGTTATTAATAATGGTCCAAACTGGAATTTGCCTTGGCAACTTAAGGAACCTAAGAAGAAAGGTGATTTTAGTCGGTCCAGGAGATTTGAACCCGGGACCTCCAAAAATATTTTGTCATGTTTTGTAGAGGTAAGTTTGTTTTTAAGACTGATTTAAGTCATTGTGAACGGTGTATGACGAATACTTGCTATGGAGTGCTACATACCAGTATTGTTATTTTCTCTACCACACAGTTAAGAGGAAGCGTTGGATTTCATCAAACAATTCAATACTGATATCTTACATGTATCAGAAATAAATGTCTTAAGTCCCATTAACTCCAAAAAAGTAGAAAAGCGCATGTCTGTATGTGTGTCACTATGAACAGCATAACTAAAAAATGTAGCATCGGAAGAAATAAAACTTGCTATCTCATTATTATTTATTTATGGCAACGAGCTTACTGCTGGTGGTTTTAAACACACAAGCCGTGTGTGGGCAATGTTTAAAAGGTGGAATCAGGACTGAAAAATTCAATCCCGGCTATGGCATTGCATTTTTTAGTCCCGATTTCACCTTTTAAGCTTGCTATTTAAGTTCAATATTTTCCAAAGAAGTGACACGAAGGTTTTTGAAAAAAATCCCCCATTCCAAACTACTCTTTACATAGTAATTGTAACGATATTGTTGAGTTTCTCAAATATGGTTCTAACGATTTTGATTAGAATGATATATACCTGCTTAATATTTTTACATAAGGAACAAAATGGATTTTTTTTTGGGGGGGGGGGTTGCGTATCAGCTCATTTTTATTGCTATTTTGTATAATTTGGTATCAACGGTAAACCATATGAAATAGACAAACTCTATAAAGCATTATATATATTAAAAATAATATTTGAAATTTAAAGGCCAGCTTCGAAACAACTGACTGTCACTTCAGTTTTCTCTAATCCACTTGTATTTGCAACAGTGTGTAATGGTAGTAATTCTGCGAAAGCTTATCTGAACTAAATAGAAAAAAAGGCCTGTTCCGTGGGCAGAGCGTGGAGCTCTGGGTCTCGGCTATGGAATATATTGGCATTCAATCCCAACTATAGGCTGTGGAAAGTTCCAGTGCCCACTCAGAATTAGAATCACTCCTATAGGTAACTATGTTAAGGTTTTATCTGTATACACAGTCTTTAACCAAATTTGTGGTTTTGAAGCCTAAGATTATTTATTTATTCTCAGAGTACTGTATAGATATACACATTAGTTCGGATTATGACAGTTATCTTGGTACTGTAATATTTTATTCCATCTTAGGTACCCCAAGCTGGGCATAATTGAAGTGCAGCTGTCGTTTCTCAAATTGCTGCGCTAAATTTTTAAAAGTTTATTGATCTTAGGTATAGTAACAAAATAGTCACGTAGAAGTAAATATACTGTTTCTTGTTATTTTATGTTTAGGCCTCTTTTAAGATGCTGGGTGGGCGTTTCTAATGCTCTTTTACCTTCTTTCGAGAGTGAAAAGTGGCTATTACGTTACTCACAATTTCTTTTTGTCTCAGCATTGTCAATTATGCATATTTCGATAGCATTATTAGCTTAGAACTGATTTTGTATCAGTAAACAATGAAACGCAACATCGCCATAAAGGATTACTACTAGCAGCATTGAAAAATGAAATATACAGGGTGGAAGTGAAATGGTCCGTCAGACTTTAATAGCAAATTTGTCATGTTGTGAATAACAAGAAAGTCTAATACCAAATTGTTGAAAAGTTTATAGTTTTCTAGAAAAAAAAAAATTATCAAAAAAGTTTATCATTACCTGGTTGAATTATTATTGATTGAACGTTCTTAATTTATGGCTATATTCACAGAAAATTGAATAAACAACAACTCTTTCTTTTGTCAATAGATTCAACGGTTTTTGTGTAAATTAAATTTAAAGGAACCCACAATTTGTTGCCTTTTTGTTATTCCGTAACGGAGTTCAAGATTCTGATGAAGTGATGGTACTCTCTCAGCTGGTGATCGTAACGATAGAGCATAGCCAGCCAACTTAGATAGGTATAACACATTCATGTGACGTAATACCGTTTCGGGTTTTTGTAGACTAGGTATTCATATTCAAGTCTCATTAATCAACTTTGTAGATGTACCTTATATTTTGTCCCTTTTCGAGATGAACAGTAACTGTTTCATTGCTAGTGGTTTCCCCTTTACAATAGTAAATAAACAGATTTCAGTGACATCATTAGTTTAACACTGCCCTTGTAACACAGCATCGTGAGAAAGAATTAGTAATCATGAAATCTCGGAACGAATTCATGTTTTTGAGAATCTAGAAATATTGGAGGAAGTATGCAAATCTGTGAAGAGCCCTTACCTGACACTAAAGATTCTTGGTAATCAATTTTACATTGAGATTTAAGTGTTATTTTCCAATTCTAAAATATAATTAAAAATGCATTAAGTCATGATGATATTACACAGTTAGAAAACGTAGCTACGAGTGACGTGTTACAGCCGTATGATGCAACGCCCTTGCGGATAAATAAGAAGGGCAGTCATGGATTCCCATGGCAGCAACTTCGGTTTCTGGTATTTGTCTATAGTTTATATAAATCAGTGATGCTAAGGGAGGTGACATGAGGTTTAACCCAAGGTAGGAAACCTTGATTTACATTCATTTAAACCAGTTGCAGATTTCATTATTTGAAACACATTTTATAACTTCCAGTTTTACCTATGACCATTTCCTGTGGAGATATATAAGGTTTTTCCAAAACATAAAAGGAACACGCTGACATCTTTGTAGGTTTTGTTAATCAGTTTCATTTTCTCTTTCTTGTGCGTATACAAATAAAGGTACCGTGGCTGTTACCAATAATTCCATCTCTATTTTTCAAGAGATGAATGTATAATTTAAACTCACACTTTACACATATTTTTATCAACATTGTGTATACAAAATACGTTTTGAAATTTCTATTGCTGCATTGCAATCAGCCAAACCTTCCTTCTGACGTGGGAACTCGAAACAACTACATCATAAGAGCTTAATTGAACACTAAAGGCATTCCTCCCATTTTACACCGTTGTAGTGTAGGCCAATAGCAGGCCAGTTGTACTTGTTATTTCGCAAAATTACATGGCCCTTTCGTCCTGTTTGTTTGTATTAAGGGACGTGTCAAAAAGAAAAAAGGAATGAGGTAAGCTGTGTTTGTTTGTGTAGTATAGTACTGCACCCACATTAGTCTGCAAAAACATGTTGGGAATATCCTTTTAAATGATTAATTATTTAGAAACTCTGCCTGATGTTACATAGTTACTGCCAAATCTATGCCAGAAATAGATCCCTCTACTCGCTTTTCAAGTAAGAAACTATTAAATTAATATATTCTCCTTGAATTAAAAATATAAGTTTTGTTCAGGGGCTTAAATATGTTGTTGACTGTAATTTTATCTATGTGATGCATAGGTATATTGATAATTGTCTGAGTGTCACGGCAGGGATTCCGGCACGTCAGCCGATGGCTTACTATGCGTCAGACCCCGGGTGGGAGGATGAGGTGGAAATACCCTACAGGCGGCCAGAACTCATCACAGGCAGAACTACCACTACGGTGGGTTCCTAACAGGTGCAGGCAAGTTCTTCAGCCCGACGGAGTTCCAGGTCACCACAGAGAGCCCTCCACCAGCCAGCCAATCAGTCTCCCCTGGAAAGGTGGCCGACTACAGCACCTCCCCTCAGCCGAGCACCGTATTTCCAGAGCACAAGTACCATTCTAGCGCAGCCCACTGCCAACCCGCTATTACAGCTTGGAAAGACCGGATAGAGAGATTGAAATGAAAGGAAGTGAAACAGGTGATGTAAGGTAACTAGGCTTCCCAGTATTCATCTGAGTTACCCAGGGAAACCTAGAAAAACTCGGAGAACAGGAAGATCAGTCGCGGAATCAAATCCGCGACCTCCCTAATGCCTTACCGTCTGACCCATCCCGCTCAGTGTCATTTAGTTTTATCCTCAGCTCGATCTTTAATAGAATACGTAGAAGTAATTATTAATGTATTGTGATATTTGTAGCCAGCTTGGTAATCTGAGATTGTCATAAATGTTGATATTCAGAAGGTCAAAGCCTTTGTCATAAGCACGAGCACTATATGCAATTGAGCGCACATTAGCACGCCACTGCAGCCGGCTAAACGATTCTGCCCACTGTCTCTTCGGTGTGAAACCAGGTTCAAATGTATGGGCGTATGCGCTACTTGATAGATGTCGCTCAACGCCGCACGTTGTCGCTAGAGCGCAGCAGATCACGCCCTTCGCAACATACACTCATCATTATTTAAAGTAGGCCCCCACTTTTTTTTACCAGTAGTCGGAGTAGCAGTGGTAATAATAATAAAGATACCGTGTCTCTTTGTATGTAATTATAATACCTCCACGCTGAACACTGTCTAGGTTTTGTTTCGCACGATCTTTAACTGATATCACTGCTTTTTTTATTATTCGTTATAATAAATGCACATATTTAAGACATTTTTATCCTCTGATTCCAGACCACATCTAATTAAGCCATATTTATTACTCTTTAGCATTCGTCGTTTCTCCAAGTGTCGAGTTCATTGTTTTACGTGATCAATTTGGCACTGTTCACAATGTCACATGTATGGTATTTCTGTACTGTTGTCATTATCAAAATACTGATTTATTAAACGTTGTCCCCTATTATCCATATATCTCAATATTATCACGGAGCTTCACTAAGGCACTTATAGGTTCTTGAGTTACACCATTGAAATTCTAAGTACACGCCAGATTGAAAAATATTCTCTTTTCAACTTTTAAAGCAAAAGTAATATATTCTTTTGGATGATATTTCACAAATAAACAAAACCAAAACATTACTTTTTCTTATACACACAGTGTTCGTCGTTTGTGTTTCACACCGTCCATTCTTAATTCTCCTCCCTTCATAACCTTTATTGTTGTACATTCCAGAAATACTGCAAACTTCTTCTACTGTATTGTTAGGGAACGACCTTTCAGAATCATGAAACAGTTTCCTTTAAAATGTTAGCTGTTAAATGAATATTTCATTTCATTCAATCAACAATGCCTTTGTAAACAAATTAGCTCTAAATACATACCCAGATGATTGTAGTTCCCAAGGATGTTCCAAAAGAATAAAACACAGTCCTCGGTTGATATAGTATGAAGAAAGGTAATCTTTACTAGTTTATACCAGGTTTTTCTTTTGTTTAGCGTCAGATTAGTCATATTATAATTAAACGTAGCTTAAGCTATATCTAATGTTAAAAGATTCCTACGGATTCTGAATCAATATCGCATTTCTTTTATGTATACAAAGTTTGAAGAACACAGACACGTGTTGTAATAATGGTGGCCCCTTCTTGACCTAAAGGCTCAATAGGCTACTCTTCATATTACAGATTATCAAAACTGGTATGTCATTGGCAGTATATGTTGATCTTTCCTGATCCAGTTAAATTTATTTGTATGACTCCTTTTTTATCCTTTTGTAAGTCTTACACATCAGAGCTTAAGCAAATATGCACTTGGATTGTTAATGGTATGTTGTTGCCGTAATATGTAATTTTCACTCTAGCACTGTCGTTCAAGAACTAAAATCATTTCTATATTTTGTCTTGTATAACTCTAATGATCCATTTTTCCTTGCACTACATGTCGGATGCTCATTATAGTGTTTAATTTCATTTCAATTTTTATTTTAGCTGTGCTTACTTATATAAAGGCTGCCCGTGTATACCTTTAAGAACACGATGGTCCTTATCTTTAAAAAATTTTGTACAGCACACTTTAAGTTTTCTCAATTACAAGTTTATACAATGAACATGGAAGTTAGATTTATATTACTTGTAACATATGTAATGTTTCATCTTATTCTAAGAGTCCTTCATATCAACTTTTTAGAGTTGCATCTGTCCATTTCTCATGCTTATATTTCATACTTTATATTTGCGGATTTTTATTTCTTCTTCATGTTTCTTAACCCTCACTTCCATTCCTTATTATGGAAAAACAACCACCTAACTCCTTATGTCCATATTTTGTTCCAGCAATTAAAAAATTAGGTGAACTTCCCGCTTCAAAGTTAAAGGAAGTATATTGTCTCCAACATTTGCTCGTCCATCTGATTCCCATCTTTCCAATCGATGACAATGAAATGTTTGAAATGGCGAACAGTCAGGTAGCGTCCTTGACAAGTGTTTGAATACTTGATCACAGGCTTGTAATACAGTCGAAGCTCTTGCCCAATAAAAGTACTTTTGATATGAATTAAAAAAGAATATGATTCCAAAAATTTAATTGCTCTTTTTAAGCCGATGTATCATTTTCGTAATGGCAGAATAATCTTCGATTGTATACACGTTATCTTTTATATACTATCTCGTATTTTCTCCAGGTGTATTTTAACGCAGGCATTTATATCATAGATGAACAGAACTGACTCAATGAGTCCCTTCCACAACCTCACAGCGATTAGCAACCAGGCCGCTATTGTCTGTCTACCTCAGAGAACCGGTCAGTCCTTCAAACTGACAGTAAGTGGAGAGGGTATCCCTGTCACCCCCTCTACCCCATGCCTGATTTATAGTGTCCTATTTTGCTGTGTTCATATGATATTCATTCTGATGTAAAAAAGTGACTGGTTTTAAGTTCTTCCTTCTTCGTTTTGACGAAGTTAATGAACGATTCATTACGTTTATTAATTTCCTGGCGTTATTACTTTATGAAACGTCCCTCTCTCTGAAATATGTTAAATTAAGGCAGCTTTTTCAAGCCTAGTTTTGAGAGTGTTTTATGCTTAGAGAAAATACTGATTTATTTCACTTTTCTTTTTCTATGGATGATATGGATGTTTGTGTTCTTTTGGTAGTTTGCTTGTTTGATAGCTGTACTTCAAAATTTATCTTTTGTCTATATTATGCCGTCTTGATCTGATGTAGTTTTAAAGCACTTGGGGTTTTGTCATATCAGATGCTGAAACAAAAAGTAAAAGTGATAGGCATTCCTTTATCCTCATCATCCAATGTAATATTTGGAATCCAAACATTTTCTTTTATATTCAAACTAAATCGTTCTTCCTTTATTCGTTTAATATGTCAATTTCCAGTTTTAATGACGTTCTTAATTTCTTTCTTTATACACTTGATTGCTTCCAGCGATCTTGCAGTTGCATTTATCAAATAATATAATGATGTTTTTTGTATATATCACCCCGAAGTTGCAGACATTTCTGTGTTTTCCATCTTGTTAGAATGTTTAGATAAAATAACGCTGATATTTTAAAAATGTACACAGATAAAATGTTGAACTACTACTATGCGCATCGTATATTTACAGACACCAGAGTACCTGTATACATTTATTTTGTAGGAGATTTAGATATGTTTAGTGCAACACTGCGGGAATTATCCAAGGTGTAAATGCTGTTGAGGCTTGCTCTTCGACTTGGGTCGTTTAATCAGATGAATAAGTAATGATTCAATGTTAATATTTATGGTTATTTGAAGCATTCTGTGGAAACTTTATTTGTACTTCTGTCTCAAAAAGTAGATGTGCGATTATAATAACTCTATATTCCATGGTGTGTGATTTTCCTATGTATTCTTGATAAACTTGTATATTTATGAATCAGATATTTACATTTAACTTCTCACATTTTCTTGAGTACAAAGTCAACTAACGACGATATTATAAATCCTTGCCACTATATACCAGCATACGTTTTCACTTAGTGGAGCACCTTGCCGTTTCAGCCCATGTCTCATTAAGTCAATACATTATGATACAATCAGCACCACGGGTAGAGTAATTCATCTGTTTAAAGTGTTTAAATGTGTTTATCTTCCCTCATAATATGACACACTTTTTTCTGAATTGAGCACTGCTTTTTCTTTTCTTTGTAACGAGAGCTCCCGTAACGTTGCCTGTGTTTGTTTGGAAATATTGTGCTTTGGCTACTGAAAGGAGGGTTTTTTTCTTTTCTTTCTTGGGAGAAGCGTTGCTAAAAGGAGGAACCGCAAACACTAGGCCGCTACTACCGCAACATGCCGCCCGCGTCTTTTTAAACTCTTAGATCAGAGAAACAAAATCTCATTATGCAGAAACTTCATATAATGTAGAAATTCATTTCATTGGTTGCCCGCAACACATTCTTCGGCAGGATTCACACATCCTTCAACGCTTTGCTTTTGTTGCTTTTTGTTAGAGGGTTCTTCACTGAACAAACTTGTATGGTTAGGATTCTTGTAATTGGAGAGTGCTTTATGTCTTCCGCGGTATCAGGTTTGAAATCTCATTATTTCCCTGTACTCCGCAAGCTTTGTTCTGTTTCATCCAAGGAATCTCTGTATCTATAATGGTGGGCGATGATGGACTATTTCATCTGAACAGGACGTAGTATTTCGTTTACCTCTCACATCTCACTACAATGAACATTGTTGAACGTAGGCTACTCGATTCATTTCTCGCTTTGTGCGTTCCAAGTCTTTGAAATGCAAAGCACAATTCCATGGACATCCATCACTGCCATCATTATAAATACATTTTATAACACATCACATTTTGAGTCTTTTCAATTTTTAAACATAATCCACGGGAACTAATTCTTGCGAAAGCGAGATACATTCTTCAGATTTAAGGTTTGAAAAGGGGTAGAATTAGATTTAAAAATTCAATAACAAACCCTTTCCAGTCTTTTTCTACACACGGCTAGCGTGGAAGAAAAATTAATTTCCATTAAGGTTTGTGTTTTCTGAGAGGTTATAAAACCTCTGAATTTCACCTATACCTTCCACTATATGCTTTCAATTCTTTTTGCCTCTAATTTTAGACATTTCCGTAATAATTTCAACTAAAGTATCTTGATTCCTGGAGTCTGATTTCTTCTTAAGCCTTTCTTATACGAAGCCTCTATGCAATTTTACTGTAAGTTTCATAATAATATAAAGTTTAAATATAGTCCCTTTTCTAGTTCTATTTTTGCATATTTTTCTTTTATTTTTCCACAATATATCTAAATACCAGATGATCCATCTGCAAGGCCAACTGTTGAATTACACTTTAGCCGTACAAGGTTAAACAGTTGGAATTAACTTATTTTATGATTTGCTATGTAAGAGCGGTAGTGTCATTGATATCGTCCCTTCAGCACACAAAACCCTTAGTGCTTTCTCCCATTACAATGACTCCATTGTGTATTTGTTTTGTAATTCATCTTCATTTTTACAGAGCCACAATTAGAAAGCTAATTAACTGTTTTCCCTTACAAGCTATGCATTACATCAAATTGACTGACATCTTGTAGGACTTTATTGTAAAGTTTTAGATATTATGTATACAATAAAGGTTGTCCCCAGTAGACTACATCCTTCCTTTGGAAAAGTTCGATAACAGCATTTTGAATGTTTTAAAACCAAGTCTGCAAAGCCACCAGTTCACATATCCTCCGTTGCGTATACAAATATGATAGTGTGTTTTCTTGACTTTATACTGCATTTATTAGAAGTATTTACTGTTTTTAAGTTTAATAACGTTGTGAGTATTGTATAAGGCGTTTCGTTGATATGTTCTTGATGCTTTTCTATAGTCCTGTAAACAAACGCTCCTTGCATGATTTGAATTTCCCATCTTGTGTTTCATTGACATGCTTTCTACACCCGTTTTTGCCATTTCCGATTCATTTTGCGCAAACTAGTGATAAAAACATTTCATCCAATTCATCATTGAGTAAAGTGGGATTCGAGTCTGCTGAAATACACCAGAAACATGTAGTATTTTTCAACCTAATAAGTAATTTTATCTGTAGGAATATAGTTCATCTATGGAAGCTTTGTTGGTTTTGTTACTCACCATTTAGTAAATTTATGCTGGAGCCTCTGTGTGAAGACAAATTTTGCCGCCAGTATCTCTACTGCGGCCATGAAAGTAACACTTTGCAACTTCAGGAACCCCCTCTATACTCTTGTCTAAACATTTTATTCAATTTTGTTCCTTTATCTTCTCTTGATTTTACTTCACTCTTGACAGTTTTACTAGTTTGGTTTAATAAAATTAACTTTTTCGGTAACATTGAAGTATTCCTTTTAAAGTAATCTTATACTTCTTCATTAATTTGTCATTTTGTACTTATTTATGATTGTAATCCTACATTCAGAAGGTAAGTTTCGTGACTCCAAGCTGAACTAGTACTACATAAACATCCTGAGTTCAGTTCGTAATGTGCATATTTTGCAATTATAATATTGATACCATCTAGGACAGAATTTGAGTGGTGTCTTAGGTTTATACGTAGTCACAGAAGAAATTACTTTGTAGCACAAACGCCAATAGGCTTACTTGTTAATTGTCCACACAAATGTTTGCAAATCTATAAGCTGCCAATAAACATTAGATAAATACGAATGAATTATAAGTGGTGCCTTAAGTCATTTAGCACCTCGAGTGCTATTTTTATACAATTAGACATAAATGTTATTCACAGTTTTCTGTAATTGTATATTTTTCATTGTGTATTGTTGTTACAAAGCTTAAACTACATCTTGCTGTTTATTATCGCTACAAGTTTATTAATGGATGTGAAGCAAAGGGTTATAGCTACATCGGAAGAGGGATAGTCTGCAAGTGCAAGATAACTGGAGTGATATATTACCTCCATAGCCGCACTACAGTAATTGCGTTCAGCTTCTTCTTATAGAAAAGTTGAATGTGAGAAACAACTTGCATGATACATATAAATAAAACGCTTTTGCTATCCATTTCCTTTATTGCTTTATGGTGGAAAGGAAGATAGAACTCACTTGTAATTATTAAGCTATGCATCCCCAAACAGCGGTGTGATGTACTGCATAGGGTCAGTGGTTATTTGAACCACAATAATTTACATCCTGCTCGCTGAGAAGTCCAAGGATGTTTGCGTTGGTTTATCGCATCACTCTTCGGCAAAATCACTCAGTAAAGAGTAAAACATACTCTGCATCCAAGGCGAGAACATGTAATGGGAACTTGCATAAAATAGTGCTCATTTCTTACTTTAGTTTTCAGCTTCTACTGAAGTATTCATATTTCATTAGAAAGAGCTAAACAGTGCACTACATTTATGCACCCTGCTTCTACATGAAACATATGAATATATAGTGTAAAATACGTGCTGCATTCATTGGTGATATCCAAATGGTTAGACTAATAATTAAACATGTAAAATCATTTTTAAAACATACCAAACACTATGCCTGTGTATACATAATTTAAAAGCAATAAATAAATTGTGTGACCTTAGTAGCCGCTTGAAATTATACTTCTTACCTGACAAACTTTTACCATAGTAAAATAAGTAGCTGCGTGTGAGAGACTGAAATATATTAAGGCTGATCAAAACGGAAACAAGAAGTTGCTTGGAACATGGATTAACAGAAATTAATTTCTAGGGGCTGCACAGGAAAGAGTGTGGAAAAAAGGTTAGGGGCGGAAGTATATATCATATTACACACATTATTAAAACAAACTTCGTATACGGAGATAAAGAGAAGCCCGAATAAGAGCGAACAATGGGGGAGGTTTGACATGCAGTGAGGAATATGCCCTTTGATATAAATATGTATAAGTGATGGTTCGATGCAAAACATCAATAAGACATTTTAAGGAAGATTTTTGCAAAGCATTGCCAGGAAATTAAAATTAGTTGTAACTTTCTTAGTAGTCTCCTCAAACATTTAGAAATGTAGTATTAGTTGGCTTATTCGCATTTCATAGGTCCTTTTCGTATAGAAGCAAACGGTGAACAGCACCATGATGGAAATGTGAACATTTAACACATTCTATGAAGCCATCTATACAGTTCAGAACGTGATTTCATAAGAGATGTATTTTCTACTGTTCAAATGTTCCATATGATATAGATTCAATGCCGCTCACCAGGCATATCCCAAAATGAGCAGATTCTAAGTTTTCAGACACAAACTTTGGCTTACTTTAGAATTCTATTAATAGAGTATTTTATTTCGAAAGGTATATCATTAATTTAAAAAGTAACATGTATTAGTAAAATCATTAACAACTTGCATAAACGCCTAACATATTTCTGTGTCATTATCCTTATTTGTGTTTAATTATAAAAACAGACATTATTCAAAACATTAATATTTTCAAAATTAATGAAGTTGCTGTTTGGTGTAATTTTTTTGACTCTGCTAAAACAACGCCAAAAGCTTCAAAATAGTACTTGAAAAAGCAAGTCCACTTTAATAGCTTAGGTCTGCAGAGACTGTGAATTATGAGGATGAAATGACGTGGAAATGTACACATGGTCCACTGAGCAGAGTTATCCAAATTTATTTTAATAGGATAAACTCCGCCGTAGCCGGTCCCAAGCCCGGTTGAGAAAGTAGGAGGGGGAGGAGCACACCTCGTTAAAATCCCAGGTTCAGTTGACCCGGCTGTCAGTACCCGGAAAGGGCCCTTGCGCAGGGTACGGGCGAAGCTCACAACGACGAACCAGGATATTGTGACATGACGGAAGTGGCACCCTAACTCACAAGGGGACAAATTTTGGGAGTCCATGTCCGGGGTAACAGGGATTAAGTCCTCAACGGTAGTTATTACTAGCCCAAGGGGGGGGGGGATGGTTCTTGGGGTTTGTATTTACAGAGGAAGCAGGATCGATGCTTTAAGGCAGTAGCTCAGCCAAGTAAGATTACCTACTATGAGGACATTTCAACAAACTCCAATTCCCTAAAGAAAATGTCGAAGATCAGTGTTGGGTATAAGTCGGACAGAACATATAAGAAATTCAGATATCAGATATAAACTTAATATACAGAATGTAACTGAAAAAAAATTCAAGATCGTCAAAAGAACTGGATGGAACACCTGGAAAGAATGGACGCATCCCGTACGCCAAGAAGAGCTTTTAACTACAATCCAGGAGGGAGAAGAAATGTTGGTCGTCGAGTAGTAATATTCTAAGGGGACCAGAACAGGTAATGGGGCCTAAACTGTGCTGCTGCTGCTGATGGTGGTGATGGTGATCATGATGATGATGACGACGACGGTGATGCTGATGACCAGGAGGAGGATAAGGAAAAATGCTAGTTATCCAGACAAGGTATCCCAACATAGAACTCACGCCTTCCGTACTTGAAGAAAGACATGGAGGAGAAAAACGAAAACTCATTAACAAATTTGCACAATTATTTCGGAGAGTCAGAACTTTCTCCGTAATTTCATGAAATGGTAAGTTAAAAGTTCCAATTCTCAAAGATTTAAGATATGATAATTTAATTTTATTTTTGTGTCACAAGACCACTAAACAAAAGCTATCAAAAGCTTCTTTATACTTCTGTTTTAAAGATTTCAAATTAGGAAAATATGTAACATAGCAAAACAATCAATTACTTTAAGAATGTGGGTATGTAAAATATGATGTTTAAGATCATTAGGGAAATGGCACTTATGAAAAGGGTTAAATTCAAAGTCGATCAAGCTTCTAAGGACCCCAGACACACTTGAGTATTATTTCAGCTAATTTATTTATTCCCGTCCAATATGATCCCTCGAGTCTGGGAACGTTCCACTTGTGTTTGTAGTGTTTAACGCCTGCTTTTACTACACACGGTACCGCAGGCGGTGACACTGATGATACATGGAGTGAAGATGGAGCACCGGGGGAAACAGGGGAACCCAGAGGACACCCGTCCCAGCGCGGCTTTGTCCACCACAAATCCCACACGTGGTTGCCTGGGATCGAACCCGGGCCGCTTTGGTGAGAAGCGAATGGTCTAATCACTCGGCTACGTCGCGGCCACGCTCAACTTCTCTCCAATCATAAACCTTAGCTTTGTACTAAAACGTGAGCCTATTTATGAAGAATTTATCAAATTTGCCAGTTAAAATTAATTACGAATAATCTGATTTCCCAAAAGTTTATATGCTAAAAATGCAGCAAACAGAAGAGAACTCACCACCATTTTGCTCCGTTTTATACTAGGAAAGTTCACATCGGCAACAGTCGCTTACTTTTGTTAGTTTTGTAGTGCACATTATACATAAAGTGCAATGCAGTTTCTCTCCATTTTCACAAGTTTTTCTGAAACCTCAACAATGTAAAAACGACTTTGACTGTTTGTTATTTGCTAAACCACGTATTTTAGATAGATTATAAATTAAGCCTATCCAGATAAGTCCTTCCATTTCCTTTAACACAAATAGTATAAGTAAATATTACATCTACAAGTTTTTAGGCACATTGCCACCAATACCTATATAGAAAAGTCCTTTTAGGTATAAACAACCTATAGTTCTTAAACAAAACGAAACGACTTGTGGCCTTCGCTTGAATTCCATATTTTTCAGCTTTACTTAATTTTCAGTTCGATTCTCTATTTTTCAGTTTTGTTTGAGAATTTTTCAATTTTATCAAGAATATTTCGCTTCCACTAAGGAAATTCGATCATAATTATTCAAAAATTGTAGGACTGTATCAACATGAAGTTTTTATACTTTGCTTACTTACTTGCCAAATGAAATATAAGACGTGTCTAGAAAATATAGTTATATTCAAAATTTGTATGGATTGCCGTGAATTGGTTTGCTCGAGTAAAGCTTTTATATAGCTTCTTAGCTTGTTCCAGTCAAACTATGGCCCAGTTGCATAACTGTTTTAAAACGCATCAACAGCTACACACTCCTGCACGTTAGACCACCATTTACACCGGAGCACCTTGTACGAGTAACTGACTTTCGCACCTGCTTTCCGTGGCTGCTATACAAAATGTAAATAATTACTTTTCCTGCACGGTTAAGGCGGTTAAGGCGGTTAAGGCGTAAAAACAGTTATGAATGTATAGGAATGCTCTAATCACATGAGACTCTGAGCTCTATGCTCAGTGCGACCTCTACAGTAACTGTCATTTTATTGTTCTACGTGAATACACTGGTGAAAGTATGGAATATATCTTGTACAAAGGGTGGAAAAGAAAGTCTTCGGAAAATTTTTATCGTTTTCTGGTGTATTTTGAGGCGTGAGCTAACCTCAGCGCTCCTCAAGTTTTTCCCTTAGATTTTAACCCCTTAAAAGGCGTATCCTGTACTAGCCGATAAGGGGTGGCTACCAATCGTGATAAGAGGTCTGTATGACAAACGGAAATCACTGACTCTATCTCTTTGTCTTTGAGTCAATACGATCCAGAGTATATTTCCTAAAAGTATATTTCGTTTCTACGCTATGTTGTAAACTTGTTGTGGTTATTGGCGTAAACTATTTACCAGAAGGAATGGTACACCCTTACACCGTGGCTTAAAGCAACCAATGAAATGGCCATGGCTTCGTGCAACGATAAATAATGTCACATAGACGAGAGGTGCAGTAAGGTTTTCATTGGCACTCAATGTAGAAGACATTGCATATCTTCATCAGTGTATTTATGTAGATATAACTACTTCCAGAACAACAAAACTCAAATGGATTTCCAGTAAATAAAAGTAAGTCTATGGTTTTGACATTGAACCCGATAGTAACACGAAGATGGATAGGAATCTGGTGAGAAAAGAAGAAAAAAAAAAAAAAAAAAAAAAAAAAAACACACCGGCCAACAGCCAAAGGGCAAACCTTTTATAAGAATGGCTGTGCTTATACAGGTGAGTCACGGAAACCTAATGATTTGTCATGTTTAGGTTGACAATAATATTGATTTCTTAATGCACTCATCAAATGTATGCTATTTTAAGCTAAAGAATAATGTACTGCTGAAAATCGTGTTTTCATAATGGCCCATAAAGCGCTGGTTCTTGTTTGTTGATACTCAGCAACTATTTTGTCATCGCTTCAAAGTTTTACGTAAATTGAAGTTCTCATCAGGAATACAATCAAGTTGTACATACGTAATATTTGGTATTATTCGGTACACTCATCACCAAAAACACATTGAGAATATTTGACATATTTGATTAATAATTAGCAAAATTAAAGGATTTGTTCGAAAGACATGCGATTATTAATTAATGTAGTTTTCCAAATCATCAGTTTCAAATGCCCCACCCTATATTTCAACACTTTTTAAAATAACTCACTGCAATTAGGTTATGCTATTCCCAAAATAAGCTAAATAAGTGATAAGAATTCCATTTTATTTCCTCATCTCTTCGTATCTTTTAATTAATATTCCTGTTTCCTGTTTCTAGCAGCAGAATCAGAAACATGATATGCAACGCAACAATTCATGCAAGTGTTTTTGCCTTCCTTGGCAAAAAGTGCGCCGCTGTTGGTTTTTATCTAAAGAATATGGAAAACGTCCAACAACTATTCTTTTGTAGGGACGTTGCTCGTAGCAACCCTCCTGCTGATAAAAAAGAAGAAACATAATAACTTTTGCTCGCAAAAGGACGAGATATCTGCATAGCAATAAGACCAACAAATAATCACACTCTGAAAGGATGTGCGTGGAGAGAAGAACAAAGATATTCCACAAAGAGTACATGTTAGTTACGGGAACGCATCTCATTTCACAGTGAGCAAGATGGTCTTCCTCAAGGCAATGTATTTATGAAAATTTAAAAATACACTTTTATTCTGATTGCTTTGATTCTTTTACCATACATCCAGGCCATAATAATGCACCAAAACATTAACGAGAACTTTTAAATATTGAGTTAATGGTAACTAAGTAATTTTCGATATTTTAAAATTAAATGCTTCTACGCTTTATCATATTACTCACAAATCTTTAATTTGAGCTTAGTATAATCACATAGAAAAATCTTTCTGCAGATATGTTTACTTTCGCTAATACTTATGCAGCTGGTAGAGAAACTATTACATTCCACCGATAAATTTGGCACCGAGATATTAGTGAAAATACACGCTTTGAAGTCCCCTGCATAAAAAGGTGTTTTAGAAAAAGGTCCCTGTGCATATATACATTTTCCATATTTAGTGATTCCAACAAAATAATACTATTTGTAGTACATTTAGAAAATTACAATTTACGTGTTATTAAATTGTGCAGTTGTCATAATGTTGTCTCTTGTTAAGTGTATTTATCATGTGAGCGAAATGCTTACGGTGTCACAACAGCGTTAGTGACAAATGACGGGTTAAGAAGGAACTAGGAGGCTGGAACGAACATGTTTCCTTGTAAGCGACTTCGACTCTGAGCTCTCTTGAGAACACAAATACAACTTTTTAGATAAGTACTTTCAAACTAAGTATTTATTTAAAATAAATATTCTTTCGAGCGTAAAGTGGCTGATAACGAACGGAATTTTATAGCAACAGCTCGAATTCCTTGATCATGTAGAGGGGAGGACTAAACACGACTGTCTGGAAGTATACAAGAAGAACTAAATGCTTAACATAAATCCATTTTCGAAGTCACATAGTTCTTAAGGAGCTTGTCTGCCATCCGCATTCTTTCCTCGCGAGTCTTGTACAATTCCACAACAAAAAGGAAGAGCTGAAGTCACGATCGGGATTTGAACCATAGGCTTTTGTCTTTATGCGTCAGTGCTCTTTCATTTGAACCGCCTTGACATCCCCAAGCTGGTGACTAGGCAAATTCTCTTTTATCATAACCCGACAAAGTTGAAGAGCATCTTAGCACGTGAAACACTCTAAGTCATATGAGTGTAGGAGTTCTTTTGAATGTCAGTTTCTTGTGTAACAGGTCGCCTTTTATTGCAGAGTAGGAGGGAGGGTGAAACTTTAAAGTGGTCTCAAGCCAAGATCTCAGAATCTTGGCTCTCTGTCCATCCTTTGCATACCACTGCAATTTTGAGATGCACTTAATGAAACCCTCGCCTACGGCGAATGGATTACTGGCGGTTTGAGATTCCTAACTAAGGCTTTAGGCACAATTACGCATTTTCTTGATAACAATTACGACACCTGCTGGGGTTTTCAGAATCAAAGCTATGAAGAATGGTGCTAGAAATGCCTGAAGGTATTCGTCATACATCTTTTTACTTTGAGGTGACGTAGACTAACAAGAGATGCGAATGAAGTTCTCAGTTAGAACATTTGGGTAATAACATTCTGCAATCTCGCAGCTAGTGTAATGCACCTAATGACACGGTCATATTTATGTGACGACGAACCTCAGTAGGCACAGAGGGTGGCAAGAATGAACAGAGACACGGATGTACTTGTGTATGCTGAAATTCGAATGTTGTATCCTTGTTTTATTCGTATACAGTCACTCCAAAAGGTATTCGTCTGACCTTAGTACAGAGAATATCACAAGCACCATCATAAAACTTTAGTCAATAAATGAACAATAGCTATTTCCTTGCATCGGTTAATATCTACATTTAGAAATAAAATGTTATTGGAGTTCATAGATAGCTTTATTTGTGAACAATGCCATGTTGTTTAAAATCACGCCCTATTTGCTGTAAAAAGTACTCGTCTAGTAGACCAGAGTCCAGGTATGGTGCCTCACTGACACAAACCTCTCTCCCTTTTCTTGTGCTGTCATGTAGTTGGTAGTTCCATCTCTGTATTCAAAGCCACTGCGTGATATTTACGTAATATGGGCCCAAAAACGCCATGAAGCTACAAAAGAAGGAAGAGAAGCCAGTGTCAGGTTGTTTCGAAAAGGAAAATATTTTCAACAGATAGCAGGCACCGTTTTCAAGCATACCAGTACAGTAAAGTAAAGTCTATTGTTTAATCTATACGAAGTTTACGAAACCTTAAACAAGTAATCGCTCTGTAGTTCATCCTAGATGGAAAAACTACTGCTACTCATAGAATTCAAGAAAAATTCAAAACTAAGTGCTCCACAGCTTGCTACTGCAGTTCAACTGCATATAGGAAACTCTTGTTTCAGCACAACTGTAAGAAGCTGCGTACGGTGGTTGGACAGCCCATAGAAAACCATAGGTCAGTAAAACCAACAGAAGGAGGCAAGTTGCATATCCAAGGGAACAAAAATACGAAGACTTTGATTTCTGGACGATTTACAGACGAGAGTAAATTTGAACTGTTTAGGTCAAATGGGTTAATAACAGTGTAGAGAAAAAAAAGAATTGTGAGCTTCCAGAGATACACATCAGAACTTCAGCTAAACATGGAGGAGATTCAGTGCTTAGATGAGTGCTGCATGAGTGCAAATGGCATGGGAGATTTGTGTTTTATTGATGGAATTATGGACCACAAACTTTACATAAACACCCTAACAACACATCTGTCCAGAAGGGTGAACAATTTGGGTCCTTCTGGGGATAATATTTTCATTCAAGTTAATGACCCCAAACATACAGCTCTAGGTGCAAGATCAGGGCTCCAGTGTAACACTCCCCGCTAGATGCCGACACCATCGCAGTCCATAGATATTAATCCAATAGAGAATTTATGAAGTATACTCAAAAATACTAGGAATCAGATATCCAACATGAATGATTTAAAGAACGCTTTGATGGAAAAACGACAGAATCTGTGGTGAAATTCATGCCTAGCAGAATGCAAGAGATAATAAAGAGGAAGGGAGGGCTACTAAGTATTAGTCATAACGTTCAATGTTCAGAATGCCATTTTAGTACTGCAGACGAACACTTATTTTGCATCTTAAATCGACTATCTATACCTTTGGATGTTTAACTTTGCTCACGTAAATAGAAATCTGTGTTTATTTATTTTATGCTGTGTTTCATTGATTAATAAACAATACAATGCCCCTGCTATACTTCATTTTCAGATAATTGCCCATCACTTACGCAGCCTTAAACATATCAGACATACATCAGATACATACTCATATATCAGACAAATACTTTTTGGAGTCACTGAAAATACATTAACCTCTAAGGGCTACACTGGATCAAAATAATTCACCCGAAGGAATTTTGTTAGTATCATGACAAGTTTGTAAACCGATACAGAACGTTACTGTTTCACTTATTACTTTACCATCTCAGTCCATACTTTGTGGTATTTCAAAATGTTTCAATTGCCTGTGGTTGTGTGAATACTTCAAATGCCAGGGTGAAGTTTTACCCAGCGTAACTACAATGTGATTTTAGGTAATGTTTTGGTTTTAAATTTTTAAAACTATTTGATGAAAGCAGCTGCAACAATGACAATGTACTGCGATGTGAGTACAGATATCAACTCTAACAGTCTGCACATATATTTTTAACCAAGGAATTGAAAATTGTATTTAGGATAGAAGTGCATCAGAAAATAACGATTTGTGAAGAACGCCATGTAACTACCAGTTTTCAACAGGAAAGAAGGAACTCTCTGAAAGGACATACCGTATCATCAAATGAACTAAGAACAGGACTAAGAGAGACTGATGACCATTTTTGGTTGAGGTTTTTCTCTATGATCTGGTGTAGCGTTGTTTAGAAAAGTGCTAAAAAGATGAAATGGAAGGCTTATAGGAAACATAAAAAAAAAAAAAAAATTAAAAAAAAAAAAATAAAATTAAAAAAAAAAAAAAAAGCATTGGGTTATTTTTTGTTTACCTAACTGCCACCCAACTAACACATCTACCTATAAATGTTAGTAAATTGTATAATTTAATGTCCTGTCGGCACGTTGCCACGCTAACTCAGTGGTTAGAGGAACCAGACGGGGACCGGAAGATCTGTAGTTCAAATCCCGGCCATGGCATAATTTTTCAGTCTCATTCTACCCTCCAATTGTTTTAATTTAAACACACATTATTTGTTGCTTCGTTAATATCATATTATATACCGTAAATTATAATATCTCTAAACCTTGATTTTTCAGCTGCTTTGTGTTTATTTCTCTACATGACTTAAGTTTAAATATGTATTAACTGTCAACGGACAGGGTAAACGAATTATCATGCTGTGGTTGTCATCAGTGTACTGGTATTCATTTTCCAGACATCAGAATAGTACCTTTGCACCATGTTATGTACAGGAAGAATGCAATAGAGGAAGTTAAACTCGCGCACGGAAGGAAAACTAATAGATAGTGTATCTCCGTTTAGATTATCATTGCTAAATTCGCTACATTGTGTTACATTTTCTGTCGATAACGGTGCCATACATTAACATAAATTTCACACATACGTATCCTGAGTTATATTCCCAGTAACTGCAGCAATTTAATCAGAGTGAAATTCAAGAGATAAACTTGAAGGGGAAGCCACTAAGTTTTGACCAGGTTCTGTCCAAAATTTGATTTACTGAAATTACAATGAATACCTTTGGAAGTAAAAACGAAACTATTTAGAATTTTAAAACTTGACTGGGTGGCTATGAACTGGTTCAATGTACTTTTAGAGATTACATTTAGAACTGATTGCAAAGAAGCGTTAATAAATAAAAATAAAATACAACAGTAACATTAATAAGAAACGAACAAATGCCAATAAAATATTACGTGCCCTCATATTTGCATGGATTTTGTTTCGGCAATTTAAAATCTGTAATCCGTGAAGTTAGACAATAGCAGCATATATAGGAGTGAGTTTATTCCCTGTAAAATGAAGTCTGTAAGTAAAGTGGAAAATATTCTAAGACCTTTTCGGTTCTTTAAACTGTTGTTGTCCATTATCACGGACTACACACGCTAGTTGAAGCCTGGGAACTATCTCCCACCACTCGTCTTCTCTTATAAGCAAAACGAAGTTCGCTCATGCTACTGGCGCCTGTTTCATAGGAATTACCCCGTTGCGTTCTACAACTATTTTAACGCACGAAGCTATATCTACTTATGCCAAAGACGGATTATCTGGGCCACCTGGTACAGGGTTATTAAAAGAACAGGTTTATAATTTCATATCAAAGAAGCACATTGTTGATATCATGGGTAGAGGAGAGCTTTAAGCTTTAGTTTATGGGCATTGGGAACATCAGTTATGTATCTCACAAAAACACCATTTGTTACAGATAAACAACGAAATGGTAGTCAATTTCTTCCGTTAGAAAATAAGTTGATGCCTATTTACCAAATTTCTTATACCACGTGTAAGCTTGCTTATGACGTGACCGATGTTTATTGAATCCGCTGCAGAATTGACTTGTTCCACTCGAACAGCTGATTTGCAGCTAACTTCAGTATACAAATTTATATGTTCCACTATTTTTCCAGAAGCGAATCTGCTCCAAAAACTTCGAAGCTCCTTCTATCCTGGGATGTGTGAAATGTGCCTCAGACTTCCACCGTTTGATTCAAATAACAACCACAAATATATTATTCTGAATAACTCTGTATTAACTACACCAAGTTTAAAGGCAATTTAAAATACTGTTGGTTTGTTTTGGTTCTTTCCTGTATTTATTTGACAACACCACATCAATAAATCGTAATTAGTAATTATAGTTGATAATATGTTGCATTTTTTAAGTCAAAGACAAGTAAATTAGTAACTCTCAACGACTTTTAAGTGTGTATTTAAATTAGCAGTTACTGGAGACAAAGTAATTATTCATTTGATATTCACAAAATTGCGATTTTTTTTCTGCCTTTAAACAGAAAAGGTTCTAATATGGACGTGCTTGAATATACTTTTTAAGCTAGCAGCTACTAATTCCTCATTAAATAAATAACACAAAAAAGACCCTGCTTCTTCATTTGTATAAATTAAACGTAGCATAAAAATTCTTTAAAATTGGGTTCATATGATAATATTCTTTTTCCTGATTATTATTTTTATTTCCTTATTTATTTTTATTTATATTCTATGGCTATGTAAATGTAAGTAGATTATTGAACAGAAATTGGTGGACACTGAGCGCTTCCTAGAACCTCATTATTTATATAATTTCCTTTTGTATTTACTTAACTTGTTGCCTCTGCCAGCAGTAAGCTTGTTTGCATAAATAAATAATTTGCATACTTATATTTGGATAAGGTACGTTTTTAATACATTTATTATGATATTGGGGGAGATCAAAGTCCTACCCTGTGAATGCTGAATGTAATGACCCATTATTTTAAAAACTGTATGGGATATCAGACTGAAAGTTGTACAGGGTAAATAGATATGCATTCTGAGGCCATTCATCTCCTTGTATTCAATAGGTTTGTTTGTAAAGGAAGACTATATGTACCTCTGACTAAAATTAACCAGGAATTATTTATTTTAAAAAGCAAAACCAAAGTAGGTTCACAACAACAGTTATAGATTATCTTCATCAGTATAACATTTAATTAAACTATCTTGAATAGTTCATGAGAAAATGTGTCATTTGTATCAAAATATGTTAGTTACGGAAAAAGCTGTTAAAACAAAAACGGAAATAACAAACTCCCATATAAGTGCAAAGAAAGAAAATACAGAGCTGTCATACCTAACAATGGCACTAATACTTAGAGAAAAACTTTCCCAAAAGGATTGTACCAGTCAAATCCAAACTATGTTTAAGTTATAGTTCGTTCTTCTATGAACTGGTGCAACATTCACAAGTACAAAACACATTTTAAATTGCATTTTAAATAAATTTTGGCCAAGAGATTATGTGTGATTCTGGAAATACCTAAGAATTTCAGTAAATTCTTTTCAAGAATGAAGACTGTTAAACGTGAAACCGAATTCAAATGAACAAAAATTTAGAGAACTCGCATGTGGCTTAGGTGATCGCAAATGAACCAAATATATTGGTATTTTAACTTTGGTTAAAACCAAACATATACAGGTTGCTGAAAAAAAGAAGTGTACCATGTGTCTTTTTAAGCGATATTTGGTTAACTATCACATGTTCCTTTTTACGGGAATATTCTTTTAATATTAATGTTGTCTAACTATAATTCTAGAGTACTAATTTTTGTTTTCTAAGCACCCATTTACATAAGTTAAACTTATATTGTCATTTTCTCTATTAGTTGATGTGAGCGATAAAAAATCTGTACTTCAAATGTGGCCCTTAAGTAGCTGAGGGCCACAATAATACGCAGCCTATTGTAATCTAAATTTATGTGGGAATTGCGTATGTTATGTATGCTTCAAATAAGCATTACAAACTTCCTTTGTTATTTATAAACAAGACTAAAGCTTTAGCTTCAAAACCACTACCTTAATTGGACGCATGTGATTACTTTGGCTGAATCGTCAACATTCTCATTACTTCCTAAGGCGCTAAGTAAAGGTTTGACCTCCAGTTGTGCACGTGCAGTGTTAATTTTGTCGTTATTTTATCTAGGGTTACTGAACCATATAGGAATGCGTCGAAGTTATGACAAACTGTCTGGGAATGCAGTGGCTTCCAACAGTAAACTGTGACCCATTATGACTTGGAGTATTGCACCACCGCTGATTGTAAATAGGTGTTTATTGCGTTGGATGGCAGCAGTTTACTTGAACAACCTCGGCAACGAGGGATAATTTTAGCTGTCTGGCCTGCTGACGATACCCGTGTATTGCTTTAAAACCTGGCCTTTTTACATGTCCGTTGTGAGTTCTGACTTGCGTCATTACCAGCTTTGGACGTGGTTGCTGTTTCGTTACACTGCTACGTCCCCCCCCCCCCCCCCCAAGCACTGCCTGCCGTTCACTCTAAGCGCTCGCTTGTAAACAACGTACCGGTCGGTATACTAGGAGTTCACTATCCTAAATGCCTCTCCGAATCCTAGTCATTACTAACTATAACACGTGAGAAAACTATGGAGCATTTATATAAGCTAGTTCGATAAACCATTGCAGCGTTATCAATAGAAATAGAAGTTAGTCCTTTAACGCTTTGAGGTATCTGAATATAGGCATAAATTTTACTTCAAAGGGGGACACCTCGCGCACTACAACATAAATATGGCTAAAAACCACAGGAAGAAGGGATGAAATTTAGAGAACCACACGAGGCTATAGACCGCATGCTAACAGGCCACAGAGAAGTGCGGAGGTCCCAACAGCTTCAGTCTCGAAGATCCGTACCACCGCTGGAGCCACCTAGAGGGTGACGAACGAGCCGTTGACCAAGCAGGTCATAAGTACTGTTACTAGGAAGCGTTGGCCGTAGCAATACGAGATGCTGAAGCAAATAGCAGTGGTGATTTTCAGCGTTCGTTTCTAAACTTATAAGTTTAGAATATATGGGTGAATATCCAGAGCAAATTTCAATCCGAGATAGAGACAATAAATCGAAGCAGCTGCCAGCAAACCTCGGCTGTATGAGAAGGAATATAGCTATTGCGTTTAAAGAACGTGGGCATTTCCCTTTTCAGGAATACTTTCGAATTTGTCAAGAACTGTGATTTTCACTTTCATGTTGCGAAATAAACCGTTTATTTGTGTTAAGGTCTTCTGGTAGACAATAAAACGAATTTAACTTATATTTGTTTTTAAATAATGAATTGATATGGGAAAACTCCTCGTCATGTTTATGATTAACATAAAAAACAACGGTGGCTTATATTTCTTGTTTGATCGTGCTTAAAACCCTGTTAAAGTTGGTATGGCTGATCATTACTATCTGGATTTTGTTTACTGTTCCACTAAAAGTTTCCATTATGACTTTAAGACCACTAAACTACTATCATTTGGAAATTTAACAGTCGGACCAACAGCTGTTTTAGAGAGGGTGGTTTAAAAATAAAGATATATATTAAACCTTAATTTTAATGTGCAGAAAAGTTAACGGGGAAAGAAAACTATAAAGAAAACAAGGGAGCTACATCATTTGATGCATAAGAGGTGCAAATATTGTGTAGGGATCAACTTTTCAAACTGTAAACTTTCCAACGTTTAGTTACTTAAATACACAAAATTCCTGCGCTTTCTGTGCTGAAATAACAAAATGATTCATATCAGACGATGAATAAAGATAAAATTCATACGTAAATAATGCCTTATATTTAATGTGAGGATGTGAGGACTAAGAAAAAAGCATAGAAAGCCTACCAGAAGACTTTGGGTAACCGGGATTCAAATCTGGTACAGCAGTGTTATGGCTAAGAACCTTAAGGATTTTGGTGCTCAGAACTACTTCCTGACAGGAACACAACAAGCATTATCAGTCATATGCTAGTCTAACTGAGCAGTACCGGAAAAACTGATAGAAATCCTGAAATGTGCATCGTACTGAAAATTTGTAAATATAAAAGTATATCAGAAAAAATATGCAAAACCAAATAATAAGTCAAATATTTACCTTTCAAATTCTTAAACCCTTGCCGTTCCCATTTGGGGTAGTAATTATGCTAGACACAACATTTAAGGGCGGCTCATAGCTGAGTATTGCTATTATCTTTCCTGTTAAGCAAATGCATTTTGTGGTTGCAAATTGTATTTATGCCACCGGTTTTACAGAGTAACTTCACAGCGCGCTTAATTACACAACACCGCAACGCGTGGCAAGTCTATGATTGCATTTTGTGTTGAGCCATCCGCCATTAAATTTTTTGTCAGTTACAAGATACCACATAGCGTGTTCTCTGATTGGGATCTGAAATATGTCATACATGTAAGTTTCACAGAACCCAGTGTAGCAGTTCATGAGCATAACACGCAAACGTACTAAAGGATATCGAAATAATTTTGGACTTCAGAATAGCCTATTATACGCTTTAGCTGTTTATTTAGCATCCAAAATTAATAGTAATATTTTGGGTTACTATGTTATTAAACGTGCAGATTTGTTTCGTGTGTATTCAAATAACTTGTCTCATAAGAAGTTCTGCTTTGAACCATTATTTTGCATATAATTGTAATTAGAAAACTATAAACGTTTTGTTTTTCGTGGGAGATTAATGTCTACATTGATCCAATGTCACTCTTTTGCGTTTGTAATTCTAGTGTGCAACAGATGCATTACACAGAGGTAAGGGAACCCAGAAAGTGTCATTTGAGGTTAGGTGGTTAGATTTATTCACCCCGGGGTTGAATTATTAAATACTAAATTCCTGTGAATATGTTATTTGCTCTTTTAAAATAATTTTAGAATGAGAAATAGGATTATATTAAGTCAAACCTTTACGGCCAAACTATTCATCCAAACTAGAATATAAAATTGTCGCAGCTAATACTTAATTTCTTCAATGTTTACCTCTAGTACAAGAAATATTGAACCAACTGGAAAGTTCGGTTTGAGGCCCCCTGAATTCATAATAGGTATTTAAGGAAAACTGTGTCTGTCGCTTTCTATGTAAACACCTAACTCAAAATCAAAATTTAAGAAATGGACATTTTCATATTTAAGTCAAGATCGTGTTTAGGATGTAAGGTGAAAGTATGAGGGATTATCTGAATCCAAATAATACTTTACATGGAAAATTTTTCGTTACGTTATTTTCTCAAAATACACTCAGCGATTTTGTTTAAAGTATCATAAACGTGAGACATTATTATAATTATCATCATCATCATCATTATTATTATTATTATCAGAGATGTATAAATCACTGAATGTTTACAGGGAAACCCTATGTAGGCAAGTATGTTACACAACTTAGTGACGTATGTATATATTCAGAGTTGAATCATGTTAGAATACCAGTTTTAAATCGAAGAAGAATATCGTAAAGTATACGCTTTCCTACATTAATGGGCCAGTATATTTTTCCTGTGCCCATTCATTGTGTGAACGATTGCGAAGCACTCAATGACACATGCTCTGGCTTATATATGGCCAACAGAAGTGTAACAAGATTTGTGTTCCATGAGTGCAAAGACTCTGTCCAGGCATACACAATGCGGTAAGGAAATAAATCTTTCAAGCCTCCACTGACACAGTAACTTGGCTGTGAAACGTTCGTATCGAGCACGAAGTTATTACACAAGTGCTAGAGAAAAGCAACAAAACAGAGAAGAAATGTATATAAATTAGAGAGAAATATTCCTGTCTCAGATATGTGGGATACCTTTATATAACGTTTTCAACTTAAATGTTTACCCTTCTCCTTTTACAATGACTTGAGAAGTTATGACTTAATATATTCTGAATATTTAAGATTTCCGCGAGTCTTGAACACATTTTGTCTGTGAATAAGAGAGACTACTCAGGAACCTTTGAGCATACGTAATTGCTGCTTCAATGCAAAAATTACTACATTATGCTACACACAGACAACATATCTTTTCCCGCTTGTTGACATCTCCATCAGCAATATAAATTTAAGAATAGTATGATAAGGAAAATTATTAGAAACATTGTTCTGACATATTAAAGCTTTATTTTAAATTTAATAAGCTTTATTATAGTACCGAAGGCAATGTATCAATCACAGACCTATGTACAGGCAAAAATGTGGATGACTTTAATTATATATGAGTCTCAAGTAATAAATTTAAACCTTATTTATAGCGTCAGTGATTTGTCAGCAAGGCACTTAAATGTTTGAAAGGAATTAGACAACCTTAGGTTCCTAAAATCTGTGATGGTATTCTATTTCCTAAACATTAACATTACTATTAATATACATATATGTAAGTTTCTTTTTTTTTGTGGAATATGGCACTGTATAGTGCACAACCTAGTTGTAGCGAAAAAGTGATTAAAATGTCGATATGGAGAAATGGACATATGGAACAAAGGGAATAATAACAATACTAATAATAATAATAATAATGATAATGATAGTGATAGTGATAGTAGTAGTAATAGTAATAGTAATAGTAATAGTAATAGTAATAGTAATAATAATAATAATAATAATAATAATAATAATAATAATAATAATAATAATAATAATAATAATAATAATAATAATAATAATAATAATAATAATAATAATAATAATAATAATAATAATAATAATAATAATAATAATAATAATAATAATAATAATAATAATAATAATAATAATAATAATAATAATAATAATAATAATAATAATAATAATAATAATAATAATAATAATAATAATAATAATAATAATAATAATAATAATAATAATAATAATAATAATAATAATAATAATAATAATAATAATAATAGATGCAATAATATTAACCGGGCTTGTGGGCCGTGGTCTAACTTATGTGGGCGACATAAATACCGCACCTCTGGTGGTGACCAGCACAGTCGGTGCTGAGATCTCCACTAGGAAACTTCGACCTCGCCGCCACTGAAGATGTCTGCCGTAGTCGCAGACGAAACGTTTGGGAAGAAGAAGGAACCCAATAGACCACGGCCCACAAGCCCGGTTAATATTATTGCATCTAGTATTGACACCGGCCGTGAAAGCCTTAGAATTTTGAATAATAATAATAATAAAAATAATGGTAATAAAGACTTTTTAGACGTGGGCGAAGTAAAGGCTGGAATTAACATTGGCTAGGGAGAAAAAGAAAAGCTGCTTGTTAAGACATGCACTAAAACTGTGATGACATTATGATGCAAATATAAAGTATCATTTTCGACACTAATACAATGGCTCATAAGTGGAAGACGAAAATGGAAGGGAAGCAGCAACGGATGCTGGGAGTTCGATGATGGTCCTTCGCTTACGCAGAAACTGTACATTTCTGGTTCTTTGCTTTGGTGAAAATGTATCCGAACACCTTGGGGTTAATGGACTGGTGACAGTTGATTACAGAGCTGGGATTCTAAAGCTCGTAGATCGATAGGATAATTGCTTCCTAATTAACGGAGGTGATCATGGGGATCAATGAAGTAAGATTCAACTTTTAAAGAGATCAATTACTTTTTTCAATATATTAAAGATAAACGGTTCTGGGTGATCGTCGCACATAACCGTCGACCTCACTGTTACACGGTAAAGACAATTGCAATGGATAATATCAGCGAGAGCACAGCAAAAGTAGACGTTAGAAATGTTCATAGCGGTTCATCTACGAGTGCGTAAATACGCGATCATGCAGCATTTACTCAATTATACCATAAAGTGCAGTGGATTATTCTATACAGAGCCCAATAGTAAATACATGCTGAATAAGCTCTCATATTCATACCTTCCTTCTGCCAGCATAACCCATTGCTTGCTTAACTTACATCTGAGGAACCACAAGACCGCACACTGTTTATTTTTAACAGCACACAAGAATTTGACTTGCAATTGGAATCTTTTTAATTGCAAAGAAGGAAAGTGCCTCATTGGCAACTTTTAATTATATCCTTCAATCTTGCTCTAAAAATACCGGCGAAAACAATTTTATGAAGAATTTAATGTTTTTATTGAAGACTTTTAATTCGGTCACTAATCTTGGGTAACCATTCGGAGACGTTCAAGAATGGGTCATACTGGAAAAAGCAAGACACCGTGTATTCCTTACAACTCCCACATTGTAGCTAAGAGTCCAGATCTCTGACTTTAACTTTTACCTATTCCAAAATGAACTTCAAGAACAAAAATAAATACAACAAAAATCACTTAATCCTCTATGAAATGTTAGAAGTTCAAGCAGTTACAGGTTATTGCAACATTCAATGTTTCAATTTTGTTACACGTCAATATACCCTCATTTTGGATTCACCAAGAATGCAGCCATCATATTGTACACATCGACTCGCGCTTCTTTGTTTTGTAGTTGGGACAGATTGTTGAAGGTATTTGTTTGCACAGTATTAAGATCTTGGACAAAGACCTGGATGTCTGCGAGAACATTTTCCGCTGGATTCAACCCAAGATTAATGACCAAGTGGGTCGATGTGGGTAACGCTTAAACCCTTAAAAGCCTCAATTAAGAACTTTGTTAGGACGCTAGTTGAGCGTCTTCATTTTCGCCTGCTCTCCAATTCAATTTTCTAGCACTAATTGCAAAATGACACGAACACTGTCCTCATTAAGGTGCTGGCCCGTAGAATTGCTTCCAAGAGACTCCTTAGCCAGCATTTTCTCTTTGTTACTATGGTTCCTCAAAACTACGTTGTTTTCATAAGATTCGTAGCAACTGCTGACTTACAATCAGGGACAACAAATAATTCCAAGTGCATGTACAAATTCCAGCGTTTATTTTGTATTGTTTGTTAAGCTTTATTTTGTGCTATTTATTTGCACTTTGAGAGATGTTTCACTTAATGTGCTCCCAAGTTCACATATGTTAACTGGTTATTTTTTAGTTATGAATGAATACATTTTGCGAAGTGGATCATTATCTATGTAGTTGAAACCAGCTGAATCAGGAAAGTTTGCAGTTCCTTTTTGTTTACGTTTGTTAATGCATACATTTTAATGTCAAGAATGCAGGGTATCTGCAGTGGCTTGTGTATTTTCTTCGTAGGTTAAAGATGCTAGTTACAAAAATGAAAGTTGATGTTTACTCCCTTTTGTGGTGTGTCTTGTGGTTCCAAACTTTCTCACCGATTGGCCTGCCACTTACCTGCAAAGAAAAGAGAATAAAGGTTAACAATGCATTATATATGTGCTTATTCTGTTAATACATAAGTTCATAAGGTATTCTGTTAAGATGTACACTTGCTAAAGTAAATAGAATGATAACCAAACAGTAAATCTCTAAATAGTTGGAACATTTGAATCCTTTGAATACATTAAAATAAGTTTATAATACAATTCCGATATTAAAACTGTTTTACTAGGAAGTCTGAACTATTCCGTAAGCATTACAGATATTGTAATTTAATAACGATCTAAACTATAATGTTTATATTGTGTAAGAGGTCTCAGTTGAACCAAGATAATGTTGTGGTAGAAAAAAAAGATATTAGCATTTTCACTGTCACAACATAAATAATGCAAAAAATTCAATATTTGGTAGACAAGTTAACATTTCTGCAAAACATAATAGGAGACAGTGTAAAATTATGCGGGACTTGATTTTGGAAAAAAAAAAAAAAGAATCTGTACGTAATAATTCCTATAGTAATTATAAAATAATTTTGATTTATAAGAAACGGGCAGAAGAAAATGTACCTTTTATTGATATACCGATAGTGAAACCTTAGTACCAGTAAAATATCGTGAAAAAATACAAGTGGAACAACAAAACATGGTTTGAAGATTTGAGTGTTAAGGAACACTTACTGCCTGTATCGCACCAGTCTTTGAAAGAGTAAAAAGAGATTATTCTGAGTATATTATACAATGACAGATAACATATGCGATGTCCTTGAGAGGAAATATTAATACAAGCATGCAGACGCATATTATTAGTGGCTTGAATCAATTTGTCAAAATTTTCAAATACTGTAGCTAGTCAACACACATCAAGGCATTTCGGTGTTCCTTCCCAATACCAGGGAAAATTACCTTACTACCACCCAGTACGGTTATAAGCTTCATTAAAGGTATTAAATAGCACTGGAGTATGTCTGTATGGTAATGAAGTAAGAAGCTACACTGGTTTCAAGATAAAGCTTCTACATAAATTTCCGCTAAAATAAACTATCTAGCTTTAGGACTGTAATGACAAAAACGTTCCACACCATATAAATTATAATTCGTTAAACAGCAATAACATACTTACTCTTTTAAAAATATATTTTTATTTGGTATAAAATGATGTCCAAACCATGAATATTTATATGAGGACTCAAGGATATTACGCGTTAATTCATAGGTTCAAAACGTCACAAGGTGTGGTGTATTATGGAACGTGCTTTTAAATATTAAGAAGGTACTCTCTTGTAAAGTTATCATATTGCACCTGTCCTGTCTTTCTCCAGTACCTTTTCGTAAGTTAGTTTCACAATAGTTGATTATGGCTACTCGGTGCCCAAATTTGTATCGTTTATGAATTTAAAACTATATGGTTTAAGTTTGTTTCACAAAATTCATTATCATAATAGACCATTAATTTTGTGTTTTGTATGCCTCACCCCCCAAGAAACGAACATCGAGTCATGAAAAATGTCCCACGTAAAGAAAATTTGCACATTTGAATCATTTAAATGTTGCATATAACTTCAGAGATACAGTTTATTGCAGTCAATGATTGTTTTGTGTAAAAGTAAAATCTACATTAAAGAATAAAGGTATTTAAAACTGAAACTTTTCTAAAAATCAACCGCATAGTAAATTACACTACTATTCTTGATAAAAAAGGGTTCCACAGAGCTCCTTATCGAGTTTCAAGGAACGTAAATAAAAATTTTGAAGAACTGTGGTGGAAAACAGTCATCAGAAACATTTTAGTCCAGTAAAATTAGAACAAAACAAGATAGTGTAAAAATCAAATTTTTAAGTTCACGCCTTATTTCCACAGACCTGCAGACATTCATTTATACGCTGTGATTGGGATTTTAAATTTCCATTAGTCCCAAACCGCAAATCAATCCCGATTCTACAATATTTGAGAATTCCTTCCATGAAGATTTTTAAGTCTAAAATTCAGTTTAAATGTCATAAGATCCAATAAAATTTTTGATAAAGCTTGCCATCCAGCATTTTATACTAATTTTGTAATTTATACTGACACTAATGACTGGAAAGATTAATAGTTTATAATAAAAGGATTAGGAGATACATGAATAATTGCAATACATAATGTCCAATTGTTAAAATTAATGCATAATGTAAGAAGCAAGAGTTGCAATTTTGTCAGTAAAATAAGTCATTAGCCAGGCTCTTTGTTGAGGAAAGCTATTAGTGATAAGTCAGGGTATCTAAGGCAATTAGGTGTTCCTATGTAATCAGTCAACAAGAAATCCATTAGTTCAAGGTTCGGGCCCTTGAAATCCAATACGTTCAGAAACCATTGAGTTGCCTGAAAGTGCACTTTATCAACGTTCTGAAAATTAGAAGAGCACAGAATTCTTCGAATTTAGCGAAGCCACGGAGTAAAACTGTGTTTTTTGTGTCATACGGGTGTGTTTTAGTGTGACCAATTAGCGGCAGCCAGTAGAGTTTAAAAACCTCCCTCGGATTAGCACATACTTTGATATCCGCAAGAGGATAACATTTCAGCAACTGACGGCAACTCAGGTGCCTCACTGTTATTACGGAAACACTTATTTTAACCGTAAATTTACGAATATATCAGAAGTTAGCATATTCTAGAAGGCATCAAAAGTAACGTAAACTGGAAAGACGTTATAGAACGGTTACAATACCTAGTTAACTAAAGTGCACAGAAACGACACAAAGTTTACACATCACCTGACAATGACGACGATTGTTAAGGAACTTTGTATATTTGTATATTCCCTTCGGCCCCTACGTGTCGTATACGACATATGTCTTAAGGTTCTCTATGGGTAAGAGGCATATATTCAAACTTTGACCATAAGTAGTATAATTATCTCCAACATTCTTATACATTATATCTCAACAAGTTGTGTTATTTACGAAAAATAATAGGATGAATAACAGAAAAAAATAACAGCTCTTATTTGTGTAAGAGTTACCACGTGACATTTTATAGTTCCAATCCCATTACAAGCAAAAGGAGGAGGCACAGATTTCAGTACCACTAAAACTTTTATTATAATTTTATTTGTAGAAATTCCAGAAAAACAGCATTTAGCGGCTCCCACAACATCGCACGACATGGAAGTTGCATAGAAGGGAGTGAGAAGGCAATGAAGAGGAGAGAATTATAAGAAGATGAGACAATTGGGGTAAGGAGAGACTGAGGATACATAGAGGGGGAAACAAAGAGAAGGAAAGAGTGAGAGAGAGAGAGAGAGGGGGGGGGGAGGTAGACAGGTATATAAGGTAATAACGCATGTAGAACTGGTGGTTCTGCTAGTGCATATAATAAATAACTCATTTTGGAGTGGTTTCGTGATATGTGAGTAATATTTGGCACAAGTTCTTTTAAGTAAGAAACTACCACACTGATGTGAATCTCATAAGGTTTAGATTTGCGTTACCCAAATGGGTAAAATCTATTTAAAATTACCCCAGCTGGCCTTACACTGCATTCAATTTAACGTATTTCGGAAATAATATAAGATGACATGTTTATTTGAGAAACGGCGAATATAGTAACGTTTGTGAGCATAACGTTATTTTTCTTTAAGAACGATTTATCTATTACAATACTTTCTATTTTTACTTAAAGTGCATAGGTTTATACACGGAGGTACATTAATGAGAGATGCTGACGTAAGCAAAAGTGTAATGGCATGTTGACATTTTAGCTTAGAGAAACCATGCTTGATAGAATGACATTCATTAACTCACCAATGTATTAGAAAGAGCCGTTGCTCCAAGTCGCACTTACAACACGATTAATTTGGGATATGAAGTGTTTTTCGCTTTTTCTCAACTGAATAGTGATTAGCTGAACCTCGTGCTGTTCGCTCCAATTACTGCGGTCATGTAGACCATATCCCGTCGCTCCCTCTACCCTCTGGACCTCTCATTGATATCGTCGTAATCCACATCATATTTCATCTGTCACCTATTCTGAAAACCCCCCAGTTAAATAGCCTCAATTAATATGCAGGCTCTAAGAAGGGTATTTCTCACTCATCCCCTCTGCGTCTGCCACATCATTTTAACTGTCCATCAACTTCTACGTTCTGTACCTCCAGTATTTCATATTTAGTCGTGCCTTTTCTCTCCCCCTCTATGTCCTTACTTATTTCCTTTGTCCTTCAGATCTTTTGTGATTGTGAGCTAAAAGACACTGGAGCGCTCACAATGTGTGAAGGGCATAGTCGGCCCTTGTTGGAAATGACGAGTATTTCATAACCAACACCACCTAACACACTTCACAAATAGCCATACCATGATCATTACCTGGAATCAGCAGAGCCAATTGCAGCACTGCATTTTGTTTTTGGGAGGGGTTATTCACATACACCCCTTCTAGACTAGGATGTAGGTGATGGTGTGGCAAAATGCGGTTATTGACCAGCATGTGTCATAGATATATTGAACTTGAGATAATGGGTTTAATTCCTTTGTGACCATTCTCTACACGTAATCTTCTTTATGCAAAGATATATATATACTTCGCTTAGGAATTTCTCTTTTTAGGTAATGCATCTATGAACATAAAAACATAAAAAATCTGCACTTTTCATATTTGTCAAAAATAGTTTTTACAACAGCAATAAACCCTATAACTCATTTACTACTGTTAGTATTCAATTTTGTAATAGTCAGCAAGTTGGGCACAAAATATCTCATCATATCTGAAACTAATGTTTTTAGTTTTCAAAAAGAGTTCAAGTATGTGGTGTCACATATATGTTCTGCTTGTGACTCACAAGATTGTATTCATGCACATCGACCCTAAGGTGATTATTTAGAAGTATTTAGAAGAACAAGCACGCCTTAGAACAACACATACCTACTACCTTACACACGTAGTACCTAATCCTTAGAAACATATCCTCGCGACACAAATAAACAGTGCAACTTAATCTGAAAATTTAGTATTACAGGAACACAGCGCGTTTATGTCTGTATTGTACTATTATGTTCATTAGGGATAAATTTTGCAGTGAGATTTAAAACATGCCATCCCCATTGGCAGTAAACAAATTCAGCGCAGAAAGTTCATGCTGAAGTTATGTGTACGCCACCTTTGACACCGTTTCCAATATCGTTGTTTGCTACCAGCTGCTCCAGTAATGAACTATGGTATCTTTATTTCAAGGTATGTGTGGGACTGTATGCGGATAAAAACACCAGTTAAATTGACTGTCAAATTTAATGGAAAGCTAATAGTAATCTATTTGAAATGTTACCGACAGTTGAGGATGAACTCAACTCTTTCTCAATTCTTACTACTCGAAATTGTTATTAAGTTACATCTGTTAACTTTTAATATATCTAGGTCTTAAGGTTTAAAATAACTGTTTCCGTAATAACAATGCGAAACATAATTTACCGTGAGTCGCACAAAGGTTAAGCGGAATACATTCTAACGGTGGCCTCTAAGACTGTGTATAACTCATGCGCGGTCATCGAATTTTAGAAATGCAAGCTCATTTATTAATCTTAGTACCGCCTGCTTACCACTCAGCACTAATGTTCCTACTTACATAGTTAAATCTTAATTGGTAATTTGTATGTGAAACACAACTTTTACACTGACCTTGCTCAATCCTAATAATTTTAATTTCTCTGTACTTCCCAGAAATTGACTACGTGAGTCTCTGCTACTTTCTGAACTTGAACGACTGATTTATAGGTATACTTTAAGCTAATGATTTTCTTTGCTTTGTGCCTTAACTAATAGATTCTCCGTAACAAAACTCGCTAATGACCTGAAAAAATCTTAGCCTGAGTTTTTTAGATTATGCATTATATATCTCTCTCCCCATAACTTCCTTATAACAGTATTAATTTTACCCGTTAATAATTCGGTATCGAAGCGTATAAATGTATAGCACGATCATTACTGGATCAGCACAGTATGTACAAACCTGTACTCTTGAAAGAATAAGAAAGGCCAAATAAAAATAAAAGCACAAATCAGGTGGTTTGCTCATGGTTACCAGAATTGGTGGCCTAATCTTATGGCCAGTCATGTTAAATATCAATCCCTAGTTGTAAAACAGGCCTAAGTCTAAGTCTAATTCCACACGAGCAGCTTTTAAGCTTTGATGACCTCTGTAAGGATCCTAAGGAAGCCTACATGAGCCCTCTACTGGCTTCTGGGGCCGCGGCTGGGCATGTTTTTGTCGCCTTGCTGAATTACAATCAGGCAGGAAATGCGTGTGATTCTAATGTAGTTAGGTGGTATGTACTACCTACTAATGCCCAGACATTACCTTTTCTTTCGTAGCGTGTGCAATCTGTAGTAGTACTGAGATAATTGCATCATCACACTTCATTTGTGTTCATCTTTTTACATCTAGCAGCTGGTGAGCACACGATTGCCACTGTGAATGCTATTAACAATTTTGTTTTGTTAGAATCAGCCCAGGGTTGATTTTCATGAACAAAATCTTAACTTTCGAGTCATTTGCTCATCTGAGACAGTTTTAAAGGAACATCAAGAGTGTCAGGCTCGATTCGGGAGTTTCTGTGTTCTATTCCCGTTGTGACTTTGGATTATTTGTGGTTGATTAGTAGACAAATGCTGGGGTGGTTTCTCGTCTACCACGATTTCCTTACCATAATTTCCCCTTAATTCCGGTTCCTCCTCGTATTAAAAGTGTACTTCTAGGTTTCTAAGTGTATGGTGGTATCGGATAGATGGCGTGGATGCTTCCTCGAAGGAAATCATATTTCTCGTGTACACCAGAGGGCTGCATGGTTGACGGATCACTTATTGCCCAATCTGAACACCTTCAGTAATGGGGTGGGCGTTCGAGGGGTCTTCCGCGCATCTCTGTGGCCTGTCTAACTGCACCCTGTAGCCTCGCTGTGCGCAAGGTTTCCCATCCGTTGTACACCCTATCAAAAGTAATGAAAGCCTTCTCAAATGCTCCAGTGCACAGATTTGTCATTACCAATCTATTTAATAACGGTATTTGTTAGGAAATAAACCACTGATATATCCATCTTCGAGTGCTCCATTTCCAAGCTTTTCACATGAAATTCATTCGATCTGTATAGCATTTGTTTCCAGACTCTAATATCTCAAGAAGTCTACGAAATACTTCCAACGTAAGGTTTGGCAACATTGAACCGCTCTACAGGAGGAAATCCGTAAAAACATCGTGTAAAATGGAGAGTCTTCAAGTTTGGAGCTCAGGTAATGGTTTCATATTTCATAGTCCCTTTTCACCTTATGTATTATGTACTACTTACCTGTAGTAAGTAGAGGAAATATTGTATTTCACCCGAAAATTCGATACCGAAATTTAACCGAAAGTACACGTTTTGAGACTCCCTAATTCCAAAAAACTGCATTTTTAGGAAAAGGTCCGTGTGTCCGTCTGGGGCATAACTACTGGCCAATGAACTGCTGACACTTGCAATACGGGGCTAGAGACGTGGCGCTGTAACGAGGACAAGGAAAGGGGAGTTCGGGAAGGGCCTCGTAGAAAAGCCACGTTTTAATTTGCTTTAGACTGACCTCCATATCTTTAATCCATATTATGGAAAACGCTGCAAATGTTGCTTGAAATAAGCAGCATTTAAAGTTTAAACGATTCTGTGTTATAAGAAAAGCTTTAACTGTGCCCTTAGAATGACAAACACGTAATCCTTTAAAGTAAATGTAATGCAATATTATATTGAAAATATAAGAACGTTTAATCCTTCTACAAATTCTCCCTATTCTTATACTGGAGTCATAGTTGTATGGAAATTGCTCCAAACGTATTTGCCTATTACGTTATATTATAATACAGTTCCTGCTTTCGAATGAAAGGTTTTCTTCTAATACCTATGCAATATACCGCGTTTCTTGGGTGGTGCGAATTATGCCACTATGTGTGCACAGCTTCTAAAATTTTATAGAACTCTGTTACCAGCTTGCTATAGACCAATAATCTGGCCATATTTAGCTTCTGATGCGCACGACATGGTGTGGAATAAGCAACAGTTGTAGCTTAATGGGTAACGATCTAGTGAGCCATCAGAAACAATCAATACTTCCCTTACATGCCCACCTGTCATTGGTTATAATTATGTCCAGCCAATAATACTGCCCAGCAATGGAGAGGGGTAAAGAGAGAGGCACAAGGGGAAGCTATGAAGACCTCGTTAAGTAAGCACAATACCCTTACTTTTCACGAGATTCGCTTTCTGTACCTAAAAGTAGATATATAGTACATTTTTATCTTGATTAATTTGAACTTGATATCAGGGTAGTTCGTTGTAGATAGAGTAGAGAAATTTGGGTGAATGTAACACGTCGGGTTTTTCATTTATGCAAGTAGAATCGGAACATCTTAGGGAAGGATGGTTTGCAAGGTTTTCTGAAATCACGGAATAAGCAATAGTTAAATGCTAATTACAGCAATGTTAATTATGAAGTACCTACTTTTGTACACCACTTTTGTAGTGCAGTGCATCTTCCGCCTTATCACAAAGTACATATCTAGTTTCTTGTCTTTCGCTGGTCGTTTAGCTCACGCCAATCGACTTCTGAGGCTTACCCGAGTGTTCTATATATCTTCATTACATATTCGAACCGCAGAACAGGTGACTGCGTGGTGTGAACGATCGTTTACTCCCACGTGTAACGTATAACGTCGAGGTAGCCAGATCGAATAAAGCAAAACAATGTCATATATTATGATAAACATACAACATCTAAGGTTAAGCCCACATACTGTACTGATAATTCCCGATCCGTGATGATAAAAGGGAGTAGCAAGCTAGAAGCTTAAGAAAGCTGCTTTTGGAAGCCTTCCTGCAGAGATGGGCGGGGATCATGTGATCTGAACAAGCCGAGATTTAACTGGATATACATAAGCCTCTCCGTGTCGCGCCTGATAATTTATTTTAATGAAATACCTTTGCGTAAGCGTACCGAGGATATCCGTTTTATTTGGAACAATAAAACTATCAAAGGAGCGTCTACAGTGACGTACGCTGACACGAGCAAGAATAATCTCCTGATGACCTAAATCGGTTGGAGAAGATATAGACGTGGATTCATTGATGTTTGGGTTTGTATTAATGCAACAGCAGAACACTGATGTCATTGCATCAACTGTAGGGATTCTTCTTTTTCTTTCCTCTTCACTGTCTCTTCCAATCTCTCACAGTCTCTCTTTCTCCCTCTTCCCCCTCTATTACTTTCTTTTATTCTAGTTTTGTGTCCCTTCACATCTGCCTCTACAACGTTCATATGGGAGAGCAAAGTGGCCCATTACCCTAGATTACAGCAATATTTTAGTTTCCATAAGGTTTCCACATTTATTTGAACAACACCAGTTTTCACGCAGCCTTATCAAGTCTCTCTATTATTGTCTTATAACTAATCTCAAGGAATAAGCGTGAAATGACGAGAGCTGAGAGAAAATCCAGTAGTTGTATAGCTGTCCTATTTTAGGGTTGTGGTAAAACACAGTCTGTAGAAAAATGCAATATTAAACATTATAGATAAAGGAAGAAATAGTGTATAACATAACCATATTTGACGGATAAAGTGGAATAATGTGTAAAGTTATTATAAAATAAAAAATATCAGGACAGCTAACCATTTTGGAACTATTTATTTGCTTCATTTACTATAGCATACAAATGATTGTGTAAAATGTACGAAAAATCACGGATAATTTGTAAACCAATGTGTACAAAAACACTTAGTTATAATTTAAAACGTCGAAAAATGTTAACAGTAAACTCAGCAACCACTCCAATAGCACCAAAAATTACACCAACTACTTCCCAATTTCATATTTGGTATTTGTCTCTTAAATAGGAAATGCAAGGCTCATAGTGTAACCTTTTCCCCTTATCAACCTCTTTAATTTGGACTACTTTTTTCACATCAAATTGTAGGATCAAGAATAAATCCACTTTCTTGTTGTCTGTCAATGACAATTACGTCTACTCTTTTGACGGAGCTGGAGATAAAGGAACAAACTGCTTCTTCATATTTCTTTTTGGCTCCGAATGAATCAGCAATCCGTACTGTGTGATGTCTGTTGTTTCTAAGAAGTTCGCCCTTCCTGCAGAAGCCAAGTACATACATATACGAGGGTTTCGGTCCCGTTACACACACAACAACAATTCACTTTGTTTCTACCTGGAACACTGCAAACTGAAGGCACATTGCAGTTCATCTTGATGCTGGTCCATTGTGCTGAACAGAGGCCTTTTTTTTAAGAAATGTGCAAAATGAAGTCATGAATAACCCTTTTAATGAATTCAACTCTGATTGTTGTAAAAAATTAGAGATGTCTCGTCCAATGTAATATTATTAGTGACTTGAACATTTAGAGGTAGAGATGGTTGAAAAATTATTTATCTGCAGCTATGAACTGCACTACACCATAATATTTATTATTTATTTATGCCAACAAACTTACTGTTGGTGCTTTTAAACACACAAGCCCTGTTTGGGCAATGTTTGAGAGGTAGAACTGACTGTGGCATTGAATTTTTACGTTCCAGTTCTACCTCACAACTATAATATTTACTATACATTTTTTCTTCTGAAGTAGTGAAGGAAACGAGACATGAAATGTGTTCCCACGTCGAATTATTACCGCCAGGAGAATATTAGCTAATTCAGAGTATCAAATATTACATTTAGATAGAACAATAAAAAAATACAATAACAATAAGAACAATGTGGTTAAAGTCGGGTATGGCCCTAGTCAAGAGGCATGATTACATAAATAGGCTATCCTCGTTGACCTTATTAATATTAATACTATTTTACTATGTGCTCTACCAGTAAAGGCATAGCTCATTCGCGTTGTTACGGTCCACTCATTCGTTTAATAACATAGGGAGCTTGCTAATAAATAGGTTGGACTTCTTTAAAGAGAGGAGGTAGCAAGTTTGCGCTTAGAATGGGTGGAGTTACACATCTCTACCAACCAACGTAAAAGCTAGTCTCCACTGGATCATTTTTCTGCTCTCAATAAATTGTACTTGGTGGCTCGGATAGATATTGTGCAATAGGTTGGGTAGCTTACTTGTGCAGGGGTTTTACATCTTCAGTAATGGATACTGCTGTGTAGTTGCACACGTAGCTTTTTGGCGGACACACACTCAAGCTTGATAATTACGTGATTAGCTCTCCATTGCTATGATTAAATTTTCACCATGTTACTATGGAGCGACTATAATACTGAAACAATGGCATATTGCTACTTTATGGAATGTCAACGTAATGGAAATAAGCACTAGCAAATTTATATATAAGATTTCCAGATAGGCAATACTCAACATAAAGAATGGAATGGATTGGTTGATGGATTGGACTGCATAGCCCCTTCCAAGACTGCCTCATAAGAACTCTAATAGGCCACTTTCTCTAACGAGAACCTCCTGCCATAAATCACATTCACGAAGTGCAACTACAATACTTGGAGTGTTGAGCAGAGTGTAATAAGGTCTAATATGGGTCGAAATTTGTAGAGTACAACGGATCTTATTTTGAACAATTTCGTTGAACTTGCGGTACATTACACTAGAAGCCCCTGCAGCGAAGTGAGTAGGCCTCCTAACCTACTGTTTAGTACATATCCGAACCAACCAGTACACCTCATGTAGTTTTTCTAAACACCTTTACTGGAGTGTTAATAAACTTTAAAAAGAGAAGTAAAACGTTCCTTATGTTTGATATTTGAGCGAAAATATACATTTCCCCATAGTAAACGGTTTACACGTGCGAATAATGTTACGAAAAGTTGTATCTGCCATTAGTCTGCCTGTCTATTACAACACATTAAAAACACATCTGTGGAATATTTATCAAGATTAACTGAAATTACCAGAAAAATAACCGCATGTATGAGTATCCTGTGGATCATCAACGAAAATTAATAGTAATTGGTAAGAATGCTGCACACAATTTTTATTCCCAAGCTTCAAAAGATGACCTATTTCTGTTGAAAGTAGGACTCCGAATTTTGCATTCAAGAACAATGTCTCCATACTCTATTTGAGGGAGAAATAAAAGTAAAAGAAAGTTGTTGAATATACGCTTGCATTGCTGTGCTCCACCTCCTCTGAAATGTATCGCATTCACTCCTGATTCACAGGACTAACCGCTTTTCATCGGCGTTGAGAAGCCGCCACTGTACATAATTAAACGTGTGGTCTCACATACTTAACTGCATTGAACGCATTACATATACAACAGAGCATTGAAAATCTCGTTAGTTGCTTCCCTTCATCTTTCGTTCTGGCTTGTACATTACTGTCTCTTCAAATGTCGTGTAGAGGAACTGGTTTCAACTCATGTGCATGTCATCACAGAGCCCACTCTCTCACTGAATTAAACGCTCAGGGATTTGAGAGACTTGATCTTTCATCTATCTTTCTCTTGGATGACACCCTTTTTTCGTATATCTTTATCCTGTGCTCTGCATCTGGCCTTTTATAATTCGTCCGTACAGCGGTTCACCAAGGTGATGTGAAAGATTTGAAACCTAACAATGTGTGGTAACTATACATGCAAAATCAGAAACGTTTTGTACCGGAATTTTGTCCAGAATTTAACATTTTAAATCCTACAGCACCTTGATTTATTTTCTGTGTCCCTCACCCAGTGCACTCGATCACAAAGCTTTATATGGAGGTTGTAGCTGAGCGGGGGCATAGCGTCCTATTAGACTGCAAAGCTGGGCTTATCCAAAACATTACATCATTTTCTTTGTTTATTCGTAAGTGATTATTTTTAATGCAAAAATGGTCTTCTTTCTATGCACTAGTAGCATTGGGCTGTCTGCATGATGACATGAAACTTTTTCCTCCCACTTGGATAGGTGGATGGATGGAAAAAAGGGTGGGCCCCAATGAACCGAGTCCTGCGGTCAGGTAGTACTAGCACACTTTAGGTCAACTTTTTCTATAAAACAGAATAGGTTACTGATCCTGGGTTCCTTAGTACCTCAAATATTCAAAAACGTAAGTGTTACACACGCGTGTGATATGTGTGAGGTGGTCTCATCTTCCTCTACATATTATCTTCACCTTGAGTCACGTGTTAGTCCCATCATGTGCGGTACTTGCGAAGTGTTGTGAGCTGTTACAAAGCCATTCGTGGAGGACTAAGATGTAGAAGAGTCTTTATATCTGAGGCTGTGTCTGTCAATTATCTCCCTAGTTCCTGTTTACTTGTTCACCACACCAAATGTTGGTAGTGCATCCATTATTGGTAACAGAGTTCTCCAAAGAAGGAATATGGACACTAATATTTGTAAACTGCATCAAGCTTTCAGTAGTAATAAAAGAGTCAAAGTGATGGAGGTAGAAAATACTACAGGATATCCACAAAAGAACTCTGGGATGTTGAAGTTAAGTATTTTAATATTTAACGAAATCGAAACGTATAGAATATGTTTCGTACATGGTTTGAAAGCTAATGTTGTCGAGGTAGTTTTTCTTCTTCCTTTACAATTTGGTGCATTGCAATATGTGGTCTATTTGCCATTTGATTGAAATATTTAACCTAAACACCGAGTTCCTCTGTGTATACCCTGTATACAAATATGTATCTGTATGTAAAGCCATTCCTTATAAGGAATTACTACTAAAGAGCTTGCTTTGAAGACTGCACATCACTGCTTCAAAACTGACTGATCTTAACCGTTTGAAGTAGTATTTGAATAAACCACGAAACAGTGAGTCTATAAACAACAATTTCAACACTTCTTTAAGTTAGTTCTTGTTATGTGTAAGGATAGGATTTTTTTCCTAGTGCCTGAAGAAGAGGCTCAACATTCTATATGTTTACAGGCCAGAAAATGGAGGATTTTAGGTGTGCTTTTCTGCTTTTTTCAGCGTATTATTGTTTGTTTAAATGTCTTTTTTAGCCTTCTTGCTTAATTTAACACCTTTTTTTCAACTTTAACTTCTTTTGACTATCGTTGTGCTGTCCAACAAGGTTTGATCTCTATTCCAATTTCTTTTAACTGATACACATTGCTAAGGCTGGTACAACAGATAGTTGGGAGAACTCTTTCTATCGTATTCATGCCATCAACACCGGCAGAGGAGAAACTACGAAGCCACGAAATTGCAAGAAACTACTGAACCTTCTTTAAATATCCGGTTATTTTTGACCAGAGGGCTAAGAATGCATAAGTTGTATTCACTCTTTGTTTGACTGCAATTTAACAATTTGTGGAAGAAAACCTCATCAAATATGTGCTCAGTAAAATTTCTTTTTTGTGTCTGAATTTGGAGTGTAGGTATTTTGTACCGGTGGAAGCATTCTTTTACGAAAATATTACATACGAGGTGAAATTTAGTGCAGAAAAAGTAGTTCAGTGTCCAGCAGCATATTGAGCATAAGAAACATAGCTGCCTCCCAGACCAGGGAGAACAGAAAATCACATCTCTTAGGCTAAAGTGTTAATGAATGTTCGTTTCCATTTTACAAAAACCTTAGAGGGCGTGCGTTAGTGAGCGCGAACATTTCGTTAGCAAAGATACGTATATGAAATAGTAATTGAAACTGAAATTATTAATTAATTTGGACCACACCTTCAGTCCGTTTTTCCAGCTTTTGGGTATTTTAAAGGTCTTTTTAGGCAATTTAAGGGTCTTCAACTTCCGAGCCCTAGTTATGCCTTACCTATAAAGGGAACTTAACATGGGATTTGTTCCAAGTATTTATTGTTCCGAAACTTCTTGGATTAGGTAGTTTATTCTAGCTACTTTAACTAGTTTTCAATTTCTTATGAGGTCGTACATATAAAGGGGAGTCTTGCGATATCGCTCTCCTATCTCCGGGATATTGCGTTTATCTGATTCTTCCTCCTACAACGAAGAAGTCCAATGCCACGATTGCGAAAAGAACCAACCCTGCCTCAAATGCACGGAGAGCGTTTTTAATTTATGGTTGCTAAATACACAAGAGAGTGATGTTCTAGTTTTTGGCCCTACTTCAAGCTAAGGACATATTAAAATTGTCAGATTATTCTAAATTAATAATGCTTCCGCTCTGCTCTTCTCCGCGCCATTAATCTAAAGCGAAGGCTGCAAGTGACACAAAATGTATTGCCTGGAAAGATGTGAACTTCCTCGCAGCATACTTGGTCACCAAAGCACATAATAATAAGCTTGCGAGAAAATATAATATTCTTGCCTGTGTTGTTTTGGGGAACAAGCTTAGGTGTATCAGAACGTATCTTATACTTTCTGCAATTAATGCGATAATAGAGTTACATTTCAGCGTAATAAAATATACAAAATTACCAAAACAACATGATTTACGGATGGGTATGCAACAACCTATTACACAAAGTTCAGCATAGCAAAAAAACTTTTTTTTCGGGCAAACGTTTTATATATTGCCAGAATTTCTATATATTGCACCAGGACACAAAGTCCTTTTTGCTAGTGTCTAAGTCCCGCTCTAACTACATACAGCGTCACAGGCGGTGACTGACACTGGTGATACATGAATTAAATGATAGTTCGGAAAGAAATTTTGAGAAGTAAATCTTTCAGGTCTAAGTAAATCTTCCTCGAAATTTGTCCTTTATGAAGACCGAGGAAAGCTTGGAAAAAATCTCAGTCAGAGAGGACGCTCCTAGTGGAATTTGAACCGAGGACCTCCCGTTCAAGCGTCCGTGCTTTAACGATCCCGGCCACCCGTGTCAGTATGCCAGAGTACAAAATTGGATGTCACAGTGCAACATAATTGGTAAAAAAGTAGAACCAAAAATAATGCTCGTGTTCTAGAATAAAAGTCATATTTTATTATTTTTCAGCTTATGCTACTGTTAACTCCTATATTTACATTAAATTTCACATTTAAAAACAAACGTGCTTTCATTATATCTATGGTGATTTAAGTTCTCATAACAATACTGCTGTTATAGAAGATTATGGAGCAGGAATAAGAAAAAAATGTTTGAAAAAAATGTTCCTCATTGCCCATAGAATTTATACAAATTCAGGATAAGTTCTCTGGATTTAACTATAATATAACTTAAATGCAGGTATGTGCCTTAAAACATTTTGTTTATAATACAAGCTGAAGTAGCAAAACAGGATATAATTAAGGTGGTTTTAAAACAGATAAAGGCCACTTACTTTTTAAAAATAAAAGTAACTATGTTTAAATCATGTGAGAAGTGTCTATATTTTGTCCAAACAGTAGGAAAGACACACATTCTACCAAGTTTAATACTTAATAAACTTAGCGAACCTTCATTTTTTTTTCTTTTTTTTTTTCAATATCGCTACTAAATTGCTTTTCACACCAGAGTAATTTATATGTATTATGTCGTCCTTTGCAGCATAGGGTTTGAACAAATGTGATGGCATTATCGCAGTATTCTAAGCTACAGAGAGATAAAGTGAAATAGAATAATGGATCTGCCATCTGGATAACGAAGATGGAACACCAATTAGAGTAGTGATTTACACTGGTTGCACAAATTATTTACAGTTTAGGTAACATAGAGTAGACATAATCTTCATACGTTAGATCATGCATGTGTTCCGCCTCAGACCTTCCATTAAAGCTGGTGAAAGTCTTCTATAAAACCGCAAAAGACAAGCTATAAAGTCCGATGAAGGACAACGGCGCGTTTGAACGGCTTGGTGAGGAACATCTTAGTTTTAATCCCAAGCTGATAAAATCTTATTCTGCGTCAGTGTGCATTACACACTGATATCTGATAAGTTGCTTACAAACAATTAAATATAATTTAAATCTCTCTTCCATCTCATGTACAGCAAGCACATAAAACTTGTGGCCTAGCTTGCACGGAGAAAACTTAATGAAGTTGAAGGTAACCTTCCCCTTATTGTTGAAAAGTGACCGTTCAATTGTTGTCTGTAACGGAAGTGGACTGGGAATCCTATTGTTTTATGATACTTCATTCTTTTTCACTGAATTATAAAAATTACTCTAGTAAGGACATGTTTGCTGTGATTTCTTTTATTTTATTATTGCAGTTATCAACATGTTCCTTCTTCTATTAATTGAATTATGCATTACCAAATTTTTATTACAGGTCGCGAAGGCCGGATGACTAGCCGGGAGGGCTCGGGGCGCTGACCACGTCCCACCCTCCACTTCTGCAGCCCATTCATGACGTCTGTTATGGGAAGAGGTAGGAGACGCAGCGGCCGGGTGGTATGGTCCTCGAAGGGCTGTTCTGCTAGGTTCTTTTAAATTTGTATTAAGAGTTAAAATCACCAAATTAGTTATTGTTTCAGCCTTTTTCTCAATCTCAAATTCGAGAAGAATCGTGAACTACATGCTATAAATATACTATAAGTCAGCACTGATGCACATGGGAAAAAAGTTACCCGAGATGCCATTTTGGAACATATAACCATTACTATCATAGAAGATGATACAGGACGGTTATTACAATGGATATAACATTTAATGTGAATTAAATGATGAACAATTATAATAATTATTTAGATGTAGTACCTGTATTGTTAACATTACTTTAGAACTCGCTGATGAATGCCTGGAAGTATGTGCTGTGGTCGGTAGGAAAGGGAGGGGAAGACCATTCCCTCTTGGAAAGAAACGAGGAATCGCGACTGAATGTCAGGCAAGTAACAGTGAACCAGGGGTATGTTGCTGATACGGTCATCCCTTAATAAGATTAACGTACATTGATACTTATAACGGTAAATGTTTGAACCACAAAGAGGCAAATGCGTGTTTTCTCTCTCTGTAATCGAATTAAAGCAGAGATGAAGCAAGTAAACAAATTAGTGTATTGCGTATTAGATATGAGGTTGTATGCCTATTGGTTATAAGTATGATTATTGCGTTATTAGTTATTCCAATAACAAATAGTCATTTTTTGGTCATATTTTTGTCAGTAGAGCTTGGGTTTTTAGGCAAACACATATTCTGTTTGCATCCTAATACGAACTTGAAACTGAGTTTTACAGTCTGTGGTTGATGTATTTCAATAAAATATACATTGGAGCAAATATTTTAAGTTTTATTGCACATCAAAACACATCTTCTGATTTATAATGTAAATAAATATGTTTAGATATTCACATAAATTACAAAAAAGCGCATAAAGGAGATCCATTTTTAAAATAATTTTATATATTTACATAAAGTCACATGAATGTAGAAGCAGATTTATTTTAATAAGTCGCCTTCCAACCTCTTCAATATCCAATTATATAGGCCAGATGTCGCAATATATTATTAATTATTGGAAGAACTGATATGTCAGCTAAAGTGTCCCTTCATTTGGAAGAAAATATAAAATCCTGCTTGGTAACAAACATTCGAAATTCAATGTCAGTTCTTCGTGAAAATCGTCAATCTTTTGGAACGGAACGTTTAAGGGAGCATGCGGTCGTATACTGAAACTCTGTGCTTGGTGTTCCCTTCCACGAACACAGAGACCTACTTATCAGTAATAAAATATTATCAACTTGCTGATGTGAGCCATGGTTAGAAGGGAGAGGAAACAAAATCATTCACCCTGTATTGATTACATTCTAATTACTGGAAGGTAGTCTTCACATTTGTGGCCACTTCTCCACTAAGACGAAGTAGTTAGATGTGTCGAGGTGTGTCATGTCTACCTTATAACTTGGTCGGCAGGCAATTCATTAGACATTGTAATGCTGTCAACGGGAGAAGTGTGAACGTGCCAGGATATCCGGCGGGTGTCGCACCCCTAGAAACAAGGGAGGGTCCACAATAGCGTGCAAGCGTGTGCCTGTAATGAGGATTTGGTCCGGTTTTAGGGGCGTTAAACCCTTTAAACATCCGCACTCACGCACACGCACTCCGTTCTAAGGAGACCATAGGAAAGTCAAAGAATAGCCGAGAAGTACAACCCATACAGTGCATAAGCCGGTAGCAAGAATTTTGCCAATCATTCTCTCAGCTGAGGAAGGAAAATCAGGACTTCCAAGTAGCTTCAAACAAATGACACTAATTTTTGGCACCCTAATTCATTTCGGATGGGATTAGTAGCCTCTAATCAACAATATGCTAATAAAATGACTCATCGTGAAGATCAAACGCTATTAATAATATAACCTATAAATTGTCTATACAAATTTGTATACTTTAAGCGGTCAAATAAATATAAGTGCTATAACAAAGTATACTTCAACTTATTTCAATGGACACTAAGTTCCAATCACATGTTTGCTGAATCTAGCTGTAAATTTCTTACTGGAGGAGGGTTATTCTCTTTATATATAAAACAATGGACAGTCACGTTATTTGTTTCTGGTTTAACTTGGTTCTTGGAGTAATAAGAAAATGATAAAAACAATTTAAACCCCTTCTATTGTTCTATCACCTAAGCAGAGAACCATTTTAGTGCAGTATTATGAAATAATATTTAGATACTTCCAACTTAAAGGCCTTTTTCTAGAATATAGTTTCTTTTACATTTTGGAACACAGTAAACGTTTCAGGTCCAACAAATATTAAGTCGCAGGCGTTAATGCTTTCAAGCTGCTAGGACTCATCAGTTGTGTAAACGGCTCATTACAATTTAATACAGAAGAGCACCTACTTTTACATCGTTTATCATAAAACTGTAATAGGGCTTAACAGACATGCTGTTAAGCAGATGTGTTTTGCAAAGTTCAGTAAAATAATAACACCAGAACAATAACGTAAGTTTGACACTATATATTTTGTATACCTTGAACGTGTACAGTCTTCCCGTGGCTAGGATATGTTATTTGTGTTTACAAATTATTTTATCCAAGTTGTTGCATTTACATCAGATTGCAACCTTAAAAATACGAGTTACGTAATTATACGTGAGCTTGGGCCTAGTCCAAATGTACGTAAACACACGATAACTGAGGTGGATACAAGGGGACAAATATTAGAGCGATTAATCCGCAGTAAAATTTAACAATCTACTTATAATGTGTTACGAAGGCAGTGCACAAGCAGTTCCAAAGAATTAATATGGCCAACATTATACTAAACTGTAGTGGACATTACACCAGAAAGTAGTACTGCCAACATACATAATAAAAGTATTTCTTCTAACCTCAAATATCACAGGGTTACAGTTATATGTTTTCAAACGATAATAATGCTTGAACATCGATACCACACATCACATGATGAACCTCCTCACCTTCGGCAAATCTTATTCTGTAATAACACTTCGGTAGAATCACCTCCATATATCGTAACAGATTAAGTGAACTACTGTGTTGTGAATACCAAAATAAGAACAATAGTAACTATCACTGCTTATAATGTTCTAAAACAAGTCAAGACAAAACCAGGCACACACAAGCAATACAATGGCGTCCACAGATTAGTACGGCGTCTAAACAGAATCTTCTTTTAAAATCTATGGGCTGCCTTCCCTGCAACGTGTTCAAAAATAAGGGTTTCTGTGCCAACATAACGGATGCAATAACATCAACTATGGCCCTAGCTTTACCATGGTTATGTTTTGCGAACAATTGGCGGTACTAATGCAACCTAACAGATGGTATATAACTAAACCGCGGGGGGGGGGGGGGAGAGCGATGTCACAGTTGGTTTTTGGGGCACTCCAATGAGCTATTTCCTCTATAAGCGTAACACAGTATGTAGTTGTGTACCTGGAAGCCAGATGTGATGGTAATTTGTAAGTGCGATGCCGAAGGTTAATGAGATGTGTGCGGATTTCTTAAACACCAATAATAAAGACATGACTATCCATGCCTAGCAAATAATGACCCACTTACTGCTTTCTTACAGCTAGTTTTGTGATTAACAGTTTGCACTATACTTAGATTGTGCGAAGAGCCATTGATAAAAGCTCGAAATAAAACGTTAGTAAATTCTTCCAGTTGCTGTTGCTTGGCAATAATGAGCTACTGGACTGCTCAACTTACATACACATTATTGTCGATGAACTCTTTATTACTTGGTATTCTAAGATGGTGTTATCCACTGAGTCACAGCATTAGAAGGAAATACTTCATTTAACTCTCACCTAATCTTTATACTGCTACCTTAAAAACACTGTCTAATAATGATTTATATTCACCAAATTTAAATTTGGGGAAGCGGCAGATAAATCAACAGGAGGACCGTCCTTATTTGGATCAATGTAGGTGTCCACTTCAAGGATAGTCTTATCCTCTCACGTCATTAACATAAGCTTGTTCCAATGATTGATAAATAATATCTGAAATCGGTACTATTTCAAGGTCCACCCTAGACCCAATCTGTTCCTTTCAGCGGAATCTCAGCGACTCATTTATTCTCGAGTATCTCATTACAGTGTGGGAAGACGAGACTTGTGCCAATATAGTTGGGGATTTTATAAATATGAAGACAACCTCGCATGAGTCCACTTGCTAAAGATATGCAATTTGTTTACAGACACTCTGTCCATAATAATGAAGCAAAACGAAGGGGAGCAGAGGAGCAACTATAAAAAGGCAATTCCCGTATGATTTATGATATCAAACAGAGATGGTGCAACAGCGCGATGGATCGAAGCTAGTCCACTGGCATCGTGCGTAAACAAGTTTAATGGTTTCATTAGCAACTTAGGGGCAGGCACTACATTGCCAAGGCGTCCAATTATCCAATTTAATTTTTTCAAACATAAAAAATATCATAATCTCAGCAGGGTACGCGCTAAGAAACTAAAGTACGTGCTTGCGTTTCTTCACTTCCAAACAATAATTCTTGGCATTAAACTATCTTAAAATAACACAAAAAATAGTTTTAAAACGTTACAGAAATTCATTTGAAGGCAATATATCAGGGAAAATAAAACAAAGTGTCCTTCTGATTGCTTTGACGTTTTACTATATACTCAGAACACAAAACATATAGTACACACAAAGTGTGAACGAGCTATGTCAATCTGTTGTTAAAATATTTATTTTCTTATCCATAACTAATCACTTCTTGATATGGAAATATGATGTGTTCCTTGGACCCTACAGTTTATCAAATGGCCCGAAAATTTTTAATTTCAGATTTGTATATAAATTTAAAGAAAATTGCTGTGTAGGTATTTCTGTATTTTAATTGCAAGGGATCGTTCAACAGTGCTTTTGCCGGTGCTCGTAGTTTGAGAGGAAAATAATTTTTTTTCGCGTGTTATTTATATTTTTAACCTTTTCGGTAGGGGTTATGGAAAATAATTAATTCCAACCCAACTACTCGATATTTTAATTAGCGTTGAACAGTTTTCAAAACCATAATTCTTGAAGCTCTTCTGAAAATTTTAAACTAGTAGGTTACAAGGAGCATTTTGAAAAATGAAAAGGCTGAAAAGAAGCAGTTGAGGTAAGGGAATATTAAACTTCAATGCAATGTTCTACATAAATTGTATAAGAGTAATAAAATAGACATTTTTGTCTTTAACATTTGATCCGGAAAGGCAAAGCTTTCAGTAAAGGGAGCACGTGGATGTAAGAATGTAATAGTCATGCTCATATTCATACGTTCACTACTTTCTGGCTCGTTTTCAAATGAATGTTTACTGACATTTTGTTGTCTACAGTATCGTGTACTCTCAGCTACTTCAGTTTCCAGTATCAGTTATAATAATGTACTACTCGTGCAAGTTTTCTTCGATGTGATGTTAAGCTTCTAGACCTCCCTTCAGCTGATGGTAACAGTCTTTGAATTATTCAGGTCTGCAGAGGCGGTGGGTGAAATGGGTGGAATGGCGCTGAAACGAACTTGCGATGCACTACATTAAGGATTATCAGATATTTATCTTACGATAAACCTCATCCAGGGAACACATTCAACCGAGAGTGGATCCCAGGCACTCTAGTTTGAACGGCAGAAATGCTACACGCACAATGACAGAGGTGGGCCTTCTTATGCGTAGACAGCACCTCTTCTACGCATATATTCTTAGAGTCAACTTCCGAAATATTTTGCCCGCGTAGTTCACGAACCTTAAATTTGAAACTTTGCGACTCAGTTCAGTTTTTCAGTGAGAATTAACTGAAATTCTGGAAATATTCTCAACTGAAGAAATTCATTAGGAAAAATTCAAACAGAATACGACTAGACAGAAAAGATGTAACAATATTTCCCCAAAGCATCATCTATATAATTGAATTCACACTATGGGCAAAATTATTTAGTCATTTACTTACTGGAGGAAGTTTACCTTCGAACTATTAAAACTGTAAATAAAGGCACGTAAATTTAAGCTTTTGTGAATTAAAGTACCTTATTCAAACGAAAGAAATAACAATTAAAGTGGAGGAATCCTAAGAGAAGATTCACTTCTTTCTCTTTCAGAATTTTCTCTAAAACGCAATATAGTGAATGAATACGCTAATGTTTAAAGGTTTTCCTATGACCAGCAACTCTCACCATACTCTGTGAAGTTAACAGGCTATTCTAGTGTTAATAGTGATTAAGCACCTATGTTACATAAAACAAGAAAAATATATACTCACGACTGGCTGTCATTAGGTTTTGTTTCTTTTGGAAGACTTTGCCTCGGCTCGGCTAACCTCCGACTTGTCTGTCCATTAGTGATGGCGAACATTTCTTTGTTTACCGTACAACCGCCATAGCGTTATCGTTTCTCCACGTGCTAGAGATCCTTGTGGTATCAAGATAAAGACATCTGATGAATCGCATGTTTTTATTCCCATGCATCAGGCCACCCATAAAGAAGCAGCAAATGGAATGTATGCTTAGAATATCGGATTTGCCTTTTATCTGAAAGATGCATCTATCACTATGGCTCTAATTTGAATCACATCATCATGTAACTAACACAGGAGGAAGGTCATAACTTGGATATGAATTCTGAACGTGGATTGATGATTCACCACCCTTTGTTTAATTGTGTGTCGTTCTTTAACTCCATGTTTTGCTCGTGTATTCCATGGAAGAAAAAACACAGAAATAATGCTGGTACTGCTATTTCTAAAGATTCGGTACCGATACTCGATACTTTGTAAAAAGCTGCAAGGACTGCCTATGCTCGTATTAGTAGTTTTACAAACACATGTAGTCAATGTCGTTTATGAAATTCTTGTCCTTCACATAGCTAGTGCCAAAGAACAATTAGTTTCCATTGTTGTGTCTGCTCGCCATTTTCAGATGTCGCGGCATCCTGTTCTGACAGCGAAGAGAAGTTCGGTCGTTGCCTTTTGAATAGAGGTCCTCTAAACTTCCCTTGGGGTATGAATGTATCGTGATTCTTTAAATTTGTTATGTTTTGTGACTTAGCACCACGTAAAATAATAATAATAATAATAATAATAATAATAATAATAATAATAATAATAATAATAATAATAATAATAATAATAATAATAATAATAATAATAATAATAATAATAATAATAATAATAATAATAATAATAGTAATAGTAATAGTAATAGTAATAGTAATAGTAATAGTAATAGTAATAGTAATAGTAATAGTAATAGTAATAATAATAATAATAATAATAATAATAATAATAATAATAATAATAATAATAATAATAATAATAATAATAATAATAATAATAATAATAATAATAATAATAATAATAATAATAATAATAATAATAATAATAATAATAATAATAATAATAATAATAATAATAATAATAATGATGATGATGATCATCACCATCAACTTCATCATTTCCACACTTAACTCGTATTTTCTTCAATATCACTGTTGTATATGGGTAAAGCTAAATATTTATGGGAGTTAGTCGTATAGTCCTATAAGGTATGGAAGGGGAAAAATAGTTCCATGCACTGCACCGTCTCCCAAGATCCGATTTGTTTTTGCTGGATTCGCAGATTTTGGGCTCTGGAGTAGGTAAATACAATAGGGTGAGTTCACCAGGCCGGGCTGTTGCGGAAACGTGATTTAGTGCGTCAGCTAAATCAGTTTTAATCTCAACTCAGTTAATGCTGCATGTTACACGAGTACCTCTACTTCTTCCTCATTGTTCTGCAGGTTTTTATTTAGGCAAAAGCGTCTATGAAATGTTGCATCTATTCACTCACAGAAAACACAGTCAAAGTGTATCAAGAACTTTAGTCCAGCAACTCTATGGGGACACGTGCGAGGCAATAACGCAGTCTCGGCTGTTTGCTCAACTAGAACAAATTTAAACACAATATCCCTCAATGATACAAAACTTAAAAACACTTAACTTGTGTTTAAGGTGGTTATTATTTTAATTAGTAACTAAGCATATCAATGTAGTCGTCTGTCGAATATCTACACCGTAAAGCAATGACACAGAATATCTTACAATTGCATACGCATGGAGACTGTAGTAAGTCGATGCTGCATCATGCCAGTCCAAAGGGGCAGAAGTCATTACATCTATTCCATTGCAAAATGCAGACAAGCAAAAGCAATTTAAATTATAATTTCCTAAACACTTGGGGTCTTTAGATCATTGTGAATTTGGTTTCCAAGTTTTAATGAGCAGAAAAAAGAATTTTACAATGCCGAGACGCGAACACCCGTCCCTGAGGTTAGGGCACATGACACAGCTATAATTATATTCAGCTATTTGGACGCTTGACTGAAAGCACATTCCAAGCTGAACCGTAGAACGTGTATGCCAGGCGCTATGCCATTTGTCCTTTTAAGACAGCCGTAATCCTTTGCTGGACGTTTTAATATTATAACTTAGATGACAAAAGCTATTATGCGTGTTATTTGAGATGTACCCGTAGTTTAGGTCAAAATTTAAATAAACCGTTATTTAACAATATGTGCGTTTTGACTGTACAGGTCTATGGTGGATAAGGCATGTGTATAATTTTTTGCAACCAATCCCGGCTCTAAGTACAAAAATCCGCCATTTTATTTTCAGTTGACGTTGTTGATGTAGTCAAGTGATAGGTTAATTTTATAAGAGGCGTTTACTGAATTGCGTAGATATGTATACCACCGTAAAAAGTGTAAAACCGGCTGGAAAACTGGAATTTGCTCGTAGTAAAAGAGTCGTACGTTTTTGAGATGTACTTTAGCGAGGAGTACGTTCTGTCCCTTAAACCAATGTTCCTCTAAATTTTGCGCATTCGTCTTTCTAAGAACATCAGCCAATACGTTTTAGTAAGCACAAAACTGAACTAAATTCCACTTGGTGTTTGATGGGTGGCCTACCTTCCAAAAAAATAAGGGGTGGCTGACACAACTGGTGTAGAGAAAGGTAGTACTTGTGAATCTGAGACACAAAATTAGTAATGAAGGTGCTTTAGATATAATGAGGAAAGAAATAATATTGTCGAAAAGAAATTAACCCAGGCAACGAATAGAAAGGAAATGAAGAAGTGGATGCGAGGTAAAGACGCATAACAAAGTGGAAACGAGACTGGGTTTTGCAAATATTATGATTGAGTGGTTGTTTATTAACCAGGTTCTATTGCATATTTTTCGTCCACTTTCTCCCACTTAATGTTAATGGAAATCCTCTTGTACATACGCTGGTATTGCGTGCGGCTTAACTTTTCACAAATATTAACTGGTGCTTCCTATATCTAATTCGTTTGTGTAAAATACGCGATTTTGCTCAGTCTCCAGAAGAATTAAATCTCCATCTGGTAAGTAGTTCCCTTTGTAGTTCTGAACACTTTTTTGTTTAAAACAGTGGAGTTGCCTGTGACGGATATATCTTAAGTAAATTAAATAATTAATAAAAGTGAACACTTTTAAACGTAAGCCCATTCTTGTTGCAATGTGTATCACAACAGCTACTCTTACATCAATATAACTTTTATTTTAAGGCATTTATTTTTGCGGCAGCAGTGTTTGTCCTTTCTATGCTGAGATAAAGGACTTGCGGGAGCGTAACAGAAATCATGAATAACCAGGACAGAACTACAAAAAGTAGCGGCTGGTTTCAATGGAAGCAGAAGGCGGAATCGTAACAAGGGAACAAACTATTTAGTGAGGTTGAATAACTCTATTTGAAGTGGAGCGGAGCTATACTAGCACATTTAGATTAATTACACATACCTCTCACTCCGACCTCTACCCTCATAGCATGCACCCAGTCAGGCTCGTCCAATAACGGTATGAACTGCGTCCTTGGTAATATGCAGCTGTATTTCGCAATGTTGTAGTTAAAATTGACAGCTAATATGGCACGTTACTTGTGTAACCAAAATTTGACATAGAAGTTTTATACCTACCTTGCAAGTCATTGTTGTTAAATCGAACTAAGAAGGTTTCAGAACATTGAAATAAACTGTTTCGGAGTTTGCTGCTCTTAAAGGCAAATGCTTTTGTTTAGTAGGGCCCATCCCTTAACGGCCACATTCCACATGCACGCAATAGAGAGAGTCCTCTCACAGTACTCTTAGCGAAGGAATCTGCTGTTGCCAAGTGGCTTACAGTTGTGCATTCAGAGTATTGTTAAAGATTCGGCTTGTTGAGCCATACCTCAGAGCGACCGAAGTAAAAGATGCGGTAACACCATCCACGCGACCAATTGGTACTGTAAGAGACAGTGGAATCAGGAAGGTCGTTAAGGCATGGACGAAACTGTGAATTAAAACAACTGCAGAGAAGAGATTTGTCTTTCTGTATCATTTCCAAAGTGACAAACACCTTCAAGCTACACAGAGCACTACCAAAATTATATAAGGGCTTATTCACGTAGAAACGTTAACGTAAATGCAACATGAACACATAAGCTTGTGGAGAGGTTAATAATTGGAACTATTCACAATTATTTTCGTGAACACGAGCATGAACACTATGGCAGATGTTAACGTCAAATTTTGTAATCACCAAACATTTATGCTCGCGCAAATGAGATGAAAGAGAGGGAGAGAGAGAGAGAGACAGACAGACAGAAAAGGAGAGAAATGGAGTCATTTTTAAAGAAGCTTCTTTATTCAATCATGGTAGTCTTTATGACAAAACCATTGCTTTTACAAAGATGATTTGTTAAAATAGCACATTTTGAATATTTGGACGTTATGTAAAACGTTATAGGTTATAAATCAATCAATTTTCCTTCTTGTACGCAAAAATATAAAGTATAATATAACACAAACTTAGTTCAGTTTGTAGAAAGGTAAAATGCAATGCTGCATAGTGGTTAATCATCGCAGTCTCTATTTTTAATCGCTACCCTGTTTTGATTATCCTGTTTTGACGTCAACGTTTCGTTGGCGTTGTGAATAGTTAGACAAATCCTATGCTTGTGTCATGTGAATATGTCCTCGTGGTAATGTTAACGTTTCATATGAATGAACCTTTAAACATTTCACCATTACTGTTATATGCAGGTATATGTCTAATTGAATCTTCAGTTTTGCAAAAGAAATCTTATGCATTTGGTTAATATCATCATCTGAAAAGCACCGTGAACCTGGTGGACTTTTTTTTGGCGACATCTAGTTCAACCATTTATGGACAGAACACTTGGAGAAAGCAGCTATTTTTATTCAGCTACGATAGAGTGCATGTTATTTAAGATGTTACCCCGCTTTTGAGTGATTATGCATAAGCCCACTCTATAGCAGCGATGTCCAACCTTGTCTCTTTGGGGACGCTTACGTAGTTAGCATCTATTCCCCACGTCCTCCTTCACTCGGAGGGTGAATCAGTCTATGGCGTGTAGCCTCACTCAGTATCCAGTTACAGACACAGACGATTTCATGACAGTTTCTAAGTCATACCTTAAATTTTCTGGGAATGTCCTCAGATCTCTTCATTCCGGATGATTTTTGCATAAATGGTAAGCAGTAAGAGACAGACCAACGTTTACTAGATACAAAACGTGGATCTCTTTAAAACACTTAATTTATGTCAAATACTTCTTTTTTCCTTGAGTGAACCATTTTCGAGAAATTCTTTATTATTTGTTTCAATTTGCCAATTTCTTTTCTCAAATAGGAATACGTTATTCGTTTTTTATCTCTTGGCCTTGCAAAGAGAACGGAATTTCAAAGACATCACATAGGAACCAGCTCTTAAAACATTTGGTTATCGCTTAAAGCCTACTGTATTCCTATATTCCTCTCACACCTAGAAGAAGATTAGCAACAAGATAGTTTCTGAAAATGCGTATGTCAATTAAAATATAGTGGGTAGAAAAGTAAGCATTTACAAGAATGATCTATTTAAGCGTGAATATAGCTCTACATATGTTTCCGAACAGAGTTTTTCCAAATTCAACTATATTAAAAGTCTATATGGCAATAGGTTATGCGACGATCACTTGGTGGATCTTCTAGGGCTATTGATAGATTTCTTAAACATAAAGCAGTACCAAAGAAGTCACTAATAAACAGATGTTTATCACATGAGATTTGAATGTGCTTTCGTAAATCAAAGGAACCTACATATAACCAAACCACCACTGGAACACAGTTGAGTGTTAAAAGTGGCACAGTCCGCATAAAATGGAAGGAGGTAAACCCAACCTCTCCTCTTGTTGGACATCGCTGTTCTATAGATCAAATTTTAAACCTGTAGGAACATCAGCTCCTTTCACCCGATTATTTCTGATTAACATTTCATTCATTATTATTTATTTATGCCAACAAACTTACTGCTGGTGTTTCCAAACACAAAAGCCGTGCGTGGTCAATGTTTAAGAGGTGGAATTTGGACTGAACAATTCAATGCCACAGTTGGGATTTGAACTATGGATATTCCGCTTATAGAGCGCCTGCTTTAACCACTTCTCACTAACCGTTTACCTCTTAAACATTGCCCACAAACACGGCTTGCGTGTTTGGGAACACCAGCAGCAAGTTTGTTGGCATAAATAAATAATAATTACCATCTAAAGGTAACATGAAGTACTTACAATCTGTAGGTCACCTTTGGGGTATTTATCTCTGATGTGAGATTCCCTTGTGATCTACCGGGTAAAGTACGAATTGGCTGGGGAATTTAATGCCATACTGACAAGTTGGCCACGGTAGCTCAGTGGTTAAAGCAGCCGCTCCATAAGCGGAAGATCTGTGGTTGAAATTCCAGCCATAGCATTGAATTTTTCAGTCCTGATTCCACCTCTTATTCCATTCATGTTAAACGATGAATAACATTTTGAAGTCTTGGTTCTAAATCCAGCTTATTGCTATTGGAGTAACGTTGTATTGTATATTTGTCACCCCTGGATTACTGGATTGAATTCGGAAATGTGGACAGCCCTGTGAAGCCTGCTGAGCATTCTCCTCATCTTGAGGGAGACTGGTCCAGCTTTCCTAGAGGGTAACGAAACGACGCAATTTCCGGTGTGTCTAATTTCACCCACCCTAGTTTAGCACCCCGCTGTGACCTGTCTGCTTGGGAATGTACCTGAGTTATAACTTATGACGGGTAGCATTTAATGAAAGGCTTAATTTCAGGCGGGTGATAGAAGCGCTGTATGCGGGTTAGGTTATATACCGGTAGCATGGTGCGAAAACTCGTTTTGCTCGGAACGCTAGATGAATGCAAGGGACTTCGGAATGACTACGATGTGCCATCAAAATGGTGGTATCGTGAGCAGCTTAAATTCAACACAAAAGGGATGGCCGAAGGCGTGCCTTGACTGGAAAATGTACGACGCTGTATTGGCCATATATTTGGAGAAACAGCAGTCAGAGCTTTGTGGGTCAGCAAGCATATATTCCGGATTATACGGTAATCGAAACAAAGGAAGAACCAACCTCTAACCAGATTTTTGGGACGTTTCATTCAAAGTGAGAATTGATAATATCGCATCTTCCCTTGAACATTGATGTATTTTTCCCATTATTTTCAATTTAACACCTAAGATTTGGCAGCGATCCCACTACATCCTAAACCTATGTCCCATATACATTTTCATTTCAGAATTCAGAACACTATACTTTGCTAAGAGGATAAAGGTACATTTCCTTCGCCGAAATTGCCTTCACTTCTTATAAAGTATTTTACTATTGCATATGTTTGAGCTTAAACAAAAATTTCCAATAAACAATGGGAGAACAAAAATAATTGCTGTCTGGTGCTATCATAGACAGGCGCGAATGAAGCCATACAACATTTCTGGAACTACTTTTAAAGGCTTTACTTACCAACTTTATGAAAGGAGATACAACGCCGAGACACTCGCCGACACTTACTACCCTGAAAGAGACCACCCAGATGAAGGGTGAAAGGAGAAGGGAAGTAAAGTGAAATGGAGGGGCAAGAAATTTGGAGGATGTGACGAACCCACATCCTACCCAGGATTCGCCTGGTAATCCGAGAAAAAACCCGAAAACTTACATGGGTCAGGTAGGCCGACTTCTAGGATCGAACCCGCAACCTGACAAATGCGGGCCACAGACGAAACCGCCTGAGCCATCCCGCTCAGTAAGTATACCTTAAATCAAGTCTGGGCGACTCACTGATTACCTTGAGTGACCTTCAGTTTTTTTTTACCTGTCAAACAGTTATCAGTGCAAGGCCGTGCGGAGGCTGCGCTCAGTGAGCATCAGTTGCCCAGCCTTGCTTTAAATTGAGGGCTGCGTTGTGACCTAGAATGGCTTTGAAGCAATATAAAGTGTGATATCTAATTGCACAAGAATGTGTCAAAATTAAGGATTGAGTAACTGAGAGAGTGATAAAGAATTGTTGAACATTTCTTTCAGGAACAGATAGATATTTTTATGCAATGTACAAGTTTTCCTAAGAAGATGGAAAATGAAAATGAAAATTTGTTTTCTTTGCTCAAACAAATATTGCTGATCCGAAATTCTAAAACGTTTGATATTCATACCTTATAGATGGAAAATTTTTATTATGTAATAAGTACCCTGTTTTATTACAAATCTCCATCACATAACTATCATTTTCATCAAAATGGTTAAAGGTCACTTCAAACGTTGGGATACCACAGGCTAAATCTTAGCGTGGAAAACCGGGATACAGAACTCGGAAAGAATGGAATTTGCAGAAGAGAAAGAAGAGATTTTTCTTCCAAAGTGCACGCCTTGATTATGTCATCTGTATTAGGATAAGCGTAAATTCTCTGAATGATGCACCAGAATAGTTGGCTATCGTAGAGGAAATATGACTTTCTTAGATTTCTAACGTTGATAAAAATGCTTCTTCAACTCTATTCGTCTGATGAGCAATACATTGGAAATCTTGGTCCTTTTGTACCAGTGAACATTTTAAATTTATTATCTGGTAAGCTATTTGAGCTAGATCTTTAAGGACATGTATGACTGAAATTTCAATAAAATTGAAAAAGAACCCCTATTTTGTATTCTTCTATAAAATAACCGAGACATTCAAGAACGGGAAGGAAAAAAAAAATAATTTGCTCCCTGACGCCATTTTAAATGCTCTATTGCACGTTTAACGTCGCATAGATTTTAATGTCAGCTGCGCATTCAAATTATTCTCGCTTTGATATTTTCACCATCTTTCTTCCGGTAAAAACTTCCTTGCGCAGCAGTTATTGTATTGCACTATGTTCACAGAAACATAACAAAGAAAAATTGACATGAGTTTAATTCTCAAATATATCTATCATTTTTAATTTTCAAACATAAAGACTACAATTTTAGGAAAAATATTTGTAACTTAAAATAAATGTTGGGGTCTAAACTGAAGGAGACACACAGAAACATACGGAAATTTTAAAAAGTAGATGTTAAGTAAAAATGTAAGTAAAAGTAAAGTAAGTAAAATTAAGTAAGATGTATCTTAGACCTAGGGTTAAATTTTAGATTAAAATTTACACACTTTTGTCACGAGAAACTTTTACAGTGATCCACGAGCCCCTAAACCCCACTCACTCACTCACTCACTCACTGACTCACTCACTCACTCACTCACTCGCTCGCTCACTCGCCCGCCCACTCACTCACTCACTCACTCACTCACTCACTCACTCACTCACTCACTCACTCACTCACTCACTCACTCACTCACTCAACCACCCACCAACCCACCCACCCACCCAACCACTCGGTCACTTACTCGCTCACTCACTCGACAAAAATAAACAATTTCTAATCTATTAGAGCAAAATGAATTAAATATGGGCTGTAGCAGGTTTGTATTACACTACACATATGGTATAAACTGAAAAAAATAGACCAGCTTTATTAGTTCAGAAAATCAATTTTCCGTCACATATATCATTAAACTTTACACAGTCAATTGTTTATTTAATCATACTAAACGTACAAATTTTAAAATAAATATCTTTTTAATTTAAGGGTTTTAAAGTTTAAGTTTCAATTAACATGATTGCAAAGGAAGCGTCCTTTTTTCTGAAAAATTCAATGCTATTGCCGGGATTTGAACCACGGATCTTCCGCATCGAGCGGCTGCTTTAACCACTAAGCTACCATGGCCAGCTTGCCAGTACGACATTAAATTCCCCAGATGATTCGTACACCAGCAGTAAGCTTGTTGGCATAAATAAATAATAATTACCATCTCTTTTTTTTTTTTTTTTTTTTTTTTTTTTTTTTTTTTTTTTTTTTTTTTTTTTTTTTTTTTTTGTTGTCGTAATTTTCATCATACTGTCTCGGTTTAATGAACACTTCTAATAATGAAGATGCTTTCTTTTGGAATATGGAAGCAATATGAAAGTGAAATTTACAGGAAACTGCAAATGTATAAAGTGACGTATTTATAGGTGTTTAGAACGATCCTATAGACCAGGTTGGCGAGGCAAAGTTTCCATTCTCATATGAATATTTTGCAACGTTTGGGCAGTGTCATCTCCCCTACTAACCTTCATCGCCGCAGCGGTTAACCCAACTATCAGTTATTGCTAAAGCAATTCTGTTGCCTCTGCATTTATGTCACAATTATGTACGGTCCGCTTGCTTCGGGTTTGTAATCATCGGAACGGCAAGCCGAGTGCTTTTATGTACCCAATATGAAACATGATGACAATGTAAATAGTAGTAAAGTAAAACACAGGTGTTTTATTAGCCATCACCCTTCACTCGCGGCAGCAAAACCTGTGTGGCGTTAACTACCATCCTCGAGACAAGGGCAATACTGAACTTGCTAGACCTCGTAAACTGTTTCCTGCGGCACGCAACAGTTAACCCTCCAGCAATCTATTGTGACTTTAACAAAAGCGCCTGCAGTTTCGCTACCAATCCATTTCTTTCCACGATAGTGTTTTTCATCCACTTTCCGCTCATGGTATAATGTATGAGAGGTTGAAATTACTGCACTTCATTTTTTTTTCATTTTATCGCAGAAGGCGTTTAATCCTACAACTATTGATAATTCAGACCTGGTAGATCCTGTAGTGGTACAATATTCATAATTAAACAGATGTCAACAAAGCGTTAGAATTTAACAGACCAGCATCTATGTGCTTTGTGGATGTTGAAAAGGCATTCGATAGATTAGAGCAACATTATATTTTACAAATTTTATAAGAAACAATGTGTCAAACGGGATTATTAAGCTATTAGAAAAAAAGTTTCTAACAATTTTAGTCACATAAAAATTACAGGACAATTAATAGAGAAAAACCCCAAAAATAGGGGTAAGATAAGGCGATTTCTTAAGTGGATTCCTATACAGCATCGTGATGGATGCAGCAATTACATAAATAAGAAGAATTGGGATACAGCATTGGAGAAAAATAAGATTAGTGTAGTATGTTATGCAGATGATGTACTTGTGGCAGAAACGGAGAATAACATGCAAAAAATTCAATAGCTAGATTTTTAACGTAAATGTCTGAGTAATAAAAAAATATTTTTAGAAAACATGTAAGTCTGTAAGGTAAGCAAAGACGTTGCTGTTTAAGTTCAGGAGCTTTCAAATATCCGATACGAAGATGTTTAGGAAAATCCCACACTCCAAGTTAACTTTTACATGAAAGGAATTCGACTATCATCGAGACATGAGGGTTTTCCTGGTTCAGAATCTGCAGGGACAATGGATATGATGAAGAGGTGAATTTAAGTTCGCTGCACGTTCAGCAGATATAACACTTCTAGAATTTTACCTACGGGGGCCTTGAAGGATCGCTGTGTGTTCCAGGAAATCACTAAAACCCTTTGAAAAAATTACAGCAGCATGTACAGAATTCGACGGGGACACATTGATTAACGTTGTTCAAGCAATCATTCACCGTTGTGATTTGTGTCTGGCTATGTAGCAACCATTTTGAAAACCGAAAATAAAAGATGTTCGGTACACCACAAAGAACGTTACTTCATTAAAGAGTGTGCATATTTTTGGTTGACCCTATAGAGAGCTAAGAGCAAGTGTTTTAAGGTTGAGAGAGCTCTATGGTAAATCTGAGACAAGTTTGCATGTCTCAAAGGTATTTTTCAAAAACTAAAACAGCTCTTAAACTGTGTTCTCTCCGAACAAAAGCGAGACTATAACGGCACTTGAATATCAGAGTGAATCTACTCTTAGCTATTTATGTACTTCGCTGGCGTAGACTTTCACTGGAATATTTCCATATTTCCTTGTGTGGATAATGTACTGTCTCTGCGACCGACCAAGGTGGTGTGCTACCTTAGAGACTCGAAGGCCGCTTCTCCCTATGAGGTCCCCTCCAATGCTGCATCATAACTCAAGTCTACCCATCCCATTCCTTTCCTCACCATATGGACATCTCGCAGCAAAATAACGCCCAGCTTCATTCTCGTCATTTGTTCAAATCCTGAGTGACAATGAGGTGCGTTTCATACGCCAAGAACGACTAGGAAAAAAAAGTGAGCATCTACTTCACTTGTTAACAAGCGGTAGGTAACTCCCATCGTTGTTTGGCCTAATTCCACCGTTGCTGGTGACAGCTAAACTGGAATGTTAATCCCAAACTTAGGTGTGGTAAACTGTGGTACGCCAATCAAATACGTTATTAGGAAAGCTCTGCAGAAGATTCTACTGTCTGCTTTACTTCACTAGCAGGGCTACCTTCGATGAAACCTCTGCCCTGTTCCACTTTCTCCATCACCTACCTATTCTATGTATAACTACATTCCATCCAATAGCTCTGCTCTACACTTGTAATTCACTGGAAGTGCATGTTTTGAGCATTTTAGAATATAATAATAATAATAATAATAATAATAATAATAATAATAATAATAATAATAATAATGATAATAATATCTAATAATGATAATGATAATGATATTAATGATGATGATAATAATAATAATAATGATAACAATGATAACAATGATAACAATGATAACAATGATGATGATAATAATAATAATAATAATAATAATAATAATAATAATAATAATAATAATAATAATAATAATAATAATAATAATAATAATAATAATAATAATAATAATAATAATAATAATAATAATAATAATAATAATAATAATAATAATAATAATAATAATAATAATAATAATAATAATAATAATAATAATAATAATAATAATAATAATAATAATAATAATAATAATAATAATAATAATAATAATAATAATAATATCTAATAACGATAATGATGATGATAATGATGATAATGATGATAATGATGATAATAATAATAATAATAATAATAATAATAATAATAATAATAATAATAATAATAATAATAATAATAATAATAATAATAATAATAATAATAATAATAATAATAATAATAATAATAATAATAATAATAATAATAATAATAATAATAATACTAATAATGTCAAGCCTGTTATGTTACCTATAGAATACTTGGGTTTTTTTCATCCTCTTCCTCAGTTTGTGAATCGAGAGATCTCGTTTGCAGTTTATCCTCAGAATTGATTCATGCAAGTTGTCATCCAGAGATAAGACGTCATCATAATTCGTGTTTGTGAGAAGTAGGAACATACTACTTGCAATATACACATTTAAGGAAGAACAAATGTAATATGTAATGAGAGTAAGCGCGGAAGGTCTGGTTGACATGAAACTGCCGACTAGTGATTCTTGCAGCTAAAGAAATAAACACACAGGGGTGTTGCTGCGGTAAACAATCGACTAAGATGTAATGTTGGATGTCCTAGTCACAAAGTTTATGGCAAATAACTTTTAAGTGGCATCAGCCATTTATGAGATATTCGATTGAATGTTTCAATACTTTTCAGTTTTTCTCACAATGTGAAGGAAAGAGAATTTCAAGCCGAGCAAATAACGACACATTTTTTAATGTTTGACTATCTCTTCGGCTATCTCCTGAATCCGCCTTCTACCTGAAATGAAGCTATTGTAAACATTTATCTCTATTAGTGCGAAATAGATAAATAAATAAGTGTTCGTAAAATTAGCTTGTACCAGCTATATACAAATAAAACATAGCGGGTGGAGAAACCTGAGTGTTGCGCTCACATAACTTTCTCTGCTCTTGCATTAACTATTCTTACAAACTCTTATTGCTCTATCTTTGATGTTAGTCCAAATAAACTTCTGCAGAAATTATCTTACTGCATATTTGCTTGTAGATGCAAGGGGGCTTTGAGCAACAGTCAAATCTTTTAAATGGAAATGAAGACTCAAAATTCGTTCTCTTTGCACGGTCAAGAGATAAAAAAGTGAATAACGACCTTCCATTTGAAAAAAGTTCTGCAAAACTCACACAATGAATATCTCCGAAATGGTTAACTCTACAAAAAATGCATCTGGACATAACTTGTGTTTTAAGGAGATCTACATTTTTGTAGAGTAAGATTTGACGTAACTCTTATGGTTTGCCAGTTGTGCAGAAGTTATCAAGAGTAAACAGAACTACAGAGGCTATATCCATAAAATTAAAAATAAACATTTCATTTGCCATAAAAATTCATTATGCATACGGCGCCATTGAGAAAATCGAAATTTTCGAAAAATCTTCCATGTAAAGGGTAGCTTAGGTGCAGGAATTTTCTTCACAATCTTCGTGGCGTATCCTTGGAAAATATTAAACTTAAACATCAAGATTGGTTTTTAACCAACACTTTGTTTTTGGGTTATGCTGTTATCAGGCAGACACACGCGCGGACCTTTTTCTGAAAATGTTTTTTTTTCTTTTCCTTTTTGGATTCAAGGGGCCCCAAAACATATAGTTCCGGTGAAATCTTGACAACGAAATTTTGGGTCGAATTCAATACTTCTCCTATTTACTATACATAATAGAGGAAGTAAAAGGACATGTGAATGTAGCACATAGGAAGTTTTACTTCCTCTGGGCACGTAGTACGTAGAGGAAGTACTACATATAACATCTAAATAGGTTAAATTATTCTAAATAATCAATGGTAGTCCTGAATGTGAAGCTTACACTATGCCATGCAGTAAAATACATAGCTTTTAACATTATAAGTATGGGGGAAAAAATAAAGCCTCCGAAATGCCACCGATAAACTTATAAAGCGATTGGGTCCTCTAATAGTCTGCCATCCTCCCCCCCCCCTACCCCCCGACCCCTGGGTAGCGTGGGGTATTGCGGTCTACAGACCCGGTTCGTGTAGGTCAATTAAACTGAAATTTTGTGCATATGCTAATTTTAATGTACTGCAGTGGCGGTAAAACGTTTTCAAATCATGTTCAGATACACGGGCTTTTCAGAATTCAGTTTCATTGATATAACGTAAGCTATTCACAGCATGGTCATAATTGTTTTTATTAAAATAGGTAATAACCGCGCTTCGGTTTTCTACCAAGAGGTCACATTAATATAATTGAACTTAAGCGTTGTGTTTATGATACGTTTCCGCAAAATTTTAAGCTCTATGTTATGACTCGTACGTTGCAACGAAATGCATTGGTGATGATAAAGTTGGCCTTCCCTTTCACTGAACCTTTACACCTTTGGTAGGTGAAAAAGAGCATAAGGGAAAATGCTAAGAAAACTATATGGCTGACGCAAAAGTTAATGGTGGGTGGCTCAGTACATCCGATCAGAGGCTTGTGACGCCTTGTGGTGTTTCATAGTACACCCAATATCATTTACATCCACAAAATGTATTTGCACAACAGGATAGAGAACAGTAATGGTCAGGTATCAGGCACCACTAAATTTTGTGTCTGCCATATACTTAAAAATTTTGTATCATAAAAATCGGTACCCATAACAGCGGGTAACTTTAAGACTACGACGTTCACTAAACGTATCACGCTGCTATTTTACTATTGTGATTTACACTTTACTTATTTTCATTCATTTCGATTAATAGAACCTGGCGTATTTTAGTTGAGCTTCATCTACTAGGCAAACCAATGTTTAATTACTGCAAATGACAAGGAGTTTGCTTCAGGCACCGTAGTGTGACGCATTGCTACACCGATATTCCTGCTAATTACTTCACTGCCCCTTCAAGTTTTATTAGAAAAAAGTATGCGATGGAGAATTCCACACTTAGCGTATCAGTTCAGAAACACCACAACTTTATGAACTATGATGGAACCTTCCTGAACCTCCTGGTATGTTGACGAACTGCTGGAGCTTTATACATCATCCTCTCCATGGAAGAAAGGTAAGCAGTGTGTTTTAGCTCTGCTAAGTTTGGTGTTCTAAGCAAAGGAGGATCAAGGGTTAACACTTGCTGGGCTGCAAAAAGGGGGAGTATTTTGTAACGTCTACGAGCAAATCTCTTCTTACTCCTGTCTCTCAGCTAGTGATAAGAGTAGGCCAGGTGAGGCAAGAAGAAAAGCGAAATATGCGCCCTAATGTCCCCTCCCAAAGTTTGTCTACGATTTCTCGAGGCAGTGTGACGCCACACGATGTAACTGACTCGGTTGTCAACTATTTAGTACTTTGTAGCCCTCAGAACACTGTAAGGCTTGACAGCACCTATGCCTACTCACCTCTTTGCTTCCTTCTCAACGTATACTGGACATTAAAATATATAGTTAAACCAGTTATGTATAGTTCAATATCTAGCAGTTTCTTAGAAAAGTTTGTATCTTGTGTAAACATTAGGTAACTATATGAGAGAGAAGAGAAACTGACGTCGCTACTCCATGGAATAACGCGAGCAAAACTACGGTATCTTCCAGTAATGCTTCGTAATGAAGTCATTTGATGGGTACAACTCTCAGATCCAATTAGGGAACGCGGTAACAATGAACCACCATACATTCTACTAATATTAGACTGATCTGTTTAACTGATATGTCTTATTAGGCTTTATGCAATACAACTAAATCTTTTGGAAAATTCTCCAGTTATCACAAGCTTCTCATATGCCTGATTTTAATATATTTGATGTTTCAGAAGAAAAAGTTTGGAGATGGAAGAGCAGGTTGAGTAGTACCTCCTTGTTTTATGTTTATTGTCTTTGTTAGAGATGTTATTTGCCTTCTTCCTTTTCTTTGCTCGGCTCTGTATGCTGAGGATCTCCTCCGCTAATGGCTAACTCATGTTAAGTTCAACTTTTCAAGACATTTGTCTTCTTATTATACGGCGTTGCTTTGCTTTCATTCTTCAGCAACAAGCGTAATCATAGAAAAACGCGTTTCTCTCTCTTTTTCCCCCGTTTAAATTCTTTATCCATCTCCTCTTCAGTTTTGTAATATTTTATTCGCTTGATCTGTAGAGGCAGAAATAGCGTGTTTAGACTCGACCATTTTCTCTCTCAAGACTCGGTCATCCATCACTATAGACTGGTAGCGAGACGGCATCTTCTCAATGAAATACATACATCTCAGAAAATAAACTGCATTTCCGCTATTTGCTTAAAGGCGTTCTTGTAGAGAAAACTAAAAAAACAATAACAAAAAAAAAAAAAAAATCTTCTATACCTGTAGTCCGAAAGTAGATACATGTTTATACAGAGTGTTCAAAAAGTGTTCACTATGTTGTAGTATTTACAAGTAATTTATATACAGGGAATATACAAGTAATTTACATAGTGGAAGACCTTAACTGCCTAATTGGATGTACTTTTGTGGTACACACTAACGATGTTAAGATTTTGCATCAAGAATATAAGCTTTCCTCCAGACGTACAATCTTTCAATCAGCGCTGTTAGCTTTACAGCAAGCTGCAGAATGGACGTTAAACTCCAGGAGAACATCTTTCATCTATAGTGGCTCAAGCTGCACTCTCCGCTATAAATGACAGATTTAACCGTCACCCAATTGCAACGTCCATACAGATAAAATTAAATCAACATCTTGGACATAATTTGCCTCGACTGTATTAAACAACATGCTGGGACTACAGGAAATGAACATGAAGATCGTGCCAAATCAGCTGCTGATTCAAGAACGGATTACTTTCATTCCTCCTGTCCACTATCACATACCAAAGAACTATTTAAAAAAAGCTAATACAAAACTGGAATAATGGGTAGTTAAACAGGAGTAATGACTCTTTGACAAGAATATTATCTTTTCCTCATAGTGTTCCAAGTGCAAATACATGGAACCAAGTTTTACATTAACTTAATTTATGACTGGTCACGGTAAATTTGGACATTATTTGCAACGATTCAAAATGGGTATTGATACCAGTATTTGCGAGCACATCAGCCAGACTGCACATCTTCTGTTTGAATGTCCTGCTTTTGAGTTCCAAAGATCTGAATTTATTACTAAATTAGATTATTGTCAGAATATATTACAACAGCCTTTGTGAAGTTCTTTAGAAAAATGCTTCTATCAGAATTTGTGTGACTTTCTCAATTACACACTTAGAGAAACTGAGATAGTTTTGAATCGTTTGTTAAGGCATTTACTTATTTAATTTACTTTCTTTTCTATTTAGATATTGATATATGAATAATATATGTTCTATATTATATATACGTAATAATAATAATAATAATAATAATAATAATAATAATAATAATAATAATAATAATAATAATAATAATAATAATAATAATAATAATAATAATAATAATAATAATAATAATAATAATAATAATAATAATAATAATAATAATAATAATAATAATAATAATAATAATAATAATAATAATAATAATAATAATAATAATAATAATAATAATAATAATAATAATAATAATAATAATAATAATAATAATAATAATAATAATAATAATAATAATAATAATAATAATAATAATAATAATAATAATAATAATAATAATAATAATAATAATAATAATAACAATAACAATAACAATAACAATAACAATAACAATAACAATAACAATAACAATAACAATAACAATAACAATAACAATAACAATAACAATAACAATAACAATAACAATAACAATAACAATAACAATAACAATAACAATAACAATAACAATAACAATAACAATAACAACAACAACAACAACAACAACAACAACAACAACAACAACAACAACAACAACAACAACAACAATAACAATAATAATAATAATAATAATAATAATAATAATAATAATAATAATAATAATAATAATAATAATAATAATAATAATAATAATAATAATAATAATAATAATAATAATAATAATAATAATAATAATAATAATAATAATAATAATAATAATAATAATAATAATAATAATAATAATAATAATAATAATAATAATAATAATAATAATAATAATAATAATAATAATAATAATAATAATAATAATAATAATAATAATAATAATAATAATAATAATAATAATAATAATAATAATAATAATAATAATAATAATAATAATAATAATAATAATAATAATAATAATAATATATATATAGTGTTTAACTGCAGATATTTTGATAAATGGTGCCGATGTGTTAGTTTTTTTTTTCGTTTGTTTTTCCAGACACAAACCAGATATGAGTAGGCGTAGGCTTTCACGGCCGGTGTTTGAAATTCTACAAGAGTCTTCCGGGCTGATTTGCCGTGGTCTGCTGGAGTAACTTGGTCCAGACGTTTCCTCCACTACTGCGGTGGACATCATCAGTGGCGTGGTCGAAGTATAAAATCCGCATCCCAGACAGTCAACGCCTCAGACACGAGTGTACCTTCACCAAGAAGACTTCGACCACGCCACTGATGATGTCCACCGCAGTAGTGGACGAAACGTCTGGACCAAGTTACTCCAGCAGACCACGGCAAATCAGCCCGGAAGACTCTTGTAGAATTACAAACCAGATAGTTTACCACCTCATGTTTTTGCATGGTCGTAACTGAGCCGCGAACAATGCCTGTGAGATAGGCTATCCGTTTTCCTTCACACCCCAGTACGAGACATAATGACCCTAGATAATGAGGCCATCGACCTTACAGAAAGCATTCAAACTCATTTTCGATACAGAATTCATTACCACGTGACGGCATTCGTTCCGCCCACTGCGTCATGTTTTCTGTAGCACGTCTAGTTGAAGGTACTAACCACCCTGAAAACATAATTTTCTTAATAAGCAAATTATAACAGTCCGTGTAAGGTCTGAATGCTTCTGGACAGATGAACGTCTTTAAAGGTTATTGTGCCAGCAGTAAATTGTGTAATTTGTACTTTTCTACTATATACGTACTGTAATATCGCTCATGTCCTAACGGTCTTCCTGATGCCACTGTCTTTCAAGAGTGCCAACTGGTCGCGTGGATGGTGTTGTCACGTCATTTACTTCCGTCGCTCTGAGGTTTAACTCAACAATCGGAATCTCTAACATTACTCTGAACACACAACTTAGCAACAGCAAATTCCTTCGCTGAGAGTATATTGAGAGAATACTCTATTGTTTCCAGGTCTTCAGCAGTGGAAGAAAGTTTAGGCTCAGGTTCGCAACTTCTGGAATGTGGCCGTTAAGGGACGGGCACTACTATAGATAGAGTGCAGTAGGTAGGTGCATTCCATTCAAAACTTCTATACAGAGTTTTCGGTGGAGATACGTGCTTTGAAGTCATCTTAACCAAACAAGTAGAAACTGTCAGTGAATGAACAGCAAAGCAACAAAACGAAAAATCCGTTGGATACCAAAGTTTACATTTAAGTTTACCTCCAAGTATTCGATACAAAGATTTTCAAGAAAAACCTCCATCTCAGACTACCCTTTACATGGAACATTTTTCGAAAATTTTGATTTTCTCAAAAATGGCTCTAACGATTTTTATTAAAATCTCATATGTTAAGAGATTTCCATGCCAACTAAAATGTATGCTTTAATTTTATGGGAATGTCTTCAGAATTCTTCTTCATACTGAAGGACCTTTGCATAACTGATAAACCGTAAAAGATAGACAAAATTTTACCACAAAAATGTCCATCTTGTTGAAACACACAATTTATGTAAAACACAATTCTTTTTTATAGGGAAGCATTTCCAATATACTCTGTTATTTATTAAATTTTCCAACACTTATGTCTCAAATATGTATATCATATTCCTTTTTTATATCTTCGTCACGCAAAGAGAAGGGAATTTCAAGACCATCACATAATGACCATCTGTGTGCCTAAACGATATGACCATCGCTTATGTTCTCCTTGCACCTACAAGAAAATTAGCAACAGGATAAAGTGGCTTCATTTGATTTTCTGTGATTTTTGGCAGGTCCTAAAACTAGGGTTAGTCGGAATGATTCAGTGGAACACAGCACCACATATTGGCCATAGTAGGCTGTTTGTGTTTCCAAGGTAATCATTGGGAGGAAGGGATGAAGGGGAAATTCGAAAAGCGACCAGACCAGGATGTCGATGTGCACCAGCAACTAACACTTTAAAATTATACCAGTACTGGCATGCGATCCTGCCTTAGGTATCTTCAATGGGACCTAGGACAGATTATATGATTTTCTATACTTGTTTTTAATCGTTTTGCATTTTGTATGTTGATTACCCTAGTTTTAAATACACATGTGTACATTTGAATAAATTTTTTAATCAAGAGCATCACTGTGCCCACATTTTGCATTGTAGCCCAAAATGGATTCTACAATTTCTTTGGGCAGTTCTGTGGAACAATTGTGCCAAATTTCATTAAAAAGTGAGGAAAGCTATACTCATGGGTTATTTGTCATGTCGAAAAATGTCATTCTGAGAAAACTTAAACGGTATATTGAAAACATTAATACCTGGAGTAAGGGTTTAAACTTGTCCATCCCTTAAAAATGTCTGGTACACCATGAAACACATTTAAATGTTGGCCACTTTGGCTAAAAAGTCTGTGCTAAGGCCCCTTGAACTGGAGGTCACAGAATTAAACGACCCACTTCCAGTGGGCCAGTCAAGCGTAAGGGAGAAAGCTTTACCCAGTGGAAGTCTCACCGAGCTGCCGCAACTCACCAGTCACCGTCGCCTGGTCCCACAAACCTTAAACATATGGCGATGAAACGAATGAAAGGAATTACAGAGAGAGGAAATTATGCCTTGGAAACTCGTGGTAGAAGGCGAAGCATGCCTGCGTTCACCTTGTGGCTTTGGAAAGCCACGAAAAGAAACAATAGCTCGAGAGGAATCGAACCAGGGAGCTCCCAAATGCGGAACCGTCGTCAAGTTTTAACATTTTCAGCTCCTTTGTCTCTAGAACGTTTAGTGGTCAGAAGTGCTGAGAGCATCTTCACTCTTTCTGATGGATATACACGGAGGAGTAATATCTCAAACTTTATCTTTTGTATCTTTCTCTCCGCAGGAAGTCGGCGTGTGTTTTCATATGGGCCCAAGGGTCTGGTAATACATACCTCAACGTTTCTTCCAAATTTCTGCTCAGTCAGAACTGTCGCGTGTATGAACTACAGCATATGTGCATCATTAGTCATATTTTGTGCTAGGTACACAGAAGTTATGCAAAAGAATGCAGTTGGGTTTTAGAAACGGCCTACCCTGGTATAACCATTGTGTTTAAGCTTCATTGCTAACCACGTTTGTTATTGTAATTTTTCAGTGTTTTAAAATAAGGAATGATAACGAGAACTATAGAGTTAAAGTATTTTAGTGCTATCGCGGTGTTTCCCTCTTCCCGTTGATGGTTATACAGACGAAATTCCACAATTCCAACGCCTGAATTCATTTCAAAGGAAACCCTTGTCGATAGCATTAATGTGGTAACTGTGACTTCAACTTCTTCTTGAAATACTGAATACCCATTACTATATTACTTTGATACAACCAGCTTTGAGTTGCGGCATCAACCATCAAACAATTGCCTTAAAGCCACCTAAATTAGAGTATTTTACTTAGCTGACTTTCTGGCCAAGAAAGACAGTAAAACATCAAAATCATCTAGTCCACTCTGTCATCGCTCAATCGAAAACTATATCAGCATACAATACAACAATTAAAAATATATATCACAAACAATTCACGACTAGAATTACTGCTGTACCAACAAAATTCTTCTAAGTAGCTTTTAGATTACTAAAACTGCCTCAACAAACAAGCACACAAGATTGGAATATCATTATCTGCTATGCACCATTTGTGTGAACGTGAAGATGTGGAGAGAAACCACCTATACCACTGTCATCCATCTTTCATTCAATCATTGGAGTACTTAACGCATTTATTAAATGTTCTGTTACCAATGGATTGTAAATGTATAGTTAATTTAATTACAATTACTAGAGTATAAGAGAGCTAATGGATTCAGTGCTTGGATACCAAACAGCTACTAAGACATTTTATTAGTTATGGCTGTTGAACTGGCAGCATTGTATTAATCCTGCCGTAGCCATGGACGCCTGTGCTTCACCGCATTGTACATATAAGTTTTTAACCATGGGGTCCATCGTCTTTCGTTATGAGCTAATTACGTCACCTTGTCGCTTTATCCCATCTCCATTTTGTGCAATAAGCATTACCCCAGCATTCACTCTGGTAAAGCACTAAATTGGTATATTTTTGAGTCCCATGAATGCGCCATAGCTCAGCGAAAAGTGGGTGGAGGTAAAACCGCCCTGCTCTCTTACGCATAAGTTTGGGCACCGCTGTTCTTACTCTATAGAAAATGCTATAACTTTTCTGTATTCCACTAAACAGGCACTGGTTCAAGAAGAAAAATTCCAGTTACCGCGATTGAGATCAATCGTAATACCCTCATTTCATTTCTAATACTTATTTGCAGGTCTTCCAATGTGTGAAGATGCCTTTCGTTTCCATTATTTCTTCTTAAACTACCTCACAGGTTTAAAAGTATCTTATCATGCTTTGAGGTCCGGGGACCTAAAAGGCCACACACCATTAATCACACAGTGTAAAACCCTTCCATAACTTTTCTCCAGGTTTCACCTGCAGTATGAGAAGCGGCTGTTGGAACTAAATGTAATATATCTCTCTACCTCCGGGGAACTGAGGAAAGGACTGAATGAATACATACTTCTCGTATCTATCTGCATTTTCAAACACATAGTCTGAAAGTAGAAATTATTCAATTTAAACTAAATCATAAAAGGTCTGTGGCAGGGAAGGTTTACAGATATTTGCAAACGAGCAGAGGCGATAATACTGAAGAAAGGGCAGAATAAAAGGACACATTAGGAAAATCTTATGGACCCACATGTTTATTAAATACAATGAGAAAAATTCCAGAACAATTCATACACAAATGAATTATAGAATTTATATCCCTTACAGAAATGAAAAATAAGCAACTTGGTTTTGGGAAAAGACCGTTGCTAGAGTGAGTGAGTGAGTGAGTGAGTGAGTGAGTGAGTGAGTGAGTGAGTGAGTGAGTGAGTGAGTGAGTGAGTGAGTGAGTGAGTGAGTGAGTGAGTGAGTGAGTGAGTGAGTGAGTGAGTGAGTGAGTGAGTGAGTGAGTGAGTGAGTGAGTGAGTGAGTGAGTGAGTGAGTGAGTGAGTGAGTGAGTGAGTGAGTGAGTGAGTGAGTGAGTGAGTGAGTGAGTGAGTGAGTGAGTGAGTGAGTTGGGTTTAAGGGCTCGTCGACAACTAGGTCATTAGGGCCCTCCTTACCAGAGGATACAATAATTGAGGTAATAATATGAATTAAAAGAGTCAGTGCAAATAGATTGTTGGAATACCAGTCGATATTTCTAACCTCAATTTTTAGGTAGGTAAAAAGGATATCCGCAGTCCATTTGCAAAATACTAACAGATTATTGTACAAATAGAAAAATATTTATAGAAGGAAAAATGCAGTAATATTAAAAAATATATCAAAGAGATGTCCTCAAGGTTGCATTTTAGGACCCTTGTTTTGGTACATTTCTGTGGAAGTTCTAGTTGAGAATTTAGTAGAAGATACCAATGTGCTCAACTCAATAGTCACGCAGATGTTTTTATATATTAGTTGAAGGAAATAGGGAGAATGATTTGAAAATAAAATAAGAAACCTAACAAGTAAACTAGATAAATTATGCAATAACTCTGTATTAAAAATTCTCGAAATATATAATGTTTAATGTTATTTAAGAGAATCCCTGTTACAAAAATGACAAATTATTCATTTAAGAGGCATAAAGAATTTAGTTATTCACTAGTAAAGATAGACAAAAACTAAACTTTAGAAAACATGTAGACTTTGTAAGACAAAGGTCAGATAAAGTAATGATGCCACTTGGAAGAATGTTTCAGAAGAATTTTAGATTATCTATAAAGGCCACATCAATTTATTATAGTGTCAATTTCTCCTCCATAATTTCTTATAAAGCAGGTATTTGGGCACAAGCAACGGATGATGTAATACGGAGGCTATTAAGAAGTATGCGAAGGGAAATATTATTACGTTTTACAGGAGCGGTGAATACCACACCAACAATGGTGAAACTTGTTGTGATTGTCGCTTGACCTATATATTATTTCATTCGACTAGAAGGGGCAAAATTTTAATTTCATAAAAAAAATATTATAATGTGGTCCAGCAAATAATTTGAAGACAAAGTCAAAACTCGAATGGGATTTAACTATCTCACGAATTAAACAAATAATATATAAGAATTGCAATAAACATTTTCAATAAAACATTAATAAATTTATTAAATTAGTTAATCAACCTGCTTTCGTACACTGATTCTCTTTGTATGGTTTAGTGTCGTGCTGTTTTGGTGAATCCAATATGCAAAACAAATGACGATCGGAAACAAATTAACTATTACTAGGGAGGTGATAAAACAGACAAATGCTAGATGACAAGAATGTGGGATAAGCAGACATAATTGGTTGAATCACGTTGTTTCGTAGTGTCTTATTCGTTAAAAGTAGTACGACGTAGTAAGAGTGGGACAGTAAGCTTAAATTCCCATTTAAAATACACTTGGCCCGGAGTTTGGTTTTAAATTTTTCTTCAGATTTTTTTTTGCACATCGACAAGTGCATACCAGGAAGCGGATGAAGCTAAGCAATATTTGCTGTCGAGTGTATACAGTCTCCAGACATTAGCATTTTTCTAGTAACCCCAAGAGGTTCTAGACAATGATGTGAAGATGCAGTCAGTAAACAAACACAGTGGTAAGAACAACGATAATCACAAGGCGCCTGACTGTGTACATTTATTAAAGGGACTTCACCTTGATGAAGTGTGCTCCTTATGTTACAAAGCGTAGTGCATATACTGTTTTTAGTACTGTTGCACTTTCTGGAGTTAATGCACGGAGTGCTGTTGTTACATTGTCTTTACAGACTGATATTTCATTAAGGTGTTCTTATGGTGAGAGGTGAGCTAACCCTGCCGGTGGTAGGACCCTCTTGCCTACAAAGGATTTTGTAGCTTTTCTTACTCTTCAGGTGAGAGGGTGGTAAAATCTATTATCTATGCGTTTCAACCATTTACGTTGGTAAGTGTTCTATAAATTCTTCATACAAGTATAACTTGTTTGTAGTAGCAATAATATATAGACGGATACGAAGGTCAACATTTTGTATACGCCTCCTTTGATATTGCATGGACCTATGAGAAACAAAAGATAGTGAAAGTGAAGAGTGAATAGTTTGGAAAAGGCTTAATCTTACGAAAAAGTATATTGGAAACAACTGTGTGCTTTATCGAGCTCTACATACTTCCTGAAGTAAATTTAGTCTATCTCTTTGGGCACCAGTTATGTCAAGCAACATATCAGCAGGAATGAGGAGCACTATACAGGCTGTTTATACAAAACTAACATTTACATATAATTTCAGTATTAACATCTATAAAATTGACACTAAAAGGTTTTTAGAATATTGTTTTAAAGAACTAAATATGATATTCCCCATCTAAGGCGATATTTAAGGTTGTAGATTTTCTTAAAAATATTCGCCTGGCATCATTAAACAGTATTTAGATCAGTTTGATATGTTTAATTTATCATTTCAGTTATGAGCTATGCTGTTTGCAGACACAACAGACCAAATTTTAGAAATTATTTTCTATATTCAGGGAACTGAAAGCATCATTTTAGATAAAATTTCGATATTTAGTTATTGAAGGGAATACAATTCTTTACCACCAAGTTAAACATTAGAAAAAGTAAGGGATAAAACAACTGACAAGAAACGTACTCGCTAAATTTAGTTATAGTTAATTCCCAAATATAACAATTTCCTTCCTTCAACCCTTTAATAGGACACAAATGGCCTCACTCACTCACTCACTCACTCACTCACTCACTCACTCACTCACTCACTCACTCACTCACTCACTCACTCACTCACTCACTCACTCACTCACTCACTCACTCACTCACTCACTCACTCACTCACTCACTCACTCACTCACTCACTCACTCACTCACTCACTCACTCACTCAATGTTGTAGGTTTAAGAAGAAAAGTGTGCAGCTTTAGCACTTTTGATACGCTCCGCGCCTGAGATGTGGTGTGAGCTAGCTTGACCCCAAAAGTCCTTTGTTGTGCACCGCGGCCGGTCTCACAATATCATAAAATAGTGTATAAATAAAACATCGACACCCACGTTTACCTCTGTTTATATCCCTCTACCCTGAACCCAGTCTTCATGCAGATCTTAGCTGTCTCTCCTCAAGCAGAACTTTACCTACCATGTCCACGTGTTCCCTACCTGTCAGTAGCCTCCAACATGCCCTTAACTTTACATTTGAGGTGGTAAAGAATTGTGGTAAATAATTGTCCATTTTGTACTCGCAAATAGGGCAGATTCTCGCACGGTTTTTTTATCCGCCTTTACTGAATAGTATGGTTAAGACAGTTCCGTCTCAGTGAATGTCGTTACCCTTTTCAGTTTCTCGCCTAGTTCCGTGTTTGTAGGCATGCTGTTGCCTCTTGCTCAGAACAGAATGAGGTATTGTCCTCCCTTGAAGCCATTGGACCACTCTGGTGACCATTGTAAGGAAGAATAATAACCTTCAATTGGAAATCGTTTCTGCACACTTGCCTGGGGTTGCCTGAAATTCGTGTTGTCTGGGCTTTCTATGACGTCTTATTATACGGATACAAATCCTTGCAAGTGGCAATTTATTAAAGGTCGTTATTGTTTACGTGGGCCATCCGTCATGAGCCTTAATTAGACCTGTCATGGTGCGCAGGTTATCCTGCTGCAGGTGAGAGCAGATTTACGTGCTTCGCTAAACGAAGACTCAGCATCACAAAGCAATGTCATTACGTGGGTAATGAAGGAAAAACTAACGCAAGTTTCACCGCTACATAATCAGAGAGCTAGCGCGGAATCAATCGCAAAACACAGTTATTACTTCTTTAGTCCGAGAAAACCTTTGTACAAATTCATAGACCAGCTATGCCCAACTTTTGAGAAAGATAGGAGTTTGGGTTTACCTCCTACCACTATTCACGTACTCTGGCATTCTTTAACCAACCCCCAGCCATGGATTGGTTGCAGTGGCGGGTTGGTTACATGTAAGCTGCTTTTTATTTACGAAAGCACTTTCAAATCTTATGTGATAAACATCTGACCATTAATGACTTCTTTGGTACTGCTTACGTTTAAGAAGTCTATCAATATTTGGCGACAATGCCTAAATGCATAGACTTAGAAGATACACCAAGTGATCGTCGCGTAACCTATTGCGATACAAACTTTTAATATAGTTCAATTTGGAAAAACTCTACTGACAATATGGCTAGAGCCATAGTTGCTCGTGTACACACTATTCTTGCAAATGCTTATTTCTCTATCTACTTAATTTTTATCCACACATGCATATTCAGAAAGTCGCTTACTGTGAATTTTCTAGTAGGTGTAAGGGGAATACGGGAATATAGTAGGCTTTAAGCGACAGTGAAACGTGTTAAGAGCTGGATGCTATGCGATGCCCTTAAAATTCCATTCTCTTTGCAAGGCCAAGAGCTAAAAAAAAAAAGAAGGCGAATAACATATTCACATTAGGAAAAATGGTATAAGTATTGGCTAATTCAAACAAATAAAAATAATATCTCGGAAATGGTTCATTCAAAATAAAAACGAGGTATTTAACATAAATTGTGTGTTTTGACGAGATCCACATTTTTTGTTTAGTAAACCTTTGTCTGTCTCTTACTGTCTGCCATTTATGCAAAATACATCACGAAAGAAGAGGTCTTGCGAGGACATTCCTAGAAAATTCATAGAATATCAATATAGAAACGGCCATAAAATTGCCTGTTTGTGTCCGTCGCTGGATACAAACTGTCTGTCCCTCCAACTGAAGAGGTGTTGTGGGGTATAGCCACTCATTACGTAAGCGTCTCCAAAGGTTGGACATTCCTGTCGTAGACTAAAAGTGATATAATATGTGCTGTATGCCCTTCTAGCACTAGGATGATGCGGGAAACAGAAGCACAACAACTTCCTTACAAATGAGGACCTGGGTTGAAACCAGGGACCCTTTCACGTCATTAGCAAATGCGTAACACGACGAAAATTCCAGAAAAAACAAGAAAACCTGCATGCCGCAACTCCAAGTGGCATCATTATTCGCGAAACAGATATGCGAAAGGAAAGCCCAAGTAATTAAAATTTCCCTGGAGCAGAGATATGCAATACGACAAGTAAAACAATGGTAACCTATGTAGGCTCAGAGAAATGAGACCCTTCATTGTGATGTGGACTTTTCCTTCAGAAATTTCGGATGGTAGCGAAGTGACCAGAGCGACACTTGTCTGGAGGGCTCTACAGAGCAACATAAAGGAAACACCATTATAAAACTCATAGTAAAAACAGCACAATCCAAAAAGTGACCCATATTTTAAGAACAGTATCCACATTTAAACTTGTGATTTTTGCTTTCAACGTTCATGCACAGTAATCTTTCGAGATTTTCAGCTAAGTTTAAAGTATCTTTCATAAACAAATGGGGAAAATGCATGTGCATTTTTCCATAGGTGATAAAAGAGTATGGGCACTTCCATTGGATATTTCATACAATTTCTTACTAACCAGGAATAGCAGTAGATATGTAGGTGTTTGGCAGTCAAGATACTGTAACTTCGTGCAGTTTCTAAACTGTCACTTTACGGGTGTGAACTAGTTCAATTGTTCTCCATCACTTCACGATTTTTGTACACACTTCACCTTCTCCCGCGGCGTAACGAAATAGCCCGACGTAATCTCTCCTTCTGGACGGTTCTCTCGTTAGGAAATCAACACAAGGCATCTCCAATCTCTCCTGCAGTACCATCACTTACTGAAATCACCACAGTCATCACAAACTCACTCGGAGAACAGTACTTTTGGTCGCAAAGGAAACGCGCTCACCAAGACTTACTAACTTCGCCAGACTCAATCCCTTCTCGAGAGAAATATAGGCATAAGACGCTTCCACACAGTTTCACTACGTTCGAAATGGAGGAACACGCAGAAGATTCTAGTTATCTAGCGATAGCGCTTATCGTGTTTGCGGTGGGCGAACACGCTGCTTATCTGCTTACAGTTCCAACTGCCCAGTGCCGACCTTCCGACAACTTCGGCCATAGCCGCCCTGACACAATGCCCAGCCTAGAAAGTATATATCAGCTATTATTTATTTTAATTTGGAGTATGTTTACTATTTGTGTTTAATTTGTCCTTAATGATATCACATCTAACAGAAATCGTAATTGATATATACAATGTGTTGTGTTAAGTGAGTAAAATTAGTATTAAAACAGATTAAATCTATTTATCAACATTCATGTGCATCAATAAACATGAGTTGGAAAACCAAACCTCCTCTCCTGCTGCCAATGGATCGAGCAACAATTCAATGACGTTCGCTTGTTCTCCGTTTTGTTGAAAGTAGGTAAACATTTCTCTATTATTTCACTAATAAAACATTTTAAACAACTGCAAAGTAATATCCGCCCTCTATTTTGTTTTCAATTAACAATGTAGATTCACAGGTGCGCGGAAACTGCACCTTTCTATTAAAAAGCTCCACATTGTTTTTTGAGCGTCCCAGCAATCCTTTTCAGATATTATAGACTGATTCAGAAGGACACTGTACTGAGCCAGGTGCTACCATGCTAACGTATGTGACAAGCGTTCGAGAGGTCTCGGTGCCCGGTACCCGTCCTCTGGCGATTTTTCTGCCCCTCCTTCCTGTACCCATAAGTTCCTTCATTATTATCCGTTTCAGGGTTGTAGGATTACGTGATGGTGTTCGGTGGGTTGTGGCTGGGCGGTTGTGAAGTTAGCGATCTAATCAATGCTTGCACCCGTCGTCGTCCGGATTTGGCCGCCTTTCAGGCCTCTCCTCTCAACCCTCCCTTGTAAGAGTCACGGTAGAAGCATAAAGAGCCGGATGGCCTGCGTGAGGTGCTCTGCCCTGGTTACTGGGACCCGTCCGTAGTATGTACTACCTTTACCACATACGTTCTTAACAAATATAAATCCCCATTTTCTTCCATGGTGTATTTTACACTTTGAGTAAGCATCCGCGTCATCTGTCCTGCACCGCCATACGCCACGAAACTTAGAAGCACACCTGGAAGATGAGAGGGAAACAGAATGAAAGTAAATCGTGATAGATGAAAAAGCACTTCAGCATTCGCTTAACGAGCCGGGAAATCCACGAAAAGCTCAAGGTCAGGGTGGGCAGTTTACGGAAATTGAGGCCGAAACCTCTCCAATGCGCGCCTCACACGTTACAGGGAAACCGTCTCGCTGGGTTGGAAATGCTAAATTACTATTCTTTTGTTTTTCACGATAACATGCAAAGAGCATTGGATTTCAAAGCCAGTAAATAGCCTCTGGTTTCACTATGTCTCTCCCTACATCCAGGTGTACCTCAAAACAATTCTACAAACGTTTAAGGTGAAATAAGATGCCCTACCACCTCAATGTTAAATTTAGCACTTTCATCACGCATTATCTCAGAAATCAGATCGAAAGTTTTACTGGACGTAGACGTGGATGCGTTGCCTTTAGGTTTATTCATCTACTTTTATAGAATAATTTATTTTATTTAGCAGAATAGATTTTCTTCTTTAAATTTCATGTTTTACTAACATTTATTTGTAATTAGTTCTTTTAAAAGAAAACTAACGAACATACCTACACCAAGGTATATCGACAATAGCATTGTGGTGTTGATTTTATCATATCAATATGTCATTTAGCAGTCTTCAGTAGTTCCCTAGAAAACGGGTCATTTGTAGCTGAATATGTGATTTACAGATAAAAATTACGGTAAAATGTAGGAAAAATACTGTAAGGTATTGTGAAACCGGGCGCGGTGCACACCAAAGGACAGTCGGGGCCAAGCTACTTCACACTACATACCAGGCAGGGCACGTCACAAAGGCACTCAAGGAACTTCCCCACACCACTCACGCGAGCAAACACGTGACAGCAATCACAGCAGCAACATACCAGATTATTCATGAAGTGTCCAGCAGCCTGCATATTTGTAGAAGTTCAATAAAGTTCCATGTTACGTCATCCTCACTATATAAGGAGGTCAGACAGAGCAGGAATAGTGAGTTACGGACAGGATTCACTTAATTCTTCGTTTGTGTGTGTGTGTGTGTGTGTGTGTGTGTGTGTGTGTGTGTGCGTGCGTGTGTGTGCGCGTGTGTGTGTCGTCGTGTCCTGAAGGAAGATAGCGAATCAGCTATGAGTGTTGACTGATTGCATCATCAGGGCTACTGTTTGAGAAACAGGGAAAGAGAAGAAAGACAGAATGGAGTGAGTCGAGGTTAGGAGAAGAAAACAATTGTGAGTTGTAATATCACGAAAGGCTAATGATTGTGTTAACGTCAATAAAAGAGAACTGTGTATTTGTGCAAAGATTTTGAAGGAGAATAAAGTGACAAAAGTAACTGGACTTTTCTCACCACTTGTGTCAGAAGCGGAATTCGTCGAATTTTGTCACAATATTTAACCACATTCTTTGAGCACCTGAAAATTAGCATTGGAATCAATTTATATTTATTTAGTTGCAAAAGATAGCTAAAATGTGCCTGTCAACTGGAAATAGATTTATGATTATAGTTCATGAAGTGCTGTAGAATCCAGATTGCAAAATGGCACATGCAACAAAAGTTTACATTTAAAATGCATGTATTGCTCCCTCTATTAAGTAAAATTAATGAAGGAATTTCAATTATATGACCGTACAAAAATATAAATTTTAGTTTTTGACAACTTCTGCCCTTTGGTTTCTCTTTTACTGGATTAACATGAGGTACAGCACAAAATAAACTTTTGTGAGACTAGTGTGTATAAGAGATATGAAAATAAACGATAAGGAGTAGAGAAATGCATATGAATTTAGTCAAACATGTTTGTGCTTTATTTCAAAGCAATTCGATATTTCTGAAGATATGAGATTGGCGTCCTTTAGAATTAATGGTGTATATCATTTTAAAGGGAAGAGAAAATTGCATACTATTAATTACCAAAATAGCTCTGGTAACAATAACAACTACAATATTACCATATAATTTAAGGTCTCATCAGTTCCTCAAACCAGCGCAGTTAACATTAAGCAACTCTCATGGGTCCTGAGCGGAATTTGTAATGTTGTTTGTGACAGGATATACGACTTGACGTTCGTCGTTTTAAAAATTGTGCACACTCCACTGATTTGTGAGACATCACTTCATACATAGGGTTATGACGATGGTGTAATTCTTTTATCACAATTTTATGCAAGAAGTTACTGCAACGAAATATGCGTTTTATTTTCAAATAATTAAGCGTTTTAATTAACAATATTCGTATAAAACCTTGCCGCCATTTTAATTTATTTGGCCTTACCTATGCAATGAAAAACCGGTGTTTGCAATTTCGTGAAAAAAGAAAAACAAACACACTTTTAAGTCAGTATTTATATATCTCAAATGCCTTTGGTTGAACATTTAAAATTTCTTGAAAGAGGCAGCATAACTTATAGTAAACTGCCTATGCTTTGACATGCCGTTTAGTTAAATAAGCAGTAGTCCTTTTCTGGTGTACTCAAAATCTTTATAATCATTTTAGTTAATGTATTATATATTTTAGGTACTATATATTGAAAATAAAATGTATATAGACTCTTATTTCCATTGGTAGTTGAGGCCAGTGTAATTAATAATATTACATCAATATCTTGTTCATTTGCGGACTTATTTTGCTTATTTAGAGTAGTATATTTGCAGATTGGTTAGTACCTCCATGTAAGCATGGCACAAATATTGTATCGGAACTGGTTTCGAATCGTTTCTGGAACGTCAATGACCTCACGCTACCTAGACCAATAGGTCACGTATTGAGGTGTGAAGCAAAACGGATAGTCTATACGACAAGCGTTATTCTCGTCTCAGTTAAGACCACATAGAAAAGGACATTCATTCACATGCTAATTTTTAGAATTACATCTACGAGCTTAACAACAGCCTTTGATAGCTGAACATGCTAAATTCCAGGGACACCTTGGGCCAGTGTTATTCAGGTTGACTGAGTTTCATTGTAAGCTTAATTATCTAGCCACACTAACCTAATTGCCTTACCTGACCGTCAATTGCATCGTAGAAGGCCTCATTCATTGACAAAATCTTACATTGCCTATCTAATGACCCAGACACAACTTATTACATTATGTATTAATTTCAATATGCGGAAATTATTTATTCTAATTATTTACTTCTTTCCTTATCATTTCATTATAAAATTGTGAGTATTGCTCATCAATAATTCCAGTGTCATACAAATTAAATACAGTGCTTTCCTGAATCTACTAAATATGTAAACTTTATAACTCAACAGCAATGCTCGAAGTTTTATTTTATTTTCACTCAGTATATGTAATAGTGGACAATATCTGAGAGCATATGATAGTTCTGGATATTTTGCTTCAATTGTTTGTGAAAATTATTTTAAATCATTCTGATTATTAGTTTCTATAGTTATAAATACAGGGGGTCCATATATTTGGGCATTTTTCTAGAGCCATATATTAGCCGGAAATCATATATTAAAGAATTACTTTGTATATGTAACACTGCTATGATTTAAGAAGTTAGCAATAAGAAGGTGCGATATCCCATTGGAATTGTGCTCCAGACGCTTTCCACCCTGGTGCTGGTTTGTGCCCATCCCCGACAACCTAGCAGTTGTAATGTGTCCCAAACTAGAACAATTCTGTTGTAATCATGCGGGAGGGGAGAACGAGTGAGAGAGACACTGCAACGGAACGCTCTTAGGCCACTGATTTGTGTAGATTATAGCTTAATACCACTATTGTTCTATTTCATAATATCCGTCCCTGAACGTACAAAGGTTTACAGCAGGAGCTAGTGCACAGCCTTTGTGTCTGTTTCTCAAAAAATGTATTTGAATCCTTGGGTCAAAATGTTCGTTTACGTTGAAATAGTGCTTAATATATTCGAACCTGTCGTACCTTAAGGGGATCGGGTAGTGATTTGGGCTCAAAAAGTCAATATTTTGTTTTTCCTCTTTAAAAAAATGTAGAAACCTTCCTCTTCAAAATGATATATATATATATATATATATATATATATATATTGTAAGGGTACTGGCACATTTAAGGCTTTAAATTACCCCATTTAAAAATGGCGGAGTGCTGGGCCACGCTGGATAAAGAGGTCTTCAGAGATGACACACTTTTCTTTAAATGTAGTTTTCTGTAACTTGACATTTTTCAAACTCAGGTGCATTTTTTTTTTTTTTCCAGAACCATTGAACCTATTTGAATGAAAATTTTACAGTAGTTCAACAAGCATGTACTCTACATATGTAAACCATCGTTATTGGAAAAATCCAAAACAGAAAAGTTAAAAAAAATATTTGTGTACGAATCACTGCCTGATCCCCTTAAGCACTTGTGCGATTATACATAATATTTAAGGTTGTTCGACTGAACATGGTAACAGTTAAATTCACATGCTTTGAAACTCAAAAATGGTCCCTCCCGGCCGGTTAATGTGGTCTTCGGAAGCGGCACCTCAATTGCCCCCGCACTCAACCTTACGGTGACTAATGCACCTCGGACTAGTGTGAGAAAATTCCCAATCCGGAACCGGAAATCGAACCCAGGCCTCCCGCTTATAGGAAATGTACAGTTGCTCTATTATCTTTGTGATGTATAAATGACAGTTTTTAAACAGTGAAACTTTAAAAGATCAGGATGGATATTTCTGTAATCTATTCCCAGTCAAAAAGGCAAGAGGTTTCCGTTTTCCCGACGTCACTGTCGTAAGCAATAGGTGAAAGTAATCCGATTTGTGTGTGATCTGACTTCCAAGGTGCGGTGACAATCGTCCAAACGTCACTTCTTCTTTTGTACTATCTTACAAAACGCATGTGGGCAAAATAATACAAAAAGGGTATGCCAGATTAGGCAGCTGCAAGGCGTTTCAGTTGCCCGGCAGGTCCTTTAGCTATTTATTTCTCTGGTGCCAAAAACACATCGGCCCCACTTTAATCTGCTTAAGAAAAGACGTAACGTAGCCAACCAACGCACATACAGATGGTGTCATCGACGTTGTTTTCTGAATAAAAGTGCTTGAGCATCAGCATGATACCAAGAAGATACAGAGTGGGAAGAGGGACGGACAGAGAGACAGTCATTTCACCTCCCCCCCCCCCCCCCCCCCCCCCCCCCCAGTGGAGTAACGTGTGTCCAAATGCATGGTTACATGAGAATGCTTTTAGCAATACGCTTGCCGCTATACACGGCTCGGGTTTGTGTCAGCACAGCATAGGCCCGACCAAGGTTTCTTATATAAAAATGTCCACGATATATGACGACTGCCATTCATGGAGCCTCCAAATGTCAACGTGTTCCTTTTTTTATCTATTGTTGATGCTAAAATTTGCACGCTGAGTTAGCAGTCAGAGGCCCGTTTCAAAGTATGTTTCAATCGTTAATTCACACGGGGAAATATGTCAACCTCTAGCCGTCACTGTTGTTTAAAGCTAGACAGCAATCTGTGTTGTCATTGTCGTTATTTGTGAAGATACCAAGGCAGCAATAAATGTGACGAACTGAAAAATGAACGAACTTTAGAAGGTAGTACCAGGTGCTCCAACAGTCCCTTGTAATTTGGTTTTACGCAACCCGCATGTTATCGACAACCTACAAACGTTGCTCACAGAAATACCCAGAGGTGACCGTAATTTGTCGATTTAACCTTTGCACTTTTGTTGCTCTTCTCCAATAATCCCGTGTTTCATTGCATATATTTAAAAAAATATTACTTAGTATGCTTAAACAAAAGGTTAATTAAAAATCTTGGAATACTATAAAGAACAAAAAATACACAAAATAAATAAATCCAGCTGGAAGACACTGCAAAGGCACTGTTGAACAACCCCAAATACTAAAGGGAGAAAGGCAAGTTGAGAAAGCTGTGTGAATGTAAGACGTTGCATTTCCATTTAAATCATATAGAAATTGTGTGAATTCTTTCTAGAAGAAGGAGTAGAGAAAGAATCGTGATTGTGTTTGGTAAAAGAAAGGTGAGTAGAGATAACTGTGTGAATGTAACGCATTACAATTCAATTTTAAACATATAGAAACTTGTATGAATTGTATGTTGAAGGGCGAGTAGGGAACCACATGTGAATGTGTGATGTAAAAGAAAAGTGAGTAGAAAAAATCGTGGGAACGTAATACATAGCATTTCCATTTCAATCATAGAAAATTGTATAAACTGCATATCAATGGGAGTAAATGGACAGAATACAAACCTCCACGAAGAAATACATATATGTGCCAGATTTCATGGTGATGTCTCAATCGGTAGATTGTATGTATCGAATGTTGAAGAGCGAATAGAAAATATGTAAGGGTTATGTGAAAGAAAAGGGAGTAGGGAAAGTCATGTCAATGTATGCATTTCTATTTCACTCAGAGAAGATTGTGTGCATTGTATGTTAAAGAGCGAGTAGGGAAAGAAATGTGACTGTGTTTCCTTAAAGAAATGTGAGTAGAGAAAACCGTGTGAATGTAATACACTGCATTTGTATTTCAATTACAGAAAATTGTATGAATTGTAAGCTTATGGGCAAGTAGAGAAGGATATGTGTATGTCTTATGTAAAAGAAGAGCTGCTAGAGAAAACCATGTGAGTGTAATACATAGCATATAAAATGAATAGCATAAAAACCTCCTCCATGAAAAAAATACATGTACGTGCCGAATTTCGCGATGATCTGTCCAGCGGTTTTGGAGATTTGTGACTACATACATACATACACACATCCATTTGTATATAAATGACAGAACGGTCTGCTTGGAGTTACGCTCTGGAAGATGGACCTTATTGTTTGCTAAACTTAGGTGTTAAACCTTAAAACGACAAAACCGAGACATATATTACAATACTAAGTTTATGAACAGGTATGTATACACATAAAAGTGTGATAATGGTTTCTGAGACAAAGAAACAAGTGTCTACTTACTGGTACTTCAAACAGGAACCTGCACATAAAGCGTATAAACACGCAATGCTAAACTTGACAGTATTTCTAGCCAAATATTAATCGTGACTAGCCTAAATTGGAATGTTTAAGCTTCTTGTATGGATATGTGTTATATGGAGCACGATAATCAATAGCGAAAGCACATGTTATTGTTCTTATCAACGGAAATCACACTACAGTTTTTGATTTAGCTGCGAAAAAGAAAACTGGAGTGAGATTTAATTATCTCACGATTAAAAGAAAGTATATACAAATTACCAGAAATAAATACAATAAAATATGAAATGACTTACACAATTAATTGATTGACGTTCTATATATAGGACGTAACAAAAATATCCGCCACAAATTGCAGGACACATTTCTCAGACGTAGGCGAAGAAATTATCCTATATGAACATGGGTCTGGAAACGCTTTGTTTCCATGTTACAATTCATTAATCATGGGAAACACACAAAAACAGCACGATAGAATCATGGGGAACATGCACTCCTGGTTACACCATTTTAGTGATAATGTCCGTCGACTTCTAAATAACAGATTCGGTGACAGAAGGGTAGGTAGATGTGGACCAATTGCCTGGCCTGAACGCTCTCCGGACCTAAATCCACCGGAATTTTATTTGTGGGGGCATCTGAAAGCTCTTGTGAATCGATCCCTAGTACCAGATGTTCAGCGTCTGCGTCCCGATATTATGGAAGGCTGCGAAACCATACATAATACTCCAGGGATACATCAGCCCATCCGGGATTCACTACGACGGCGGTTTGATACATGTATCAATGCTCACGGAGGGCATATTGGACACCTTTGAGAAAGAGTTTTAAGTGCTATTCTGGTACGCTCTATTCGGTACTCTTGGTTTCGTAGTTTCTTATTGGTCCAAAGTAGTATGGCATAATAAGAGTGGGATAGCCAATAATATTACATACCTTTTGACGATGAAGAGCGATAGCAGTTTCAAATACATGGATTCTTCTTGCTCGCAGCCCTCAGTTATGAACGAGTGAGTGATTTGAGTTTAAGGGCCCGTCGACAACTAGGTCATTAGGGCCCAGTTATGAACGAAGAAATAAGTGTAAGACAGCTGAGTCAAGGGGAAGTTATTGTTAACGAAGGGCTGGTGGAGTAAATGGAATGCATATTGTAGATAGTTTGTTCCTACAGTAGGTGTAAAGTACAAAGTCCGCCTTTCTCTTCCATTCTTACCTAAGGAAGCCGGAAACAGTGTTACGCCACACGACTGTGCTATGTCAAACGTAATTGAACTGCCTGGCTGAACGCTTTTCAAAGTGTTCATATAAAACATTCTAAACTCCAAGGAAAAGCAAAGCTTATACCATTAATATCAGAACTTAGTATGAGCCACAACCGATTCACTCTGAAGGAATAAAAGATCAATTTATTAACTACATTCCTGATAACTTTTAGTTATTAGAGAAAACCAAATACCGAGTGCATATAATTATATGATTCCGTAGCATTTGAACGTATTTAATGTCTAAAAACAAAATAGAAGCCATCTTTAATCATATACATCACATAGCAACAGCATCCATACGTATTCTTGCAATATTACATTAAATACAGATGCTCCTCTCTCTGCTCATCTTCTCCCACTTTCTCTCTCTTACTTCCCGTTTCTTTCCCTCCATCTATCTCTCCCTCTCCTCTCCCTTCCTACAGCCCTCTCTCCTGTTCTTATTTTGTACTAGGATCGGAGCGATACTGTTTAAAGTAGGGTAAACTGCTTATTTACAGGAACACTGGAAATGGAACTTTGAGATAACTTGTTTAACACACATCTTATCGAAATTTAGAAAATAAAACAACCTGTTATTAGATTAATTAGATTAAAATGGCTGTCTTCGATCTGACAAACCCTTATTCCTCTATCTTCTTCATGTTCGTTGAGATAAACATTTGCAGAAATCATTTTATTGCTGATTTCCTTGTGTGTGCAAGGGGAATAAGGGAAAACAGTAGGCTTTGAGCGATAGTCAAATCTTTTAAAGCTTTGAAATTCCGTTCTCTTTGCACGGCCAGGAGATAAAGAGGTAAATAAGGACCTTCCATTTGAGAAAGGTTTAAGTATTTCAAAACTCACACAAACAAGGAAAATCTACGAAATGGTTCACTCCACCCAAAAAAAAAAAAAAAAAAAAAAAAAAAAAAAAAAAAAAAAAAAAATTCTTTTCGGCATATCTTGTGTGTTTTAAGGAGATTTACATTTCTTGTACAGTAAGATTTGCTGTATTTCTTACGATTTACCAGTTGTGCAAAAGTCCTCAAGATTAAACAGACATAGGCTATATAGGCAGAAAATCCAAAATTTCATTTGCATTATAAATATCTTTAACATACATTTTAATCAAAATGTATAGAGCCATTGTTGTGAAAATCGAAATTTTCCAAGAATTTTCTATGGAAGAATTTTCTTCAAAATATTCGTGTCGCATCCTTGAAAGATACACACGCGCGCGCGCACACACAGCTTTTTCTATAACTTCATTTTTTTGGATTCATGAGGGGGGGGGGGGCAAATCGCGTATTTCCGGTGAAATCTCGACATCAAAATTTTGGGTCAAATACAATACTTCCCCTACCTACTATACGTGGTAGAGAAAGTAAAAATTGAATAAAAAGCGGGATATTTATACTTTTCCTCCTTTGTGGAATATGATATACCTATAGCATACTTCGCAAATTTGGATCTTAGGTATATGTCAAACGTTTCTAACAATCAGCTTGTCCAGTCTTACACGTCTCTCTCTTTGTCTCTCTCTACCTCTCTTTCACACACATGTACACACATTTTAATTATGGGATTTTTGGATTAGTGTAGTCCATTATGTAGGTTACTATCAATTATTCAGCCAAAATCATTGATTATCGTAGCATTTTCAAGTACAGATTTACCATAGGCATATATTATAAACCTACATCGGATCTCGCGTCATGCAACATATAGCAGATACATAACATTTCACTTGCCCTTCAATAAGCGAGTTTCTGTCCGAAGCAGTTTCAAGTAAATATATTTCCTTTGCTGTAGCAATGATATTTACTAGGCGCTCGTTTCTCAGAAACGTGGCGGTTCAAGTCAAGATGTAAAATATTGAGTTACCTGAAGATACCTAACAAGATTAGAAAGGATTTGAGCTCGGTTGTTTACTTGAAGCTTATGCAGTAGTTCATGAAGCGTATGCATTTCACCGCCTTCTTGACCCTCGTAGCTCACAGTGTTTGAGCAAAATTTATTGGAAGCTTCTTATCTGTAGATTTGCAGGCACGAAGAGATGTCTTTAAGTATTTAAAACAGTAAATGGCAGAAATATATTTCCTTTCTTGCATCTGAGTTACCAGTCAAATTAATTTTACTAATTACGTAATATATTTTATAGGTTATAGGTTTGTAAAGTTCGTAATAGGTATTTTGGATAGCCTTGATTGTCCGTAATTTAGATCTGTTCACTCGAATGGAGGCCTTTTCAAAGTCAACCAACGCAACATGTGTTGTCTGGATTGTTTTCTCCTTCTCTCAAATATTTGTTCTAAAATAAATATACTGCCTATAAAAGAGAGTCCAGTTCTGAAAACATTTTTTTCTTCTCCGATTAGAGCCTTACACAAAATTTGCGATTTCAACATATATGCGACACAATTCACAGAATATTAAAATGAAAAACAAGGGAGGAAACAAGATTGAAATTCTATAAAACAATGGCTGTTTCCTTATCTCTCTACCTATGTGGCAGTGAAACTTGGATAATAAATAAGAAAATTAAAAAAAAAAAAAAAAAAAAAAAAAAAAAAAAAAAAAAAAAAAAAACGGAATTCAGGGTGCAGAGATAACGTTTCTAAAAGGAGGAACCAAAGTCTTCACAGAATTAGATAAAATACGAAATAAACATATCAGAAATGAACTCCATACATTTTGTATACACATAAAATTCAACGGTACAGAAATAACTGGAAAGAATCTATCCAGAATGGATGAAATAAGGCTTCCTAAATTGCTATACCAATAGACCATCAGGATTCAGAGATATAGGGATTCCCATAAAAATGGAAAGACATGTTACGAATCGTAACAGGCGATTTGCCTAAACCATGAAGTGTAGAAGAAGAAGAAGAAGAAGAAGAAGAAGAAGAAGAAGAAGAAGAAGAAGAAGAAGAAGAAGAAAAAGAAGAAGAAGAAGAAGAAGAAGAAGAAGAAGAAGAAGAGGAAGAAGGAGGAGGAGGAGGTGAAGGGTGACACCTCGCATACTTAGTCCTCCATAGATCCATGGCGAATACCACTCATCAGGAGGAAGGGATGAAATGAAGGAACCACAGGAGGCTATAGGTCACAGGAAGGCAGATCACAGAGACGAGCGGAAGTCCCTAACGATTCCACACTCATAGACCCGTCCTAGTACTGAGTGATAAATATGAGTGTATGAATATGATGAGTGACGAAATAGCCATTAACCAAGCTGCCTTCCAGTGTCTATGAGTTGTCTTTCTTTCGGCCAAGCATTCGCGTCAGCTGTCCTTCGCTGACTGGGAAAACAACAAAAAAACTCAAGGTCAGAGGGGAATATGAGTCTCACACGTTACCATGGAGCCATCTCAATGTGGCACATTTCAATACAATTTATTATTCAAATTTAAAGTATACTTTCAAGTTATAAGATTTGAGCACTTACGCATTTCAACTTTCCATTGGCTTAAGTTGTCCAGTATGTATAAGATTCATCGGGTGAGACTACTTAAGTCTTTCTGTCATATTGATCTCTCTCTCTCTCTCTCTCTCTCTCTCTCTCTCTCTCTCTCAATCATAATTAGGGAGATATTTCGACAGAATAGCAAAAGGCGAAATAATATTTCATAAAAGGTGTTTTTGAGCAATAAGATATCAAAGAAAGTCTGTGTCTTTTAGCCTTTAAGGATGTCCGATATAAATTTGAAGTTGGTTGTTTATTTATTTTGAGACCTCTCGTTTCTCTTAATCTATCAAAAGCAAGATATAGTGTTTTAGCATAAGAACTCAAAAAGTGTACGCCCAATAAAATCAGAATCTGAATTCTTGGATGCAATGCCACATTGCCTCTACCTTACCTAGAGGGTGTTAAAAAAGAAACTAATTAGCATAATTTTCATAAAGAAACAATCCATGCTATGCAATGACATACTGGCTTTGCATTACCCATGCAGGACAACTAAAAATAAAAAACAACACTACAAAAGGTATCATAAAAATGCCAATGCCCTGGGCGAGATTTGAACCTGCAATGCTATTCTAATAACCGTCACTTAAATCACGTTCGTTACTTGGGTTTTTGTACCCGTTTAAGTATACGTGTGCACGGAGCAATGAAGTTAGGGCATTATTAAGCGATCTAACATTTTTTGGAAGCCGGGTTTCGATTCTAGACTGGTTCTCTCATACCTGACTACGTTCAAATTTAAGATAATAGCATCCATTTCTTCTGCGCGGAATTTGCAACCTTTCCCGATGGCTGCTGAATCCAGCAATTTCCTCCAACCTCTGTTAACTTCATGATTGCTTTCGTCACGCTTTGCTGAGATGTGAGTCTCAAAAACAGAAGGAAAAAATAAAGAAAAGAACTCTTATACTGAAAAGTGTTAAGCAGCGTATGCAATGAAGGTGCTATCGAATACAATCAGAGCATCAATAACCCCGCAGTTGAGGTATGGCTGTATGAGATACAGAGTTCATTGCATTGTAATGGCATCCAAGCATCACGCCAACTGTTGTGGCCGCCATTGCCCGGCTGTGCGAATCGTATCTTGGTTCAAGATCGATCCTATCTAGAAATCTATTGAGACCCCTAATTTAATTCAGCGCCAATCACAGAGAAATAATTTTGTAACTATTTATTAATGACATATTCTTCTCCTTACCGAGGTGTAACAATTTATTGATAACCAGGCAGCGAAACTTGGATATCCATAGAGGAGAGACAGATTGAGAGTTCTAAAGAACTGTAGGGTTCTTTACAATACGAAAGTACGTTCTGCTCCTTGGAGTTCTACATAAAAATCGTGTATATGCCAAATTATGAGTAACCAAGAATCTTTGAAGAGACACAGCCCACCTACGAGTAACTATGTACGAATTACACAACATGAATTGTGTACATGAATTACACAACTATTCACGCTATACTCCATTACATCATGTGACCTCAGGCACAAGTTCTCGCAATTCATATAGTGTTTAAGCGAAAACCTTTCTGAGACTTTTAGAAAATATTATGTAGGACACTGTAATGTTGATCTTGCAGCATATCATGAAGAAGGAAAGGTCCAACAAAGAAACTTAAATCAATGAACACTATTTGACAATGGACATCTGGAATTTCTCTTATGAAAACTATGGATAAATGAGTTGTAAATCTGTCACATAAAACATACCTGAAAATATACTTACATATATAATTTTAAGTGTAAAAAGTTTATATTTATTATTCATCAATTAATCCTACATATAAATTGTCTGGATGAGCGAAATATCCAACTAAAATAAGTGCGTCTTGAAAATTACGTACTTTATTTTCGAAATATTTCGAAGCGGAACAGTGGGGTAGTACATCAGTGTAGGATCGCATTTGTATCGGTTTGTTTTGACCTGCCGTACCCTCTTCACTGCTGACCATGATAACTCACGCACAGTAAACAAAAGGGTACCTGGGTTATTGTTACACCTAACTTAATCGCTTACACGATTATTGGTATAATTTAATATATGTATTATGAATTCAAATAAATCGTAGAGCTGCATAGAGCGGGCGATGAACGATCCGTCGACCAAGCAGCTCTTTAGTGTCCACGGGAAGTACTCAAGGAAACGAAGGTATGGATATCGTGGAAGACGATATATTGGCCCAGGAAAACTACGAAAAACCCATGGTTAGAATGGATGGTCTCCGGGGATCAAATCTGGGGCCCCTCATGTTTCCGCGGATCCATCTCGGTCGTTAGGACGCGGCTTAGTCAGACTCACTTAGTCGCTGGCCATTTGGTATATGTAGAGCGAAAGCATTAATATACAGCGCTCCAACAAAGTGTAGGTATATTTGTCTACTCTTGGGAGCTTATCATACAAGCCTCGAACTTCTTATGTTGTCAGAAGAAGCAACGATATCTTCCGACTGGTAACAAAAACATGTTGATTGCTTCATTACTCCGCTTATAAAGAGCTGTGAAGCGATTAAGTTCAATTATTTCATTACCGCCTTTCCCACGCAGATGTCACATCCGTTCACATGCTCACAACAGGCATGTGTCGTCAATGTAATCATGGAGATCGTCCCTCACAGTCGATATCCCATCAGGCAGCTTCCTTGATCACGTTCACAAACTCCAGTCGTATCTTCTCCATTTTTCGCAGCTTCACAAAGAGACAACTACTGCTAAAGGTTAATGAATTCGTGAAGTATTACTTCATTTTAGTATCGCACTTGCAAGCCACTGTGACCTTGTTTTTGTCTTGCAATTTTCCCCAGTTACTAGGTGTATGATGGATTTGATTCAATAATGCCCCGAAGTTTCCAGTCATTTCATTGCTTTATCATCGAGCACAGGAATTTCCAAAGCCAGGACGAAAGAAGGCTATGTTGAACTGTTACTGGACTTCACACTGTCACACTGTGGATAACAAACCACCCCCAAACCTCTGGTAGGTGCAGCCAATCACGAGGCTCTGTTTACCTGTTGTCGGTGACTCATAGTCTCTGTCCAACTAGATGTAATACTTTTATTTATTTGTACCTCAAAATATGTGTTAGCACTCTAATGGGAGAAAATATCACTGTATGATGTGTTCTCCATCAAATAGTGTTATGATACTACCATGTGGCTAAAATGATGCACTCTAATATCTCAATTACTGTTATTAACAGAAACATGTAAGATTTATTGTGGTACAGTCCAGGAAATCGCTCCGACCTTGTTCATTCTGGACTAACTGCTTTCTTTACGTATTCGGAACGCACGCTTGTGTTACTTGCGTAATTCACATCACTCAATACGCATACAAGTTCCGCTAAATCCTCATATAGGTGTTGTTAGGTTTCTGAAAATGAAGGATGGCACAGAAAGGCTACGCACTTTTCGGCAACTTAAAGTAGAATATTTCCAAGGTCATATTTCTATCCAAAAGGAATGCTACCAAAATTATAAAGGTAGACATAACATTATACACTGTGTTCCGCTTATAATATACGTTTATAATTTCAAAAATATGCATACAAATGACTTATGATTGGTACCATTTAAAAGAGGAAGTAGGACGTTTTAGTCCATTGGTATTGTTAAGTTTAGAACAGTCACGCATCGCGCACGCATGTGCAAATCATTGCATAGGAGAAAACATGTCATATCGTTCATCAGTCAGCAAGTTGCCGATTTTCCAGTCAGATGGGGCGTCACCACACTTTCCCAATGTAGTGTGGAAATTCCTGGACAGGCAGTTCCCTGGAAGATGGATCGGAAGAGGATCACCGTAGATCACATGGCCTACCAGATCACCAGACCTGACTTGAACCGATTTTTCCTTAAGAATCAGGTCTATAGGACAACAGTAGGGTATTAGGCAGACTTACAACAAGGAATTTATACTGCTGTCGACAATGTCACATCACAGATGCTTCATAATACATGGGCCGAGATTGAATATTGGTTGGAAATTCCCCGTTCCACTAATGACAGCCATGTTGTGGTTATGAACTATAAGGTTAAAAAAATCAGTGTTGACTATCTGTAGCATGTGGTTTCAGCTCCAGATATGTATTACTTTAAAATATATAGGTATTTCTTTTGGCATACCTATAAGCGCAAAATCTGTATTTCAGATGCGTTCATAATGTTTTGTCTTGCACTCTAGTATTTAGTAGACAGTTTACAAAATTAGCCTACGTTCACATATAAACTGCTATTACATTTCCACCCATTTTAAACAAATAAAGGCCAGAAATATTCACTTAGCGTTTACCATCCTGTAATAGACTTGGTTTTTTTTCCTCATCATTTAAAATACTAATTTAACCCTCATAATGTTTCATTTCATACACCAGTGTGTAGTAGATATTTTGAAAGCATATCTATATGTGTGGGGTTTACATTAGATATTATTCTTCCTCATAATCATTATCATTATTATTATTATTATTATTATTATTATTATTATTATTATTATTATTATTATTATTATTATTATTATTATTATTATTATTATTATTATTATTATTATTATTATTATTATTATTATTATTATTATTATTATTATTATTATTATTATTATTATTATTATTATTATTATTATTATTATTATTATTATTATTATTATTATTATTATTATTATTATTATTGTTGTTGTTGTTGTTGTTGTTATTGTTGCTATTGTTATTGTTATTGTTACTGTTACTATTACTGTTATTATTACTGTTATTATTACAGTTACTATTACAGTTACTATTACTGTTATTATTATTATTATTATTATTATTATTATTATTATTATTATTATTATTATTATTATTATTATTATTATTATTATTATTATTATTATTATTATTATTATTATATTATTATTGTTATTGTTATTGTTATTGTTATTGTTATTGTTATTGTTATTGTTATTATTATTATTATTATTATTATTATTATTATTATTATTATTATTATTATTATTATTATTATTATTATTATTATTATTATTATTATTATTATTATTGTTGTTGTTATTCTTATTGTTATTACTATTACTGTTACTGTTACTGTTACTATTATTATTATTATTATTATTATTATTATTATTATTATTATTATTATTATTATTATTATTATTATTATTATTATTATTATTATTATTATTATTATTATTATTATTATTATTATTATTATTATTATTATTATTATTATTATTATTATTATTATTATTATTATTATTATTATTATTATTATTATTATTATTATTATTATTATTATTATTATTATTATTATTATTATTATTATTATTATTATTATTATTATGATCATCATCATTATCTTTTGTAGCCCAAGTTTTCTATACCGTATTTTCATGAATGCGTTTCTTATGCAACGTTTAGTTTACATGCAAACACCTTGCAATTGTCAAAGCTTATGCGTTTAGCCCAAGGCCTATTTAAGAAGCTAGTTTATTAGTATAATATTATCGTCCACATATAAACGTTAAAAAAGATCTCGTTCTTTAAACAAGAGCTGTAGAATAAAAAGAAGAGAGTGAAATAGCGGCCTATCGCATGTAATAACTAAGTGTACTCTGTTTTATCACTTAATGTCTGTAAACTTCGGAGTAATAGTTTTGGATGAACGGTTAGAGATCAAGTTTCCTGGCTCAAGGGAAAATATCACAGCAAAAGGCGTTTCACATTTACTTTACAAGTGAAGATGCTTAAAAATGCAGGACCCCATATTTCAGCAACTAAAGACAGTGATTATAAAAATGCTAAAATGTTGAGATTAGGGTATCGTACTGCTGTAACCGGTTGTAGCATCCTTACTCTCTCTCTCTCTCTCTCTCTCTCTCTCTCTCTCTCTCTCTCTCTGTCACCCTGCGCCCCATTTGTTTCATCCACCTACTCTGCCGACATGCTTGTCTTTGTTAAAGGAAAGAAAACTGTTCGCAAGGGGAGACCACCAGTGCTCGGCAGTCATTCACTCGTGACACCCAGACAAAAACCAAACACCGAGCAAATAAACAAAACCAGCTTTACCATAATGTGCCCGAGAAACATTATATCATAGCTTCATTCACAAGCTTTCTAAGTATGCAATTTACAAGTCGTTCTAGCTGTTATCACATTTAAATTTACCCGCTTGTTGCTGGGTCAATGAACGCTCTTGGACTTCTGCAACAGAAACACCACCAACGAGGCTTTGTTTTGCTTTAGATAGCCTTCCTGTCTCACTGCTTTACTCCCACTCTTCTTTACCTTTTCTTCCGCCCATCCCGCTCATGCCAAACCTTGCTTTTCCTTCCCATCCTTTACCCTTTTAAAATGTTTCCTTTTGTATTCATACCGCCCCCCTCATTCTCTCAGTTCATAATCACGTATTTCATCAAGATGGACTCCACCTGCTTTGCAGGTTATGAACTGTAAAAATAGTTTTGCTAACACCAGGTAACTTCATTTTGTGATTTTCTACTGAGTTCTACTGGGTAGAAGCTACTGCTTCGGACGTAGGCTAACCAGGGATTCTACATGATGGGTGTAACAAATATTCTCAATGCAATTATTGTCAATAAAAGAGCCAAAAAATTGTCAAATATTTGGAGCCATGTAACTTCTTGACGAATACATATAAATAGTTTATTTCACTAACTGTCACGAAAACACAACGTGAAGAGTGCTGTAATCTATTTCTACCCTAATTTGAATGAATTTAGTCACGTGGCCTTTCCAAAACTCTGTTAGGAATTAAACTTTGCATCACATTCTAACGTTAAATTGCTTGCAAGGATACGATTTTATTAGCTAAAATGTCTGCACTTTTTTTAAATATTTAATGCACAGACCGAGGTGTTGCGGTTACCTAGTAAAAATTATACTGATATATCTTTGAGAATGTGCAGTTAGTTCCATGTATCACCACACCAACTTAGTGTATTTTATATGCCTTCTCTTCTACAGTCGGTTCATAATCAATTTCATGTACCTTCCACTGCTCAAAAACTGTTGATTTACTTGCTCGCAAAAGCGATTAACATGTCCTCGTAGTTTATAATAACGTGCAATAAGAGTGAACCAGTCCTAAAATCCCTGTCATTTCAAGCAAACATCACAGTGCTAAATCGCGAATCACCCACAATATTCTAATTTTCAACCCAAGAACAGTTTTGGGGTGCTTGCATCTAGATCCTTAGGATTTAAAATGCTAATCTGTGATATTCCTATTTTGCTTTTCTCTTTCACGGGGTTGCACGTGTGCAGTAATTAAGACCGTCATGGAAGATTTATAATTATTTAAATCACTTGATTTAGTGAATCGAAATTTTGAACATAAAATAAGAACAGTTTTAACGCACAAAGTAAATTCTGAATATTGTATTTTTTTGGCTTATTTAAAAACATTTAACATTCCTCTGGAGCCAGAAAATGTATTGAATAAAATAAAACTATATAATATTGCAACCGTAATCAGAGTTTTTTTTAAAGGAATTTGTTGATGCCCATATTGTCAAACAATTTTTCAAATATAAGACATCATTGTATAGGATGTTTAATTTAAGAATCCGGCCAGGACCGTCCTCCTTGACTGATGTTTTCTCCAGGTATTCCTCAGCACTCATAACAAACCGGGAAGGTGCCAAAACTTGGATGCCGAACGTTTCCGTTTCATAGTTCCTTTCCCAATCATCACTTCATTTCGAGTACTGTAAGTGTCCACCGCCTGCGGTGTCGTATATAATAAAATGGGTATTAAACAGTATATAAAAATAGAATGGTGAGCAGATTACTAAATAAGCTTCGTAGTTAACTTTTGTACAATCAAGGCGCCTAAACTTAGTTCAATATATATGTATATCCATATCGGGACGCCTGCCGACGGCAGCGGCAAGCAAAGGCTTGGGGCTGGGCTGCCTGACAGCACAGGCAATGCGTGCAACAAAGGCGCTCAAGGTCTGGTTGCCGCATGCGACTGTTGTGAACACCTGAAGGCAATCACAGCGGCAGAACCAAAGGGGGTTTTATAGATCATCCGAGAAGTGTCCAGCGTATCTGCAGAAGTTCGAGAAAGGACCATGTTACGTCGTCCCCACTGTATAAGGAGGCGAGGTGGCAGGCGGGTGTCAGGCAGTCAGGTTTATGTTTCAGTGTGTGTATGTGTGTGTGTGTGTGTGTGTGTGTGTGTGTGTGTGTGTGTGTGTGTGTGTGTGTGTGAGCTGCGTGTGTACGGTCGCTTCGAAAGGAAAATCACGCAGCCGTTAATGAGTGTCGAGTGATTGTATTGCCCAAGTCAGCTGTTTGAGAGACAGAGAAAGCGAGTAAAGACAGAAAGAAGTGAATCAGTAAAGAAATGTGAAGTCATGCAAAAGTTTTAGAAGAAAATTAAGTGAGGAAAAATATCTGGGCTGGACTTTTGTCGTTTTTGTCACAATATCATATATATCTGCAAACCTATTGGATTGAAAAGTATGTTCCAAATATTAACTTGTATTTTAAGTGATTGCTTATAGAACATTACGTTGAGAGGTATAATTGATTATTACAACAATACATAAAGGTAATTAAATGACGACATTTTTATTATAGAACTCCACAACATATTGCCAGCGTAGAGAAGCCTCACGTATTTTGTTTTGTCACTTCCTACACTTTAATGGAAGTTAAAACAGTCACGCAACGGAGGTCAACTTCGTGATAATTGTAACCTGGTACCTACTAATCATGGACTTCCTGAGTTAGGCTTGGTCATGGGATTCTATTGAACGTTTCATTGGTAACATTATGGCTAAGGCTGATCTACCTGAAATTAAATAAAATTTCATGATATGGTTAGTGGATAATAAGCAAGTCAAGCTGTGGGTGGTAATTATACTTCGGACTTTTAGTTCGTAAAAACTTAAGTTAGGTACCTTAAATAGGTTCTATCACAAATCAAAATAGGTTCTAAAATTGCAAAGATAAGTGAACATATAACAATATTACATATAACAAATGAGTCGAAACGTTTGATAATGTCTTTATTGTAATGTCCATAATTAGAGTCACAGTAAACAACTAACATCTTTTCTAAGATTTCCATTGAGAAACTGCATTGCTTGTCCAATGACATCATCTTATAAGTCGAAAATAAGCGTTCCACATCAACTGATGTCACCGGAGCATATTTAAATGTTAGTATTAGACGCAATGGAACATGTTGATATGTTGAGATGTTTGGCGAGACAAGATATCAGCAACTGTGCGAAGAACTATTAGTCCTGAGTTTGTTTGAACCACTGATTTGAGTTTTTCAGAAACCTTTTCACCAACTTAAGCAGGAAACAAGTTGATCTTTTCAGTCACCTCTTCTATTAACCCCAGCTGCGTGTAGACTGGTTTTCCTGAAGACTCTAAGAGTATTGATAGTGGGGACCAAAATATATAATGTGATTTGATGAATGCAATATCTTGGACAATTGTTGGGTTCTACACAAGCTCGTTATCTGAAGTAATGTTCACTGCATCTTTCCCAGTTTCAAAATAATATTCTTAACGTCCTCCATTGTTTACTATGATTGTTGTCAAGGCACGACTGGCTTGCAGATTTGCACAACGTTTGCATATTACCAAATGAAGAAATTGAAAGTGTAAAATTAGGTAAAAATAGGTTCTAACGTGAAGTTAGGTATTTTTAGGTTGTATAGGATCACCATTTTCGAACATATATTTCATAACTAGTATATGCACACCTTTTATTGTATATACACGATGAGAAACAAAATAGCTTTTTACCTAAAATCCGAGCTCTGGTGATAATATAAAAGAATCGGTGGTGAATTAACATGTATTGCCAGGATACATGGATGGACAGTGTCAGTGGCGTATTTTCCATGAATTCAATGAATACGCTGCATGCGTTGTAGAGTAATGAAGTGATTAACATTCATCCATAATTAAACTAAAACAATTTAAATGACAGAGACATCAACAATACCCCACGAACTAAGAGAGAAAAGTCTGAATTCTATTCTAAAGAGCAACCTGTGAGATACGGAGAAATGCACGCATAATGGTTAATTGCAGTTAAGATCTGAAAATCTCCCCATCTCAAATTACCCTTTGCATAGTACTTTTTTCTCAAACATTTGGATTTTTTTCGAAAGCTCCCCTAACAAAATTAATAAAAATACCATATACCGAGTGGGATGGCTCAGGCGGTAACGTCTGTGGCTCGCATTCGGGAGGTTGCGGGTTCGATTCCCTCGGCCGACCTTCCTGACCTAGGAATTTTTCGTTTCTCTCTCTCTCTCTCTCTCTCTCTCTCTCTCTCTCTCTCTCACTCTCTCACTCTTCCCGGGCCACTCAGACGAATGCTAGGAAAGGTATCTTACATCCCCTGAATCACTCCCTTTCATTTCATCGCTCTCTGTTCGATCTTTCCAGGTTGTAAGCGTCAGCAGGGTTGCCGGTGCAATGCGCTGCGGTGGAATTTGCTCTGGTAAGAAAGTGTTCGGCTGAGAGTAGGCGCCGCAGTCGGAGGCCATCGGCTAACGTGCCGGAATCCCCTCCGTGACCGGCAAGACAAGGTAAGACACTTTCGTGGCAAAGCAAATGCATATCTTGAATTTTCTTGGAAAGGCCTGCGAAGATCGATTCCTCCTGGGTGACTTTTGCAAAAAGAGACATACAAAATCTTACAACAGAAAATATATAGATCTCGTCAAAGCTCAGACTTAATTTCAGATAAACCTTTTTGTGGACCAAGGCATTTCTGAGATATTTATTATTATTGGTTTCAATTTTCATATAGTTATACTTTTCTCAAATGGGAAGTTGTTTTTAATTATTTATGTTCTGGACATGCAAAGATAATGGAATGTCAAAGCCACCATATAACGACTGGCTCTTAGAAGACTACTATTGCTTAGAGACTACTGTAGTCCAAAATTCTCCTTGCACCTGTAACGAAATTGATAACTAAGATAATACCAGCAAATACATATTTCGATAAAAATGAAGTAGATGGAGGAGTTAGCGTTTGTAAGAGCAGTGTGTACAAGAGTAGAGGAAGTCAAGATTTTTTCTGATTTCTGTGTTATATACAAAGTATGGCTCTGTACTTGAACGCTTCTTCTTTATTTGACACCTTTTGTTGAATAGTGCTGTTAATATATGCGTAACTGCTTCATACAGTATGCTCCTCTCGTTTTCTTCCTTTATATTGCGCTGTTTTCCAACATGGTGCTAAAAGAAGAAACAGGAAAGTCTCTTTCATAACGCAGATCTCCCCAACTTTCCTGCTCATTAAGATTGATGCTCACACTGAAGAGCTAGAAACCGAAAAGAATGCAATTAAATCCTCTCTACCCGCAGGAAAACCTCGGGTTGGACCGCATCGCTCTTACTAAATCCCCCGATGCTGAGAGGCTATTTCCACCATTAAGAAAAGTGGGCTGTAGAGCTACCACGATGATGTAAAACATACATTAGTCCACCTCGGCCACAGATTTCAGTGGAATGTGTCTCACCGAACTCCCTGTGATCTATGAATACAATTAGTGAGTTGTTGAATGTATTCGTCTGGAGAGATAGAGAAACGGAGAATGCACCCATAAGTGGGGTTGCGACTTCACAAACATAATGTACCTACATACATACGTACGTACGTAAGTCCCTCGCGAGAAACCATCCATCCGTCCTTCCGTCTGTCCGTGGGGGTCGCCCACCGGACTAAAAGCATTAGAGGCTGCCGTCGGTCCATCCACTTAACCCCTTCCTAGCAGGTCACCGTCATAGAGTGAGGGAGGCGAGAAAACAAGCCCCCTTTCCACTGCAGAAACTCCAACTGAAATCTGCAGTTAGTGCAGAAGTACGTTCCCCTCAACTCAGTACAGGGCTGGGCAACTGGAGCTCACTGAGCGCAGCCTTCACAAGGCCTTGCACTGAGAACTGCCTGTTTAAGGTATCAAGGTATCCCACGAGTCACTCAGACCTGACTCAGTGTATAAAAGGGGAAAAATGTTATTAGCAAGTGTTACACTCACATAATTTTCCCACCTCGCTCTTCTGTAAATTATTTTTAAAAATACTAACCATTTTAAGTACTTATCAAGACAAACAAATTTCCAAATCACATTTACACATTTCGTTGTATCATACACTAGGTAGGTACGTAAAACAATGGTCAGAATTTTACAGACCGTATTGCTTTGTGATGGCTTTGAAAGTCCATGCCCTTTGCAAGACTACAGGGAAATATGGGAATGACTTCCCATTTAAGATAAGTACAAGGTATTTGGTTTATCTTATTTCACGCCTAAAGAAAGAGAAGGACAGGTATTGAAAAGAGACGCAGATACTCACCCCGCAGTCTCTGTTGTTATGAGGAGGGTAAGAGAAGGTTTGACTCCTTCTATCCAATCAGTGCTGGATTGAGGAGACAAATATGAATAGACTTTCGAGGTGTCTGCCCACAAAACATCATTTTCTGCCCTCTGCTCCTAACCTTCATGGTGGGATTGACCTTCCACATTTATGGTCCTAAAGACCAGCTAAACCACCACAACTGTATTTGAAAATACAAATCAATAAATAATTTCGAGGAATATCTTGGAAATGATTAAGTCAATATACAACATAATTTGTGTGCTGTAAGGAGATTCACATTTTTGTGCAGTAACACCTCCTCTATCTCGTACGGTTTAACAATTAACTATACTAAAGTCTTCTGGAAAAACAGAACTTTAGAGGCTACTCCCAGCTTATTCTACATAAACACTTCATTTCTCAAGAAAAATCTTAAACACCCGGTATTTTAATTAAAATCGATAGAGCTATTTGTGAGAAAATAAAAATTTTCCAACATTTTTCCATGTTAAGGGTAGTTTGAGATGGGGTATTTTCTTGAACATTTTCGTGTCGCATTCTTGGGTGTTCCAAGAAGTTCAACTGCTGAACTTAAACACGCACACATACACACGCGCGCGCGCGGACCTCCTTTTTGTAACAATGCTTTTTTACATTCCGGGTGGAAGGGAAGTCATTACATTAATTTAAACCAGTGGTACATCTCGGTATTTGGAACACATTTTGTATCTTACATTTTTGTCTCTGACCATTTCCTATGGAGACATTTTAGTTTTATCGAAAAATCCGGCAAGACTGCAGATTGTGTGGGTGGTCACTTTCCCTAGCTCCGTACATAAACAAAAAGCGTAATGGTGCGTTTTGAAAACAAACTTATACTCTGCCTTGTCCTTCCGTGTTTACAGTGACAGTGTAAGGCCAATCACAAGCCTTAGCTCCCAAAATATTACCGAAAGTGAAAGCTGTTTACATCCACAAACCAGGTCAATTCCCTGACCAACCCCAACCTCAACGTCGAGTTACGTCATCTCTGAAATTGCAGCTCAGAGTGTTCCTTCACGTCTTTTAAGTGATTAATTATTTTGAAACCCCATGTGATGTACCATAATTACTACCGAAGTTATGTCAGAAATAAGTTACTCTACGCATCTTGCAAGTAACAAACTATATTTTTGCACATTCTTGTGGAATTACGCATCCAACTTGGATAAACAAATATTTATTTCTGTCGAAATCGGCTGATCAAAGAACAAAATGCCATTCGACTTTTTTGTTTGTAATGCTTCTATGAAGAACATATTACAAGGAGTATAATGGCTTCCCTTCCACGCTGTATCTTTCCAGTGAAATCTCGATAGGGAACTATTGGGTGGAATGCAATACCTCCTCTACCTAAGGAAAGTAAAAATGATAGTTGTAACTAGTTTTGTATGGAAGCTAGTAGCTTTGTGTTACTTGGTGGGATAACGCAATATTGCCACACGATTTTCGTCTTTCTCACTGGAATTATGCTACGTTTCTACCTCGGACTATTTGGTTTCCACATGAGAAGATTCAAAGTTATATCGGCACAGCTTTCATTTTTTATACTGCTTCTGCTACTGATTTATGCTTGAAGCACAAAGTTGCAAATTGCTCAGCAGCAATAAATACGACATGGTCTTCGTATTTACCATAATCATGTGTCTTTTATGGCAGACTTAGTCGCCATTCTAGTTCAAGTGATTAAGCAGGAACTAATAGGTATCTGAAAAATAGCCCCCCAATTGTGTTGAATCAACAAGGCAACTGGGCGTTTTGTAGTGTCTGCTACCGAAAAATGGAGAAAAATATACAATACTTTTAAAATTACCCACACTTACACCTTTCTATCGTGAATTTTGAGGAAATAATTAACATATAAAACTAAACTAAAAGGTATGCTTTTATAGTGCTAGAAAATGCGTTCAATTTCCTTGAAAAATGATCAAATTCAGTCCTGGGAAGATGTACTTCCAAGACACAAATATTATATTGAGCATAAATCATAAATTTGTGTGGCTAAAAACTTTAATTTTTTATTATCTTGAGATTTTTCAGAAGTTTTGTTTTGCATGGATATGGTAAAGGTAAAGTCCTATTGACTGCAGCATCTCCGATGAGGAAACATCCTAAATCTTACCCCGTCCTGGTACCCCGTCTTGGAGGCCGCGCCGTAGCCGAGTGGTTAGACCATTCACTTCTCATCAAAGTGGACCGGGTTCAATCCCAGGCGACCCCATGTGGGATTAGTGGTGGACGAAGCGGCGCTGGGGAGGGTTTCCTCCGGGCTCTCCGGTTTCCCCCGCCATCTCAGTCCACTGGTACTCCATCGTCATTCCATGTATCATCAGTGCTATCGCCTGCGGTGCGGCATGTAGTAAAAGTGGGTTTTAAACACTAAAACAATAAAAAAAAAAAAAAAAAAAAAAAAAAAAAAAAAAAAAAAAAAAAAAACGTCTTGCAACTAGTTTCCCTGCTGTACACAAATCGTGTATATAGCTTACCTTTAACTCTAGCAGGCCTGGTTTTTCTTTTCCAGTTTTAGAACCCCTGAAGGGATCAATTCGACTCCTAACAATAAAATAGTGTTTGAATGTTATCATCACTTAATTCTAACCGATTTGTATCAATAACACTCACTAGTTCAAGCCTTTCAACTTCTCGTGCGGCAGGTCTATTATAACTTTTCGTAATACAAGTGTTCAGTTCTTTTCAATGGAACTTCCCACTTACAGCTAAGTTGAACAAGGAATGGAGTACAGGGTAAAAGGGCTTTATATCTATGACAAGGGTTATTGTTGTACTTTGTATTTGTTGATACAAAATTACTCGCTAAGTCAATGGTGCCAAATAAGACGCGTTTAGCATGTCAAGTCTGGATAAACAGCACTCTACAAAGGGCTCAGACTGACCCCTCCAGATATTTGTGATAAGTGAGACAACTTCCTTCTGTAAATAAATATCACTGAAGGAAGTTGTGTTCAATTAGTTCTTTTTTTTTTCTAAGCAAACGTAGGGTCAAACTGACCCCTCCCGGTGTTGTAGAATCAAAGGCAAACGAATGTCTATCCAGAATAACAACTTTTTGTCTGAGACATATGGCAAAAAATTGGATATTTGGTTTTATTGTGACAATGGGAACAAAAAAGCCTTCTCAGCAAACCATGTCCAAGAATTTGCAAACTGTTGTTGTAAATGTGTCTTAAGGCCTCGTTTAGTTTCAAGGATTTGATCATTCCTACCTTCCTCCAAAGCAACAGTGAGTTATTACTACCACTCCCATGTTTCTTCCTTGAAAATATTACCCTTGTGAAATTGCCGACCACTTTTAAATTTTCGGAGCATAAGTCTGCGTGGGCTCAGCTTGCAGTCTTCACTCAGTAGCTAAGCTCCACGAAACACTATTTTTGGTAGTAGCCTGTGATTTGTGGAATGACACATATTTCGTGAAGCCACAACCACCTGCAGGCGATTTCCCACGAGTCTCTGAATTGTAAGGATTTCACATAGTAACGTTCATCTTAGGTTGCATGAACTCCAACATCAAATCTAGCGTCATGTAAACAAAACAACTAAAGGATAAGGATTCTTTAAGCCTTTCATTTGTTGCCATCATAATGGTTACACATTGCATGTGGAAACCAGCCAGAGGAACACCGCTGCTTTGTTCCTACTTTCATATGTTCCTCAGTCAGTTCAAGAGGATTGATTGTTATTTATGGACGCTCTTTAACTGCTATAGTTCTCAGCGCCCCATTTCATATTGGGCGTGAAAGACCGTTTAATTTTGATCAGAGGCCTCTTTAGCAGGCTTGAGGTTCCCATACGTGCCGTATATCTACGACACGGGACCACGATGTTACAACCCTTCCGAAGGAAAACATGTCAAGTCTTTTTACGTCCCAAAAAATACATGGCCCTCCACTGGATTTGGACCTCGGGAATCCGATGCTAGACGAGGATCAGTAATGTTTCAGATTTCCAGATAATAGATTTTCCTACGAGTATGAAAGTTGCGTTAATCAAAGCCCAATTACGAAACAAGGCAATAGAAAATTTGTGCTGAAAGACGCATCCATTTAACCCGATGAAAATAATGCGTTACCTTGGGTTCGATTCTTTCTCCATCAGACCTCTAGCGTTTTACTTCTATGAATTAACCTAGAGCTGATTACTACACCAGAAAAATGTTGCACTAAGATGATCTTCCGTTTAAGGACAGGCGTTGGACCTCTTTTCTAAGAATTTTAAAATGAGCGATTAATGCTAAAAAGTTAAGATCGACTCTAAGATACTCGGAAGCCATGTTCCTTTGTGAACAGCAGCCTGGGTTAATTAAAAATTAAGCATTCTAATGTAATATTTAGAAGAAAATTTAAGGCAATCCTGACTTGAATTCCATTACTTTTTACTATATTTTCAAAGTTAAGAGTTCTTAGAAGCACACTATGAGCCAATTTCAATATACTCGACTCTTTTACAATTTTACAAATAATTTTCAAAGATCTTCACAAATCACAAATATTCTGCACATTATATTTTAAAAAGCAGATTTGTCAACTTGAAAGTCATACCCTACTCTGGTTTTTACTCCAACAGCTCTGAGAAAATACGAGAGATAGCAGAGAAATTAAATTCTAAAGCTGTGCTTTATTGGGATATATAGGATAAATACAAACTTCACAGGTCAAGTAAAATGCTAGATGACTTGCCAAAATGCTTAATTTGTTCTAAATCCACTTCATGTCGTATTGAAAATATCATATCACTAATTGTTTGAGCAGATTAGCAGTGCATTTCTCAATGAAGTGTAAGTCCGCTTCATCATTATTCAAACTTGTCTTCTAATTATATATGGATGCCCACAGAGTCACTGTGATAATGATACCAGTGCAAAGCAGCCAGCACAACCGGAGCACAATTGTGCACCCTTGTCAGAACACAAATACGTCAATTATTTCTTACATGAGTACCACAAGGGGGAGCGGGGTATCAGTCACCGAATTTGTAAACCACCAGTTTTATTTGTTTACCTAAAATAATGAAATGTTTCTTCCCTTCCTTTCGAGTTCTAGTACTTCTATGCAGGATTTCTGAAAAATGCACTAACACTCTAAATGTCTATAGAATCATTATTTATGAACATTCAAGGTGCTAGTACATTTTTGAGACACCCTGTATGCTGCCCATATTCATATATGCAGCTCGGGACAGACTCCTGAATAAGTTAATTGGGTTATTCTTCTGAAATATAAAATCTTTGCTCCACAATGTAAGGTTATATCCAACAGCCTTACATTTATGATGTATGATGCATTTATGATTTTAGGTCACACCTCTTGTGTATTACACCATACTTGATTGCATTCCTAGAATTGAGAATCCTACAGCCAGCGTTGGCTCAGTTGGTTAGACGTTGGCCTGCTGATCTCAAGGTCGCGGGTTTAAATCCAGCCCAGATCGATGGTTTTTAAGTGTACTTAAAACGGACAGCTCCACGTCAGTAGATTTACTGGCATATAAAAGAATTACTGCTAGATGAAATTCCGGCACACCGGCGACGCTGATATGATCTTGTCAATTGGCAGCGTCGTTTAACAACAAAATAATTTAGTTTAATGTACACCTAGCGTTCACTTATTCATCCGTTGGTCTTTAATAAGAAGCGATCAAATATTAAATCCATAAGTAAGAATGTGTTGTTGAATCTTTCAGTGAGCAGAGAGTTACAGAAGTGAATGAATTTGTGAATGTGTTTCTGGTACGACAAAATGTGAAGTTCTCCGAGCGAGTTAGTGACAACTGCTGTGACATTCGGTAAGTGCTGCTACTGCAAGATATTAGAGAGGTCTTGTGTTCGACTCACCGGCTAGTGAAGTGGACCGAAGAGGAGACGACTTTGTACGTATTTAAATGCGGCGCCACGTCGCGAAGAAAGTGAAGTGACAGGGAAAATTGAACCAGTTCACATTATTGAAGTGATCGTGTGAACTAGGTGAGTCAGAGTGAAAATTGGAACTAGATCAGGTTATTAACCATAGTATTGCCAGGGGAGAGGGTGCTTTATGCCCACTTTCTGTAATTTTTTAAATTCTGTCTTAATTTTTTTTATTAAAGACATGCAGCCAACGTTATTGCCAATAATGTTCCTACTACTGAACTGCGTAATTATTTCAAAGTTTTCATTGTGGGTGTTTTGAGAAACAATGAAATATTAAGGCGGTCATAATGTACTGTCCCGTCGGTAAAATGTGATTCATATAAAAGGTAAAACAGGAATAGTTAAACAATGGGAAGTACTACCCTCATAAACATGACAAATATAGTACCCAATTTTAAAGTAAATGTGTTCTGCCAATTGCTCAAACACTTTGTTACCAGTGGTGGTCGCAAAGTAGCCCCCCCCCCGTTGGTAGTATAAGTTCTGTAATGAGGATTGCTAGGGTTATGTGGCATTGAGAACCTAATGAGGTGACAGTTGAAAACCAGACGGTCAGGGTATGTTTTCTTACAGTCTGTAATTACCTAATATTATTCTTATGACAGAAATGAACGTTTTAACAATTCACAATTTGGGCCAAATTTCATACATCCCTTTTTGTAACACTCCAAGTATTTGCATTCCTAATAGCAGAGCATTCCGGAGTTTTATTGTATGTACCACCATATAGTCCTATAATGAAGCTTGAAGGCGCTGCTCGCATGGTTCATTGTCCTAAATATGTACAGGAATCCGGATATACAGCTTGTGAAGGATGAGCCAGTAACTGGCTCCTGAAAGAGAGCCAAATGTGTCGCGCATTATCTGAAGGAGGAATGTATAGATAAGCTCCTTAGCGCTGAATAACTTAAGTGTAGTCGGGCTTTTTAGATGAGAGCGCGTTGCAAAAGTACCTTAATTCAATATAAACACAATAAAGCAGCATCGGTTACTGCTCCACTCCTTAGCAGCATTCCAGAGATCCCATATACATTCACATTCTATTCTCGTGAATAGGTAAGCTGTGCCCTTTGACTGCTTTCATCATCACCTCAAAACATTTAGAGGTGGCTGGTGGAGCGCAAGTATGGATGGATATTCCACTGAAATAATTAGACACAAATATTTTAGAGCAGAAATAACACTTGTCCAAGTGCTAAAGTAATTGTACGATATGTTCATGTCACTGAATACGATGCCTGGTACATAATGATCAGGACTCGGATCGTGATATAACTGCTACGCCATAGACATTGCTAATGTGTGCATAAACGCATATCATGGATCTGAGATAGTATTAACCCTAGCAATGCCAAGCCTTATTCCAGAACTGTACTACCAACCACTGGCAACAAAATAAATGAGCAATTTTTAAAACACATTTATTTTAAAATTGAGTATTATATCTTGTTATGTTTATAAAGGTAATATTTAACATTGTTTAACTATTCCCTTATTACTATTTTACACGAATTACATTATACCGACAGGGCGGTACTTTATAATCAGCTTGACATTTCGTTGTTTCTCATAAAGACCAACAGTGAAAACTTTGAAATAGTTACGTAATTCAGTAGCAGAAACAGTGATTGAAAATAACTATTATCTAATTGCATGCTTTTGGTAAAAAATTAAAAGACAGAATTTACAAAATTAGAGAAAGTGGGCATAAAGTACCCCCCTTTTTGGTAACGCGTGGGTTAAACATGCACCTCTGCCAACTGCAGTCGCCATGAGTGGGGTGCAGAACTGGAGGGTGGGACGTAGTCAGCACCCCTTGTCTTCCCGGCTGGTTATGCGGCCATCGCAACCTCTTTATCATGTAGCCCTCTCATGGACCTAACAAGGCTGAGAGCACCCCGTTCCAGACCCCCACGTCGGTACCGCGGATCGAACCCGGGTCCTCCGCGCCAGGGGCAGGTACGCTACCACTGGACTACGGAAGCGGTCTCGTTACCATGATTTATGTCATTTTATTTCCTTCCAGTATATTTTTAATAAACATTTGTTAATTTACCTGTTTCTTATTTCACTACATTAAATTGTGAAATTTGTTTTATTGGTTATGGTTAATATGTATTTTATCTGTTGTTACTATATGCCCCGATATGTATCTGCACACTTATTTATCTGACAATCATGAAGTCTTGTGCCTATAGCAGACAGAAAGTTTACTATTCTCTTTCCTGTTGTGCAAAAGCACTTTGTGGGTGCAACTCATATTTATATCACCGGCTTTGCAGCGAGATGTCAGAGCGTGTTTAATTGTACAACACCGCAAGGCATGACAAGCCTCAGATTCACCGGCTCCTCCTGCCATCACCCATTAAATTTTGTGTCAGCCGGAGTTATAAGTGCATAATAGGTAAACGTCTAAGTCAAAACCTTTATTTTCCTTAATTGCTTTATTAAAACTTAAGTTTTATATTTTATTTGCTTCCCTTAAAGATTATACTGGCAACAAAAGATAAACCATGTTATGGAATTAAGCACAACTAGCAGAGTTAACATGTAGCTGTAATGTCCCACTAACCTTGCAGCGGCATCAGATTTGACCTGACCTTACCCAACAGTTGTGATTTTCCAATGCTTTCTAAGGGAAAACTCACTGTTGGTAAACGTCTCTGTATTTGGAATTCATTTTCTGCAAATCTATGAAAGATGCAAAACGTGTATTCAAAAACTTTTAGTACATTCGTTAATTTCTTTCTCTCTGGTTTAAAGGATAATACAGACGTCGACATGTCCTTTGAATGGACTCCTTTAACAAAGAGTCCTGTGTTATATAAACGTTTACAGAACAAGAAAGTCACCTAATTAATGCTATGAAGCGCTTTTAAAGCACTAGTGCAACACTAGTGGTTATTTATATGAGCTATTTTTAGTTCGATATACACGTCGTTAATAATTTAAGTTATTGCACTTCAGCATTGACTTAATTGATCTAGGCTGAGTAAGATTTGTTTAAACTGGCTATATTATTCATCTCGTCTTAGCACACAGAACTGGAGTGTATCTTTTTGCACAATTTCTAGTCAAAGCGAAAAAATAATTAAGAGGTGACATTGAACATTTATGTTTTAAAAGTTCTTCGTTATTTCAAGAACGCTCAGAATTTACAGGAAAAAAATCAGAAAAATGTAATTCAATATGTTTTGTAATGTATTTTAAGTAAGAGAAATTTGCAACAAAGCAAGCAATGCAGCTTAAAACTAAAATGTCTCCTACATTTAAAATATCCTCCATGTGCATTTGCGACCCATTGTGTACCGTTTGTGATGAAAACTGGGACACAAATGGACCGATCTCATCTTAAAGACGGACATGGTATCGATCCGTTCCGATGTAATGCACTAGTATGACCATCGGTGGCATGCTTCCCAACGCCATTTAAGTTTTGGGCGCGTTCGCAACAGCGTAGACCTAGCAACTCAACTTTTACCTCGGTACGCATGTTTGTGTACATGAATCGATCCGTAAAACTTAATATGCCATATAGTGCTTGAAATGTTATTCGTAAAGATTTCCATTAAATAAAATCAGAGGCTCCACATACATTTTGTAGCGTATGAAAAGTGAAGTTGACTACCATGATGTGCCTCTTGATGTTGTATAATTTCTTGTAAATATTCCTTTAGGCGATAGTCAATTGTAAAACTCTTGTACTGCACTCACATGGCTTTCTCTACTCCTGCATTAAATATCCTTAAAAACTATTATTTCTCTATCTTCTTCTTCATCGAGATAAATATTTGTAGAAATTATTTAATTGCTTGTAGGTGCAAGGGGAATATGAGAATACTGGTCGCTATATGTATTTGGATATAACTGGTGTGTTTTAACAAGACTTACAGTTTTTCTACAGCAAGATTTGCTCTATCCCTTAAGGTTCACCAGTAATTCAAAAGTCGTCAACAATAAGCAGGACTATATGGGCTATAGCCAGCAAATTTAAAATATATATTTCTTTTGCCATTAACAGTGTCTATATAACATTTTAATCAAAATCGTTAGAACCATTTTTGAGAAAATCAAAATTTTCGAAACATTATCCATGTATAGGGTAGCTTAGGGTGGATGAATATTCTTTAAAATAGTCCTGTCGCGTTCTTCCAAGATATTAAACTTAAATACCCACTTTGGTTTTCAATCGACCTTTCGTTTTTGAGTTACGCTGTTCACAGGCGCGCGCGCGCACACACAACACACACACACACACACACACACACACACACACACACACACACACACACACACACACACACACACACACACACACACACACACGGGTTCAAACCCGGCCCAGGCCGATGGTTTTTAAGTGTGCTTAAAAACGACAGCTCCATGTCAGTAGATTTACTGGCATGTAAAAGAACTCCTGCGGGACAAAATTCTGGCACACCGGCGACGCTGATGTGATCCTGGCAATTGACAGCGTCGTTAAATAACAAAATTAAAAACACACACACACACACATACACACGGACCTTTTTCTCATCTTTTGTAATTCGGAGGGGGGGGGGGCCTCAAAACATATATTTCCCGTGAAATCTCGACGTCGAAATTTTAAATTTATCAGATGTAACATTGGCGAGTTGTGGTTTTCCAAGTGTTCACCAAATGCTGGAAGAGTACGGCAGAAACTTTTGATTTTTCGTTTAACTTCTCAAACACTTTTAAGCCCATAAGTGATTATTATCAGATTTTGGGATCGAGCGAGATGGCTCCACGGGCCGAATTTGGTAGGTCCTGTTTCAAATTCCCGTCGCACATCCCTTCTGACCTAGAGTTTTTCGTGGTTTCCTGGTCAGTAGGCGAATGCTGTGGCAGTTTCTGATTCGCCATATCCATAATTTCCCTTTTACTGCATTTCGCTCTCATGTTTCAGGTGTTCCTCCAGGTTTCGCGGTGTATGGTAGTGCTGGACCGACGGCGCTGGTGCTTGCTCAAACAAAATGTATTCCCCCGGGGAGCTCTGTCAGTGGAACGTGTCTTCGAGCATGGGTGTGTTAGGGACTTCAGTGCGTCCGCCTGTGAACTGTAGCCTCCTGTGTGCCGATCTTTTACAGGATTCTAGATGCTGTGATTGTTATAGAACGACATTTAGTATGGTCTTAAGGGGATCAATTCATGCGTTTTTCAGAACCTAGGGCATCCTGCTGAATGTTTTGAGTTTTTACCACATCTGACGTCTATTTAAATAGATGTGGTTGGAATAAGTGCAATATACATCAAGACGTCCCTGAACAGTGTGTTTTGAAACACAAATTTAAGCTATTTTACAAAAAAGGCTCCTTGCGATGCAATGTTCATAATTCTTGAATAAAATTTCAAATGTATATTCCTTGTTGGGCTAGAGAATAAGTTTGCTAAGAAATGTCTTTTTAAATTAATTCTTTAAAATATTTGTTGATTTTTATGCGAAGCTGGATAGCAAGTTTTAGTTAACAAATATTAGAGAAACAATTTCCAAAGTGTGATTCTGATAATTTAAAGATTTAATCTTTAGGATCATCTTAAATGCTGAAAAATACCTACAAATCAGAAAAGCACACCAGAAAATTTACTTTTAAAAATGGCCTGAATTTTGATTATGTATTTTTCATTACATGGTAAACATTTTTACTTAAAATATGTAATTTGGAATACTTGAAAGTTTGTAAAAATGTTTGGAAAACATGTGAGAAATGTCAGAAAAACCTCAAATGTGCCACCACTCCTTCAATTAAGGGTTATTTAAATCGTGATTCTCTCATTTTCACTCCAGAAATGTGAAAGTCTTCTTAAGAAATCGAACGTAATAATTAAAGGTCAGAGGGATATGCGCTCGCATGCGAAACAGGTTAGCTAGACGCAGGGTATGAATGACGTCAGAAGTACAGTACGGCCATTAAATGTGCAAACAACTGCCACTAGAAGCAAGAGTCGAAAACAATGTAACGTAGCACTATGCAAACTATTAAAGCATTTCCTTGCAAGTCTATGCAGATGCGAGGTATTGCAATTGTTTTGTTTCTGCTCGCAGTGAGCTGCACACGTGGAGTGATAGTCTTCTTTAGTATTCATATGATGCTGTAGGTTGTCTGCAGTGAGGCGGTTTACATGGTCAGGCTGTGCCTACCTGCAGTTGTTTACATGCGTGAGCGTAAATTCCATGTGTAGCATACCTATAGAAAAGCGCACACGCCTCCGACCCTTAATTATAATAAATTGAAAAGCCTAAATTTTGATTTTGATCAAGTTTGCGCAGTTTTCAATGATCAGTTCCTTTAATGGCTCTTAGTCGTATTCAAAATCTCCACGTTCAAGAAGAACATCACATCTACTGTGACAGAAATAGGCCACTAGGGACGTTTTGAATAATATTAATTAGCGCAGCATTTAGCTGATGCAAATCCATTTGGTACTCCTGCACTGTAACTTTTACGCGCTATCTGCTTCAGGGGATGATAGGAGATTACCATCATCGTTGATGGGTGGGTTTACTTAGGAAGCTGATTCCAGTGGGGTAGCCCTTCTTGTGCTGAGGTAGGAGGATGAAGTCACTTGATGGACAGCCAGACCACGCCAGCTTATGTCAACAACTAAACTCGGTTCGTCATTGTACAACTGTATGAATTGAATGTGTGCTTTATAACCTCTATTCCTTTATTACTCAAATACAGAACCTTGGTGGTCATCACTAGACATCGGAATTGTGTGCACTAACATATTTAAAGTATGCTATCAGAACTGTAGAATATGTCTATAATTTCGAAAATATGCATTAAAATGTTTAGCTTATACTTTTTACGCCCGTCTCGGTAGCGTAATGGTTAGCGTGTCTGCCTCACGTTCAAGAGGTCGCGAGTTCGAATCTCGCTTAGGATAAGTGATCCGGGTAAGGTTTTTTTCCGAGGTTTTCCCTACGCTGAGAAGACGAATGTCGGGTAACTTAAAGCTCCATGGACCTCGGGCTCATTTGAGCTTCATTTCACCCATTTCATTTCATTCATTCGTCCGATATGACACAATGTTGGAGGACATTAAAAAAAAAAAAATTATACGTTTTACTTCTTACAATGAACACTATTCCACGACATCATTCAAGTAAGAAGCAAGGGGAAAAAAGAAGTGCATAAAACACCAAAAATTAAAAAATAAAGAAGGTTTTAAAAAAATGGTGATGTATAAAGTTTATGATGCTAATTAGTTAACACGAGAAGATGCTTTCTACGTCTACAAATGTAATTGGGTAAATCTTTAAGACATTAGTAACTCTGCTGATTTTTTTAGGAAGTACTATGGTTTCATATCTATCAATAGAACCCCAGAAGTGTAATGTTGGCATTTTTTTCTAAAGCAATGCACAATTTACCACTTAATTTTCTCGCATAATTTCGGGAGATGACACGCTGAAGTTTATTATAAATTTCACAAAAATTGGAATTTGTACTCCCTGACTTTCAAAATGCTTAAGAGTTATAAATATAAATCTGTGTTGAATGTCCATAGTATAAAACCTATATTTATGTAATCAACTAACCCAGGGCGCAACAGCCCTTTTCGGGCAACCAGGCCGCTGCGTCCCCCACCTCTGCCCACCACAGGTGGCATGAGCATGGTGCAGTTCTGGAGGTGGGACGTGGTGAGTGCTGCGGTCCCTAATGAAGTTACTCCACAATTGGCTACTCAGGGACCTAACGAGGCTGAGTGCACCCAGGCCCTGATCTCACAACGGGAGAAAATCCCCACAAAGGTACCGGGTACCGAACTCGGGCCTCCCGCTTATTAAGCAGTAGTGCTACCACCGTGCTAATTGGATTACAATTCAAAACAAAAATGTGCTTTTGTTTCAAAATTTCATGTTTTTGAAAATTATCTTTTTAACCTCACTCTTTTGTTTTTCAAAATGTTCCACACAATGCAGTCTTCATCCAGTTCTTTTGAAATTTGTGAAGTAGATTTCCAATACGTAATAAATTAAATCTGTCATACAACTTTTTTATTTCAAACGCTTTTTGGTTTCTTAATTTTTAAAGCTATATATAAGCTAAACAAGACTTCAAATTTCAAACGGCAGAACTTAAAAATTATTTTCTTTTGAATTAAGGGTAGTAAAATAAAATTATATGAGACATTTGTGCGTTATAATCGAGGAATTGCATTTTACAAAACACTTGTTTTTTAAATGTCAACGTGTGCAGCACTTGGCATAGAATACTAAAATGCAGCTTTAAAGTTTAATAACTCAAATACTATGGCAGAAACAGCATTTAACGAAGCTGATGGCTGACCACAACTATTCTCTTTCCTGTTGCGCAAACTATATTTATATCACCGGCTTTACAGCGTGATTTCACAGCGTGTTTAACTGTACAGCACCGCAAGGTGTGGCAAGCCTCTGATTGAGTTTGTGTTGACCAGCTCCTCCTGCCACCCGCCATTAAATTGTGTGCCTGCTACAAAAGAGATATCACACTGAAATTTAAAACGATGTAATATTTACATATGACATAGCTAGGTAACTCTTAGCTTACCGCCCGACCGCTGCGTCCCCCTCTGACCACCACAGGCGTCTTCACGAATAGCTTTGGAATCCATCTTTACAGATTCGTTTTCAGAAACCTCATTTTAAATCCCTCCTCGCTCTTCAATTGCTCCTTGCATCTTTAGATGTCATACAAATTTATTAAAATAGTTGTGTGACATTGTTAATCTATATTGTGCAAACACTGCGAGAACAAAGAGAGGGAATTTGTTAAAGAGGGGTTTTAAAATTTAAAGGTCTAAGACCAGGATGTGAGTTTTCCCCTACCTTCTTATAGATATATTTGGATAGATCTCTAGAAAAATGCATCAGGAAATCTAAATCCGTGTGTTTAAACATAAAAAATTAAAACAATTTTAAAATTATTTTGTCGTTTAACGACGCTGTCAATTGCCGGGATCACATGAGCGTCGCCGGTGCGCCGGAATTTTGTCTCGCAGTTGTTCTTTTACATGGCAGTAAATCTATTGATAGGGAACTGTCGTTTTTAAGCACACTTAAAAACCATCACTCTGGGTCTTATTTGAACCCGCGACCTTGGAATCAGTATGCCACCGTCTAACCAACTGAGCCACTCAGACCGAGTTTAAACATCAACGAGGACATATTACACTCATTATATTATGCAGGTGATCAGGTAATTATAGCTGAAGATGAACATGATATGAAGTATAAGACACGAAAACTGAATGAAGAATATTAAATTTACTTCATGAACTGGAAATACATTTTAAAAAATAAGATTACTTGGTGGTCGGAAATAAAGTCTTAAAGACTTAGAATAGGAAAGGAAACAATTAAACCTGTAGACAAATGTAAGCACTTAGAAGTACTTTTTAATAAAGAGGGAAATAGCAAAGATGAAATTGATCAGAGAATAAAAAAGAAAAAGAACAGCCGCTAGAGAACTAACAAAAATATCACAAAGGCAATAAAAAAGAGATTATATATCAGTATTATTCAAAATATTTTGCTTCATGTAGCTGAGGTATGGGATGCAAATTATCGCCAAGTTATTAGCCACAGAAATGGACTGTATAAGAAGAAATTGTAGTAAGTCAATATTGGATAAGATTAAAAATGGGGACATTAGGAATCTATAACATTAGATAGTACAATTATAGACAAAATGTAGTGTAAATGCTTAAATGGTTTGGACACACCAAAAGAATGAGCGAAGAAAGGTGGTCTAGGAAAGTATTGGAATGCATACCACAAGAAAGAAGAGGACGAGGATTACCAAAAAGATGCTGGAAGGATGAAATGAATGAAGCGATGAGAGTGAGAAACTTAGAAAAAAATATGTGTCTAGAGAGGCAAAAGTGGAGACTCGGAACGTAGAAGAGGTGTCGACCGTAGAATAGTTGTGTCTAAAATACACACAAGAAACGAATATTCTGTAGGTAATATAGTTTTATTTTGTTTCTGTTAAAACAGTGAAGCAAAAACAGCTATTGTTTCCTTTAACGGATGCAAATTAGATGTTTAAATGGTGTGTTAAGCGACAGTGCAAGACGGCTATTGGGATGTTATGATCCATGGAGTTTGAGTGAGAAAGTGACGGCAGGCTCTGACATGATGTAACACGTAACACAGTGAGCAGACGGGACACACGTACACATGGTAGCCGCCAAGCTGACCGACCTACTGACATGGCAGCAACGCCAGCAATAATAAATCACTGCCACATGTACGTATTCTACTTTAGAGGATTTATATAGTTTTAAGTGTTCCCTGCCTGCCACACTCTTGAGAGTTTCTATTTCAGCTTTAAAACCCAGTTGACAATAATGTCCATGAATGCACTGCATGTTTTGTAGAATAATGATATAATTAACATTCATAAAAAAGTGAAGTAACACAATTTAAATAGCAAAGGAATCAGCAATAGGAGAAAAATTCATGAATTGAGCCGGTAGGTGGAAGAAGGGCATGTCTGTAAAATTGGCATTTTGAGAAGAAAATAATTGAAATATCAACATTGCTTCAACTTTTATTTGATCATTTATTCGTTGAAAACAAAATAATCAAATATTATTACAATTCGAACACATTTTGCTGAACATTTCTTTTGCGTATTTTCAGTTAAGAAACACAAAGCTATTGTGCGTTGGTGCCCTTCTTCCGTAGAGCATTCCAAGATGTCTCCCTCCTCTGAATGAAGTTCAGTGTTATCTTCTGTACCATTTGAAGGTCTATAGTGTGCTCCAACAGATCTTACACTTCAACACTTTCTTCATCCAGGCATATATTGATAAACATTTTCAAGATCTTTCTTTTCTGCCATTTTGATTGGAACAACCCTCAATCTCTTTAGGGACCTACCCAACAGTTTCACACATAGTTGCATATGCTGCCCACTTACTGATAGAAAATAATTCCTCATTACACTTCGGGGTGTTAGAGAGCCCTGGACTTTGATTTATTAATGTTATGCACTGTATTCTAAGTAATTAGTACATCTATATTTTCCTGACCTGAAACGTGTGTTTTGAATTTTCTGTGAATAGTCTTGGAAGTTCTCCTCATTTTGGGCGACTTTTGTATAACTGTTAACCCTAAGAAATAGACAAAATCTTACTATACCTACACAAAGTGCAGCTCTCGTTAAAGCACAAAGTTTATATCAGACATATTTATTCGTGATATTCCTTGTTATTGGTTGGAATTTTCCAGCACTCATATCTGCTCTAGTTCTTTTTCTTTTCCCTTCACTCTTTCCATCTCTCTCACCCTTGGCCAAGCAAAGGGAAAGGAATTTCAAAGCTCTGTCATAGCAACCAACTCTAGCCTTTAAGCCCACTGTATTCCCATATTCTCATTGTACCTATAAGGAAATATTAATACAATAATTTCTTCCACTGTTTAACTCGGATAACATGAAGTAGACAAAACATTAAGCATTTGTAAGAATGGTTTGTTGGAGGATGGGTAGATAAAGTCTTGTGAATGTTACACGTCAGGCCTATATTAATAGCAGAAGTTTCAAAAGTGTTACAGATTGGTCCACTTGCTGTTTTAATTTTTAGGTTTCTATGGTTGAAACTGATATTAGGATATGAGAAAGACCTGTAAATATATTTTCCTTGTATTATATTAGTGTAGTGATAACATTTTTTGCAGTTATAACGCACACACTAAAACACTGGAACCGACACACAAAACAATGCGAAATATAACCTTGACTCATTCACATGATGACAATTATATCAACAATTCCCACATGCACTGACAGGGTTCGGTAAATAATTAGAGGGAAACAGAGAAGTAAACCCGAACGTGTGACATTGTTTGTTTATACATACAAGTCCATTTTAGAATGGATGGGTTTGAAATATTTGCATATCCGGCCGTGAAGGTATCGCATGACCATCCGCTCCATAGTGAAAGAAACTTTTTCATCTGCCGCAGTAACATTGATCATGGCACATGTTTAACGAACTCGCGTGTGTCCAGTGGCGTGTTGACTGCAAGTGTTCACATCTTCCTTAATAATTGTGAAAGCATTCAGTCATATATGCATCCTAATATGCAGACAAGGCAATACGGGACTAACCACCGTGCTATTAGTGGTGATGGTACTGGTGGTGGTGGTAGTGGGGGTGGTGGAGGTGGTGGTGGTGATGGTGATGGTACTGGTGGTGGTAGTGAGGGTGGTGGTGATGGTACTGGTGGTGGTGGTGATGGTGATGGATGGTGGTTGTAGTGGGGGTGGATGGTGGTAGTGGGGGTGGTGGTAGTGGGGGTGGTGGTACTGGTGGTGGTGGTGCATGGTGGTGGTAGTGGGGGTGGTGGTACTGGTGGTAGTGGTGCATGGTGGTGGTAGTGGGGTGGTGGTGGTAATGGTGGTAATGGTGGTGGTGGATGGTGGTGGTGGTGTGTTGGTGCTGGTGGTGGTGGTGTGATGGTACTGGTGGTGGTGGTGATGGTGGTGGATGGTGGTTGTAGTGGGGGTGGATGGTGGTAGTGGGGGTGGTGGTACTGGTGGTGGTGGTGCATGGTGGTGGTAGTGGGGTGGTGGTAGTGGGGGTGGTGGTACTGGTGGTGGTGGTACTGGTGGTGGTAGTGGGGTGGTGGTACTGGTGGTGTGTTGCTGCTGCTGGTGGTGGTGGTACTGGTGGTGGGTAGTGGTGGTACTGGTGGTGCTGGTGGTGGTAGTAGTGGGGTGGTGGTACTGGTGGTGGTGGTACTGGTGGTGGTACTGGTGGTGGTAGTGGGGTGGTGGTACTGGTGGTGGTACTGGTGGTGGTGGTGGTAGTAGTGGGTAGTGGTGGTACTGGCGGTGGTGGTACTGGTGGTGGTACTGGTGGTGGTAGTGGGGTGGTGGTACTGGTGGTGTGTTGCTGCTGCTGCTGCTGGTGGTGGTGGTGGTGATGGTGGTGGTACTAGTGGTGGTAATGGTGGTGGTGGTGTGGTGGTACTAGTGGTGGTAATGGTGGTGGTGTGTTGGTACTGGTGGTGGCGTGTTGGTGCTGGTGGTGGTGGTGGTAGTGGTGCTGATGGTGATAGTTTTGTAGGTCGTCATTGTGTTGGTGGTCGTGGTGGTGGTTGTGGTGGTGTTGGAGATCATCATTGTGTTGGTGGTGGCGTTGGAGGCCGTCATTGTTTTGCTGGTGGTCATGGTGGTAGTGGTAGTGGTCGTGGTGAAAGTGGTGGTGGTTGTGATCATGGTCGTGGTGGTGTTGGAAGTTGTCATTGTCATGTTGGTGGTCGCGGTTGCCGCAGTGGTGTTTGTGATCGCGGTCGAGGGGGTAGTGGTTGTGGTAGTGGTGGTGGTGGTGATGGTCGTGGTTGTGGTAGAGTTTACCCAATAGGTCTTTGAAGGGAGTTCGTCTTAACTGGTAGATGTGAGATGTCGTGATCCGATAGCTATCCATTGTTTAAACACGAACAATTGCTTAAAGATTGAGACAGCGTAATCTATTCTAACAATTCCTTCATGAATCACGTACAACAGCACACACTTTACCAAATGTCACAACTAACAACAACCGGGATGATGCTGCTGTTTTCAAATTTTAAAAACACGAAAGATTAGACATTCCAGTGACGGTTCTCAGATACGGTTTTTGTCACTTAATATCACACACAAACACACACATTCTCCAATAGTGGAGTTTTTAATTAATAATGATATGCAGTAACTCACAACAATGCACTGAAAATCTAATAGTTTTTGCAACCTATTGAAAAGTATAGAAACGTTTACAGGACCAATGGTGTTAATTGAACCAACAAACGCGTTCTAGCAGCCCATCCTAATAAACCAAATCCATTACTCTCATAAGTAGTGTTAAGCATTTTTGAACACATCC